>OY293307.1:2002236-2602236 GCA_958502075.1 Orchestes rusci | reverse complement strand
CCTGTACAAGGTTTTTTTATATATTAATTTAGACCCCCTTTATCTTTTTTATTTCACGTTTCTGACAAAAATGTCCCTTCATAAAAGTCTATTGATTGGTTTCGAGCAAATTGTTGGAAAAACTATATTTCGCTTTAACAGGAAGAAAGACTGGGCGTCGTCAAAATTTTTAATTCCAATTGAAAGGTACAGGCAAAGAGGGCCATATGTCAAAAAGTTAATTTCGAGATAAACGCGAGGTTTTAAGAGCTCTAAAAAGTGATCATAATAATAATAATTGTAAAAGTAAGCATTTTTACTGAAGACTTCAACCTTATTGTAATAAAAAAACGAAAATAAGACAGTTGGTATCCAATAAATAATTCATCTTGACTGTGTATGAAATAATCGAGGAAATAATGGAATAGGTATTCAAGTAATATGAATATCCTTTCTTATTTGAGAACAATCGGTTCCTATTGCATAAAACACTACCATTCAGGCTTTTTTCCAAATCAGTTTCATTTTTTCGTTGTTACCTATTCACGAATAAAAACAAACATTTAAACTTCCTGAAGATTGAAAAATCCTCATTTTCATGAATGAAATATGATGATGCCTACACTCTACACCACTGGATCCCTCTCCAGTCAATGCTCAATGCAAATTTGACACTTACCTGTGAATGGTGATTTCTGGATCCGAATGGTCCAGTTTTTGACACAGCAAACACAATCTTACCATTTTTCACAAATAAAGTCACAATACAACACTTCACAAGCACGAAAGTAGAAGTTTTCAAGTTGAAACCTCATGGCATCACCGCACTACCTTCAAAATCGATACCTGCTGTTTAAAGGCAGCGTTGCCGTGTACTAGGACTAATATTTACTATGTATCGCCTGTATCCAATGCACAAAAAATCATTATTTAATGAATGTTAGTAATTAAGCTTTGAGTAGCACAAAAGTGTTTTACATTATTTATGATATGAAATAATATCATCATTAGACACTATCACCGTTGTTCAACATTGAGTTGATTCACACGAAATCATGGTTGTAAATGTGTCTCATTATGCGATAATCTAGAATAGTGAACCTTGATGCACCTTCTTGAAAAATGAACAATACTCAATCCTCCTTAATTTTCATTGTATCATGTCTTATCAATCAATTTCGTACACAGAGGAATTTTCATTGATGAAGATTTGCCCAAATCGGCAACCGCGTCCAAAGCAGGTCAGTTTTGGGCGACGCAGATAGATATAACTCGACAAGGATAGCGATACAGTGAATTTCTCAAGACATACGTCCAAAATTGGATGATGGTGCCATTATTTTTGAAGGTTTCCTTCTCTAAAGCCTTATAAAACTCAATGATTAGATAGGATAAAAGCCTGGATAGAATCAGCATCAGCACTGTTTTAATTTTATGTTTACGTTCACTGAATGCACCTATTTTAACATTATGGCAACGTTGCTTTATCAGTCCTGACCTATGATTTTGTTTTAGTTTTAATTTTTGTATGGACTATGGCATAGTATCAACTCTAAAAAAGAATCTGGACTTTGTCTGTGGGTAGATGTTCTAACAGACGCAAACAACATCCCTGTATGGGAAAAAATAGAAATACTCTTCTCTCATAATGTCATTTTTGTCTTGATATTGAAAATGGCCGCCACTGCTATGCTGTAGAGTTTAGTCTCTTCCATTTCTCAGGTCTATGATTTGAATTGACATCAATATTATCAGGTGAGTTCGAGTTTCCGCTCTTCGTGCTCAGAGTGTTCAGAGCGGAAACTCGAACGCGCTTATTGAATTTACTCATTGACATTGACATTAGTTTGTTTTGTCACGGAAAGGTGACATGTGACATCCCGAATGAAAAGTGGTGTTTTCAGGTTTTTTTCGGAGGATTTTCCAGCTTTTCTCGTCATGCAAACAATCGGAAGACTTAAAGGAACAATTAAAAAAAAAATGACTCAAATTGCCCCAGTCGTTCTCAAGTTATTGATCTTCCAGAAGAAATCGGTACTCATTTTTATATATTATATAAGATAGGGACCAATAAAATATTATGTTTTGGGAGTAGATACAAAATATTAATGAAACCAGCGATACCCTCATCTGTCACATTTTTTTTATACAGAACTAGGGGGATAAATGGAGCGTAATGCCCATAATCATCACTATCCTTTTCTTATGGGTGTTGCTCCTATAAATAGGGTTGATGAAGAAATGAGTGGCTACAAGGTGGAAGCGACTTATCAATGTTATCTTCATCCACGGAGGAATTATGGATGACAAGTCAATAGCAGAGAATGTTTTATCACCCCCCACTTGAGGTTGATCGTGCAATGACAATATAGAAAAATTACAAATTTTACAGAATGACTGTTAAAGCAAATTCAAAATGCATAATGTGTCACAGTACCTTTGGAAGCACTCAAAACTTCACTTCAAATACTTACCAGCTATTACCTCATCCCAAAACTATTGTCAAGTTACTTCGCGAGTGTTTTAGAATTTACATAGGAATCTTGTTATAAGTTGAAGATGGCAACAAGAGAATTCTGCGGTCGAGAAATTCCATTTAGACATCTGAATATAGAATGCATAATTCTCTTTTGAACTCCCGTATAAAGTTTTATGACTCTGGAAGTCGGCTCAGATCCGCTGTGGGAGTATGTGGATACATAGGAAGACTAGCTGACATGTTGTTGATGACGAGGACTTGTGAAAAAAATTTTTTGAACTATCGCCTGTATCAACTATAGATAAATCAATAATTAAAACTTATTTTTCGTCAATGATGATTTTATATATTTTTTAGTTCGCAGAGCAGAATAACCAAAGTTTAAGCATACTAAACTTTGTACCTGTGATCGATGATGACGGAAAGTATTTAACTTGTCGCGCCGAGAATCCTGCAATTCCTGAAAGTGCCCTGGAAGATAAATGGCGGCTAAATGTCCACTGTGAGTAGCGTTTCAAATGGTTTAATTCAGTAAAGATTAATTCAAAGCCAGGTGAACTTTTTAACCTCTCAGTCAAACTTTCACAAGAAAAGTAGTTTCTCTCAACTTGGTACTTACGTTTTCTTTTTGAACTGATATATGCCACTCAGAGTTCCCGCAATAAATTAAACAAAGAAAAAGTTTCAGAGCAAAGTTCCTCATTCTCCTTGCTCAACAATTTCAGCTCTACACATCAGGGGATAAAAAAAAAAGTTGAAATTTGTAAAGCTCTCAGGGTGAAACTTCATGACATCCTGACTTATAAATTTGTTGTAATGGACCTTGGCTATACTTTTGTGATCTCTGACTTTGTTCAACTTTGGCAAGATTGAATCTTGAAAGCCCGTTAATATCACGTTCTTATTTCCATAAAACCATTACAAGGAGCTCCAGATGGCCTTAATTATTGTTTTTTCCAGACACTCCTGTCGTTACGTTGAAAATGGGTTCGACCCTAAACTCCGAGGACATCAAGGAAGGCGACGATGTTTACTTTGAATGCAGCATTCAGGCCAACCCCAAGTCTTATAAACTTTCTTGGTTTCATAATGTACGTATAAAAACCTCTCAATTGGTTATTAGATCAAATTAATAAATTATGAAAGAAAATTTGGTAGCTCGTTAAGCACTCAATACTTTATACTGTAGTGAATGAAAGCAATAATTCGTTTTAATCATAATGGACAAATGGCATGAAATTTTTGATGAATTGAAATTTTATATACGTATTCTACCACCTACATTTTTACTAAATCGTGCGAAAATGACTAAACTACGTTATTGAAAACGGGATGTGGCTTGAGTTACGCAATGTGACGTCATCACAAATGCTATAAATCCGTCCATTTCCAATGTCCAATGTTCGAATTGCATCTGTCATGCAGTTAGGTTGGGTTAGTTTTTGTGTGGTGAGTACATATTGTAAAACTCAAATTAACCTGAAAAAAATAAACATTTTCGTCTCAAATCCAGTAAATTAAAAAACCACCACGTTAGTTGCTACTCGGATTTTTGCCATAATTCCCATTAAATTTCATTCGTATGAACTAGATTGACGGTGATGGTGCGTTTTTTGTTGTTGTTCTCGTATCATGTGATAGTAAACGGGTTTTATTCATGTTGATTAATTTCATTGAATAAAATCCCAACAGTGTTGGTGTTGAAACAAGGAGAATTAAATAGGATGATTAGGGGATAATATACCGGGTGTCCGGGAAAATGTGGGGGATCTCTCGGATTTAGATATTACATTCAAAAATAAGATGACAAGTTCCCGTAAACTTTTTTCCGAGAGGGCCTCCACGGAGATACGGGCCCCGAAAGGACGCCACTGGTGTTCAATTTTTCTTGAATAACTTTTTAACCACTCAATATAATTTGATGAAAATTTAATATGATAAAAAGTAAACATTACCTCTCAAAATACTGCCCTTGAAACATAATAAGCTTGTTTATTTTACCAGGGGCGGACTAGGTTGTACATTTTGATGCTTGAAGTTTCGACACCCTGTATGATAAAGACTTAAAAAAATAAATTTAGGTAGCCTGAACCTTAGGCTACAAAAAAGGTACTCTTATTCATTATCGATAAAATAAAACGTTTTCGAGAAAAAAATAGTACATTTTGTATCAAGGGTGGAAAGTAGATGATTTTTACGAGGGTATAAGTAGCAGCATGAGCTAAGCGAGGGCAGATATTAGCCGATTCAAAATCATCTTTCGTCCGTGGTACAAACAGTGCTTTTTGTACAACCAGTCTGTAATAACTTGAGAAAGAATAATTATGAAAATCAAAAATAAATAATCGATACACTGCACCACACTGCTGACAAGTCAGACAACTGACAAGTTTAATAACAACTGTCAAATCATGGTTACAATAGGTGTGTTCCCGTATTCTTTTGTGGTGCAGATTCATTGCACCGAGATGGTCACGTGATTAGTTCCTTTTAGTATGCTAGGCTGTCACGTGGTTATTAGATTCGGAGGCGTTGGGATCCAAGGAACCGTTGCCCGCGGGCGCAAAAGTACTTTTAGGCCAGGCTGCCAAAATTAGCGAGTTTCCGCCTGCTTTGCATGCATTGAAAAGTGGACTTTACGTGTAGGTTGTACAAAAAACATATTTTTATTGAACAAACCATCAAAAATAGCCATAATGCCGTGCTGTCCTGGACGAAATTTTTTAAAAAAATTTAAACCTAGGTTTATTTCAATACAAATATTTTTTTTCTCGGAAACGGTTCACTTTATCGATAATGAAGAAGAGTACTTTTTTTGTAGCCTAAGGCTCAGGCTATCTAGATTTATTTTTTTCAAGTCAAAACCGTTTCTGTGGACCTTATCAAAGCAGGAAAACGGTTTTTGATTTTAAACTTGAAAACGAAGCTAGATACAACAAAAAATAGCAAGACAACAAGCAACATTATCGATTGGTTGTTCTAAAAAAATTATAAAATCTTTAAAAAAGCAGTGACGTACCATAATTTCACCTGTAAATACCAACTAGATGACCATCTAGGACGCCACTGGAATAAATAATGATATTTGAAAAAAATTACCCTCATGACGGTAAAAATGTCATGTCAAAATCAGCTGGTTTTTGAGTAATTGATAATTGATAAAAAAAATGTTTTTTTTTTCGATGAGAGCACCGTGTACAGGTAGTTGCAGGGAAACAGTTTTTGATTTTTATCTGGGAAACAAAGCTAGGTATCTCTTCGGAAATGTCGCTCCATTAATTGTTCTCTCAATATCCAATATTATAACTAATCGATGATTTGTGCTAGAAGAGTCTGTAAATAAATAAGTCGAATATACACTTTTAGACAACTGAACTGAATCACTTAGTGGATACATGAAATTTGTAAAAATACACTATGATAGCCATCAAAAGAAACTGTATGGATGGTGATCCAGGAAATCAGAGCTAAAATCAACATTTATGACGAAGCTTACGTGGAAGGTCGTCATCAACAATAACATTTCCAAATCTCTGAATATTCAACAAACTTTCCCTTTTTCTCGTTCAAACAAAATTGCATTTTGTATAATAGATTCAGTCATTGTTCTGTTTTACAAAGTTGTCTGACTTTTTCGTCTTGAATTTAATAAAACGAAAGTAATCAGTCTTCCGCGGGGAGTTCTGTCGCTTTAGAGTGGGATAATGGAGTTTTTATGGAAGGGAATTTTTATAGGTCAGGTGTGGATGACATCTTATCAACAATTCTTCAAAATATCCTGACATATTTGCATGGTTCATTCATTTTATTCTTTGCCTCTTTTATTCGGCGCTTCAATTAACAGATATTTCAGGGAGCTATCGAGTATTTTGTTGATGACAATTTAATATTCATCAAACTGTTGCAACAGTCGGAATTAATTTGATAGAACTGAATACTGATTGAAATATACAGGGTGGCAAAGAAAAAAGTACATTGCCTGTGCCACACAATAGAGGACACTAAAATAAGAAAAAAAGGCGTTCGGTTAAAAAATACGGGCTGTTTAAGTTTATTTTAGTTTGGGTTTTTTTTTAATATCCTTAGCCAGAGAGGGCGCCACATACAGGGTTTCATCTCTATTGATTTTTTTTTCATTTTATTAATTTTTTTCCTATTTAGTGTCCTCTATCGTGTGGCACTATGCGTACTTTTTTTAATGTCACCCTAAAAACGTAACGTAAATTAAAATTATAATCGTCCAAAACCAAGAGTCATCACAAACACACGTGATCCGGTCACATGTTCTTGTTTATTTCACTTCAGTAGCTCTTGGTATTGAATTTAGTTTGGAAGGTAGTTTAATCTCTCCTAGTGAATTCCAATGCATTTTTTTCTAAGGTGTTCTATTTTCTCTTCCACAGTCCGTCGAAATCTTCCAGAACGTTACCGCTGGAATAATTCTAAGTGACCATAGTCTTGTTCTGCAAAATGTCGTCAGATCTACAGGAGGAGAATACCTTTGCAAGGCCACAAACATAGAAGGAAAAGGTTCCAGTAATCCTGTAAAGCTTGTCGTCAAGTGTGAGTAATAAATATACTGATCAATAATTCAAATTTTTGCAAACTGCAACATCACAGTACATATCTACACTTTCCTTCATTTTAATACAATAGAATAAAAATTTCTGGTATGTACGAATTGAATACTAAAATGTCTATAGTCAACAAAAAATCCCTCGTTTTGCCAGTTAACTGACAAACATTGAATTTAATTCGTCACAATGATTGTTGGTTTTAACGAGACAACTGCGAAGCAAAATTCATAAAACCCGACCTTAAATTTAATATCAAGCTTCGTATCCTGGTCCCTTGGGCTGCATACACACACGGCGCTAGCTAATTTCGGATGTTTTCTCTTGTTTCTAGCTCCTGACGACATGTCCGCGCAAAATTGTTCAAATATTCTGGACTATTTAGAACTGATTTGTTTTTTAATCATCATGGCCAGCAAATTATTCATGGCCACTCAAACGAGTCACTTGAGTCAAAATGAAAAATTCCGGTTTGAGAATTTGGTATAAACTAAAAGAGTCATATACATGGTAATATTTTGCTCAAGTGGAAAGCCAATTATTAGAAAAACTACGCCCATTAGCAGGGAACTTATTGTGTTTCGGCGTTGAATGAATTTTTTGTAAGCTGGTATGTGAATACAACAAAGGCTTTAATTTCAATTCGGATTAAATCTTGGGCTTTTACACTATTCTATGCGGATCTCTCATTAATTTGGGTTTATTCAAACGTAACAAACAGATCTGAGTGACATTGCAACATTCGGATAATGGTTTTAGTAACACAGTCTCAGAGGTGCTATGGTTAAAACAAAAAGTTCCCTATTATACTTGTTAGTTAGAATAATTTAATTGAATGTTTAATTGTTGAAAGCTAAAAAACTCGACGTGAAGTCTATTTAAATATATGTGTATTGGACTGACCCATGCAAACATGGCCTGTCATCATTTGGAGCCATGTGTATAACTATTACCTACTCGCGAGCGATAAAGTGTACTTTACAGCATAGTGAGCGGTAATAGCTATTTACCTAACAAGTGCGGAAAATTAGTTTTTCCGCACGAGTCTGCCGTTCACTGACCGACGCGTAGCGGAGTTCGGTGAAGCAGCCGAGGGCGGAAAAACATTTTCCGCAAGTGTTAGGTACAATAGTTTTTCTACAGACGTGCGGAAATAAGGATATAATTCGTAATTTAAAAGTTTCTGATGCAACTAATGACAAATAAATAATAATGAATGTCGAAATGTGTAACTAAGCGACCATAGTTACCTGGAAACCTGGTTGCTGTTTGCTTATGATATTGTTAATTTTTCCGCACTGGTGCGGGAAATCTGATTTTCCACACGGATATCGGTGCGGAAAATTGAATTTTCCGCACGGCTGTAGGAAAAGTTACTTTACTCATCCGCATGCGAGAGAGTTTACTTTACCGCACTCGTTTGCGTATGGTAAGTAGCAGTGTACAGCATAGCGTACGGTTAACTTAAGTGCTGGGCAGTTGCTTTGCAACATGGAAACGTTAACTCAAATTCAAATCTTGATATATTCGAAACGGAGAGATATCGAGTTGATATCTTCGGCAGGTCCTTGACCAACTCTTCGAGAACACGTATATGGTTGGAGTGGTATATCCGCCTATACAGGGTGTATAAAGAAATGAATGTTTTTAGCAAGGTTTGGTGCTATGTCAGATTCCCCAAATTTTGATTTTTGATCTTGAAATTTTTTCTATCCATATTTTGAATCTGTGGCTATCCTGAAAATTATTTCTCATTTTTCTCAAAAGTCGGCTATAACTCAATCGATCTAATTAAAAAAAAAAGTTTGTCTTTTAACTCTTGAAAAATGACTTCTCTTGAGAATTGTTTTTTTTTCCCACGCTGTTTAAACCCAATTTTTATATTTTACATGTTAATTATCAGCTTGATCGGCAAATTCAAGAGGTATGTCAGTGACGTAACAACACTAGCCTTGTTTTGTTTGGTTAGAAGAGTTCACAAATTTTACTGCACGCCACTGGAGTCAATTATTACGTTCAATGTGTGCCTAAATCTTTTCTCTGGTTCAAAATCAATCTACTTATATCGAAAAAAAAAACTGAACTACTCAACAAAAAAGACAAGAAATTTTCGCCACTCATAATTTTTCAACGAATCGATGAAAAAATATGCGGTTTGCACCACGATGCAGAGCATTTCCTTGCGGCTTATGCGGATGGTTCAAAAAATTTATTTTTCCCAAAAACTTCTTTTATACAGGGTGATAAAAAAAGTACTGTACATTTTCTTTTTCTTTACTGTTTTGGACTTTTTTTTCGATATGCCCAGATGCTTGTTACGACCATACCTCGGAAATTTTTCGGATTTTTGTCGATATCTTTTTCCGTTTTTGAAATATCAACTTTTTTTCAAAATTATGACACGTAAGGCTTTGAATGGCTGTTCTGCTTATTCTAAGTTTACAACTGACAATGTTATGGCATAGATCTATTGTTTAGCTGTCTTTTTGATGACTTATTGGACACTCAGCAATATTTTGAGTATACAGGGTGTGCCAAAGAATTTCGATCATGAGTAAAACACTTTAGTAATTTTGAAAATTGATTATTTATTAATTAATTGATTCAGCTTCTTCGACATAATAATTATAATATAATTATATCATGATATAATAATAATAAGAAAACGCAAATTTCACTGTATGATCGAAAACGGGGCGTAGCTAAATTTACCTCTCGAGACATCAATACGCCAGACGGAGATGCATAATGTATTCAGTGACGTCATGGATGTTGATTGGCGCTCTTTAATCGGAAATTACTACACCAATAGAGGTCGTAGGTTTTTTTTTACACATCAATATCATCAGTACTTACTAATCCTCATATTTCCAAAAAATGTGCAAATTGTCCATTGTGCATCGAATGGAAAAATCATAATGTTTTTATGTATTCACAAGTTGTACTAATACATTCAATTTTTAAAGTTTCAATAAAAAATCGGTATTTATAAATATCATAAATTAACAGATTCAGTTGAAATTTTGTAACAAGCCCCTTATTTAGCAATCAATCACCTCAGAATCTCTGATATTTGGTTGTCAGTCTTCATATTCCTTTGTCCATATCCTCTCTGTTCATTTCCATGATCCTGGTTTTTCCACCTACACAATTATAAGGAAATCGATATGTCCTGCTATATTGAAGCTGCTCGCCGCTTTTCTCTTAATTGGAATGTTTTAACCATTCACACAGCTTTTTGATAATGTGGTCTAGGTGTAAAATTCACTAAAAGTGTAACTTTCTGTACCTCAACTCATTCATAGAAATATTGCATTCAATATACAGGTTGTTTTGTGAAGATTTGTCTGGTATTTTTATGAAAATTTTTGTCTTATACAAAATGTCAAAATTTTTTTACTTTGTCTTAAATCGATGAAAAAATTGCGGTTTTCTCGAAAACTACTAGCCATATCGATATGGCCTGGGAGTACGTTTTCTACGTAAAGAACCTTCAAATATATTCTAAAATCAGAATGTGAAGAAAAATACCATAAAATTGGGATTGTCGTTACCCTTAATCCCTCCAGTATAGTACGCCCCTGATTAAAATTTTGATCTCCTCAGTCCAAATTATGATTCAGCATCAAAACCTTATGCGATTAACCAAATTTGATGATTTTTGTATTTGTATAAACGGTTTCGGAAATATTGAATTCAGGCGTAGCTCCCTTAGGAAGCATTTTTTGCCATTATTTGGGAAACACCCTGTATGTATGACTCTATATTATATTCACACAGATATTCGCCTGTCAGGGTGGGGTATAAAAGAACTTTGGTTAGTTTTTTGTTAATGGGGTTGGATTCTTGTTTCCCTGTATGAAACATACAGAGTGAAAACGTAAAGGTTGGAATAACTCCCTTTAAAAATCAGATGTTTAAAACGCTGGTACACGTAAATTTTCAATCTTTGCTACTTGATAATTTTTGACTAGACAACAGTAATTTACGTTACAAAGGCGGTAAATGACTTTTTTAATCACGGGTCAAGATGTTTATGGACAAGGCGACGATTGAGCCGAGTCTGGAATTTCTAGACGAGTAGTTGAATGACATTTAACGGCTGTGTATCGTACATTGTTTTGTTTTATACTGTGATAATTTTTTTTAATCGGTTTGAAGTGCTTTCTTGCCAAATCATACACTTAGAGTGGCAGTCCGCCTCACATTCTTACCATGATATGGCGCCAGTCAAACCATGCTACCAATGCAATTTCATAGTCTTTGATGATGCAAAATGGTATTTTTGGAGTGGTCAAGTGATTTTTTTTTACAGTCTCTGATGATGTATAGTGTCATTTACTGGACTGGTTTTGGGTCCGGTGAATGATACCTTACGGTACAGTATGAAATAAAAAAATTAAGTCAATAACTCTATTACTGCTTTACCAATATGTTCAGAATTCGAAGTAGATTTCAAAAATAAAATAGAAAGTAGGGGTTTCTATTGAAAAAAAAATTGAGTTAGCGGTCATGACTTGTTTTTGAATCAGCCTGTAAACATGAAATTATTATAAACAAAAAAACGGCAACTAAAATCAAAAATTCACGTGTTCCTAGTGTGTTCAAAATAAAATAATTTTCTCCAGTGGCGTCTCAGAGGGTCATCCAATTGATATTTATAGGTAAATCTATGGTACGCCACTGTTTTTTTTAAAGATTTCATATTTCTTTTTGATGAAGCATGATGATGATGAAAAAACAAATAAGCAGCATTTTTTATTGCTTCACCTGATATAAATTTTTCAAAAAAGCAGTGGCGTACCATAATTTTACTCGTAAATATCAATTATACTATCCCCAGGGGCGCCACTGAAATGAATGATTTTATTTTAATCGTACAAAAAAATACCCTTATGACGACAATTAATAATCCTGCCAAATGTTGTTAGATTGTGCTGAAATATTTCACAAAAACACGATTTTTTCTTGAAGCAAGACTTCAATTGCTTGATCTGAAAACAATTATAAAGTCTTCAAAAAACCAGTGGGGTACCATAATTTTTCCCATAAATTTCAAATACATGACTCTGGGACGCCATTGGATTTTATTATAATCACACAAAATAAAGACCCTAATGTCGACAAATAAGCGTGCCAATTTCGGCCAATATTAGCTAAAATGCTTTTGAGAAATTAATGAAAAACCGTTTTTTTCTCTTAAAACTTGGACACCCTGTATCTCAAAAGTCAGGACTCTTTCATAAAACGTTATTTTCTTAAAATTAACCCAAATATCACCCCCTGAATTTTTTCGCACTTATTTATTTACACCCAGTTATATGCATGTCCTGGAAATTTAAAACAATGTGGAGTACACAAATGAAAAAAGATTGTAGCTTTATTCATTTTGAACCTTTCAATTTTTGAGTTGACATGATAGCTTCTTTTTCAAGGGAGATATGATACGATATGATACTCTGCATCAGAGCATGTTGACATTGATTTTTATAGAAGTCAAATAAGTGTTCGGATTTCTGCGTCACTGAGTAAATATTTTTCAAATTAACCATTGGTGTTGATTCCTCTAGTGAATCGTCTATCAATACACTTCCAATAGAGTCGGTCGTCGGTCTCCATCGTTCATGTTTATTCCATCAAATAATTGAAACATTCCTGAGAAAATTTCCTACCAGTCAATTCTTACCAATCATAGGCTTGCATTTTATTATGTTGCTATGGCAACGACCTAATTTTATCGGAAATCACCCTGCTCATAATCACGTGACTGAAAGATTAATAAGTGGAAATCACCCTGGCTTTGCATCTGGATGTAGCTCCCATATGATTACAGTGTTGCCGTCCCCACTCTCCCTAACAATCCCAACCCAACCCAACTTTCAAAGACATGAGATAAGGCAAACGGCAACACTGTGGTTGGTGCATGGGAGCTACATCCAGCCGCGAGTGCTTGACAGCTGTTAAAGACAAATATTTTTGATAAATGATTTATCTTCAACTTCCAATACAAAGTTGCAATGTTATCAATTATGGACAAGATTGGTTATAACTTCCAAATGTTTTATAAAATCCTGATTCCCTTCTTTCTTCCTCAATGGCGAATAGAGTAAGGAGCCGTTGGTTTCTTCCACTAAATGCGAGGTGAGTCCTGGGTTATGTTTTTTCCAATGATCAGTTTTGGCATGAAATTTTCTTGCCGAATCTCCCTAGAGCTCGAATTAAAAATCCGGAAATAATTCGAGCTCTATGGAGATTATGAGTGAAAAATCCCGTATCACGCAATCGCTACTTGAATCAAAGTAGAACATGAATCCAGAAGTTCAATGAACATACAAATACAATATTTAGTATCACTTCGAAACATTCCAGCTCTTTCCAATAGCCGCGGACCACGCCTGATAAAACCTGACAGATCCACGAGAATAAAATTAAACGTATATCACTCCTTGCCATTGTCAAGCTTTGGAACATCAGACAGGCGGAATTTTCTACAGTTAAATAAAAACCCATTGTCCTATTATCAAGTACAAAACTGGAACGTAATCCCTATTTAGAGAACGATATATTACGTCAGTCAACCTCGCAACGAATACGTTTCGAAAAGACACGACAAAATTTCCGCGGGGTTAGATGATGCCATATATTTTTGTTGGAATGACGCCTCTTAGAAAATGGACCACAAATCAACTGGCGATGAATGTGTGGAATTTGTCAACACTTAAGAAATTATCCTTGTAGCTTAATCACTTTTTATTACCAGATACCAGGAAGACATCGAATGTGGAGAAGATTAAGCTATGTCATTATTTCAGGTCCTTTTCGTGTAGTTAGGGTCCAAATAACTCGGAGATCATGATTATAAATTTTCACAATCTTTTGTAGAAGCAAATGACTGTTGATTACATGTCTCAACTAAACTGCTGGACAGTTTCTCGATATTTTCGAATTAGAAAGTGTTGCGGTCTCCGACAGATCCTTGACCAATTCTTCGAGAACTTCACCCCCTTTTTTTTTTTTTTTTTTGGTGAAATACAGCCTACTCAAGAGACCTGAGTAAAAGCTTGTTTTGAAGGTCTTCAGTCCCTCATCATATCCTCTTAGTATGGAGGAGATAACTCCTGCGTGTAATTATTTATTGATTAAAATAAAATAAAGAAATAAGATTTTGATAAGTAGTTGTCATATCAACAGAAGTGACAGCAGAGGCTTGAAACTCGTCAGTTCTAATCAGGGTCGAAGAGCCTTCAAAATAAGGTATCACTCGACCCCCCTTTTCCATTTAAGATAAATCGACACCCCCATTAAATTTTTAATTTGATGTTTGGGAAAAAATGTTTCAGATGAAATTTTGATGGTTCAAAATGATTCACACATACAGGGTGTGTCCAACTTCATAATATACAGGGTGTTTCATTAATATTGCGAAAAAATTCAGGGTGAGTTTTCCCTCTTAAAAATAATGAGAAAACTTCATATAAAGGTGTGTCCGGAAATGCTCCGTTACAGAGCTACAGGGTGTTGAAGTTTAATTTTTATTTTTGTTTTTTCTAAATAAAATTTGAACCAATGTCTATATTTCCATAAAAATCGGTATTTGAGCGTTTCTTTTTATGCGGAATTCGAATTTTATCTCAGTTTGGCTCTAACTTGTAGAGGGCGCCACCTACACTCATTTGTCCTGACATGTACAGCCATAACTTTTTTGGACGTAACCGTATGACATATTTGAGTGAAAAAACATATTTCTCCTTTATTTTTATGCAAAAAAGGCATACTCGTTAGAAGTCGCTACGTGGAACCATTTTCGAGATATTTGGATTTGAGATAATTAATAATTATATAATATAATAATAAACAGGGTGGTCAAGGTTCAAAAAAACAAAAAATATATATATTTAATATCTATCAAACCCTGTATTAACCTGTCAATTATCTGCTGACGTTTGTTAGTTAGTTATCTGTCAGTTCTTGTCTTCTTTGAAGTAGATACTTTTTCAAGTCACATTTGAACATAAATAATATACACAGCATGACAGATTCGAACACAGTGGTTTTTATTTTTTTCATCAAACACGCAACGTCAGACGAAATAACGTCAAGGGACCAAATTTGCTAAGAAATAAATGAAAATCACGAAAAAAAACAGAGAAAACAGTGGTGTACCATATTTTTCTTTCCACTAATTTACATGGTTCTCATAGATATTATAAAAAAAGATATGTTTTCTTGAATCTTAACCACCCTGTATCTCAAAATGAGACTTTTAGGACATACGTCTATGTTCATATACAGTTTTTCTCTTAAAATTACCCTGAGAATCCTTTCTGAATTTTTTCGCACTTATTCATGTACACCCTGTATGTGAAATCAGAACAAATAGATATTTCATTCAAGCTAATAATATACTATTCTATTTAAATCAAGTTTCTCATAATAAGAGCTGTAGGTGCAAAATATAATAAATAACCCTGTATGTACATGGTGTTTTCTGTTGACATACATTAAATCCAATCGCGTAGGTATTAATTCTTGAGCTAATTTCATGTCCATATAAAAATGGGTTCGGAAGTGCAATGTTTTTGAGATTCAACTGATGAGATTCAAAAAAATGTACGTCACTGACTTTCTTGAATGAAGACCTGGAAAGACCCATTTTTTCCGCTTGGATTTTTTTCGTATCAGGCCGCGTTTTATTGGCTTCAACTTCACCCATTTGAAAAATAAATAAAAATATTTTGGAAGATAACTGGCAAAAAAATTGTATTTTTGGCTGTTTCATTCAAAAAAAATTGAAAGTTACAGTGAAGTCAGTGTCGTAGATACATTTATTTAACAAAAATACTTGGTTAGATGCCCCTCTGGACGGCACTGATCTTTATAAATTTCACCTAGCTCGGACTAAAGTAGGCTTTTTTTACCAAAAATAAATACATACGTATGTCAAATTTAAAATAAAATCGGTTCAAGGATAGTTGTAATATTTGTGAACACCCTTTTTTTTTAAAAACACCCTGTATCTTTAAAACAATACAGTCTCGTACCCATGTTTAGTTGAACTTTTTTTAATGAAATAAGCTTAGGAATGCGCCCGCAATCAGGATACTGAGTTATAGCCAACTTTTGAAAAATTTGAGAAATTACTTTTTTTAGAATAGTCCAAAGATTCAAAATATGGATAGAAAATGTTTCAAGATAATTGGGAATCTGACATAGCAACTTTGCTAAAAAAAAACATGACTTCCTTTGTCCACCCTGCGTAGGCGAATACATAAAAGAAATACATTATTGCTTCAACCATATACGTATTTTCAAAAATTGGTAAAGGACCTCCCGAAGACCGCAATTTGATATCTCTTTCCGTTTGGAAAATATCGTGATTTGAATTGGGGTAGAAGTTTATAAATTGCAAAACAACCTGTCCAGCACTTAAGTTAAAAAAACTTTTCAGGATATCAAATTTATAAATTCATGTTAAATAAACTATTGCAAAAAATGCGTAAAACAAATCTGTTAAATCATCACAGATTATTTCCAATAATGATATTGAAGGTATAATTAATAATCAAATACAAAATAAAGGTATCAAGTGACCGTTCGCCGATTTTGAATAATGGATTGAACCGGGAATGATTCACCACCAAAAAAAATTGTATTTCGTTGCGGCTGAAAATTGATTTGTGAGAAAAAACCGTTTATGTCGGGCTGTTATTCCATTATACTCAAACAACGTTTATTCTAATAGATATAATTTTTCAACTTCGAGTAGATTGTATTATCAAGTATAGTCTTTTGAGCGTATTCCTCATCATAATTTGTTAAAAATATTTTTTTTCCGAACAACCTGCCGTTGTATATATATTAAGTTATTTTGTTTAACACGTATTCAATTCATAACTTATTCAAAAAAAACTCATATTTAGGTTCTCATGGTTCCAATGGAGGGTTTTCTTGGTTATTAATAAAGATAGAACCTGGCTGATTTGACCAACCTTAGCTACTTTAATGTAAAACAAAAGATGGGTATTTCTTTTATTCATCCACTTATACAGGGTGAGCAAAAAAAATCATTTTTTAGCGAAGTTTGGTACTATGCCAGTTTCCAAATATTTTGGATCTTGAAAATTTTCTATCCATATTTTGAATCTTTGTATTGTCCTGAAGAAAGTAATTTCTCAATTTTCAAACAGTGTGTCATTTATCCCTTAAAAGAGGACTTTTTCAGGGTTTCTCTTGAGGATCGGTATCTTTTCCACACAGCTACATACAGGGTGACCCATTTATGAAAGCGGGTCACCCTCATAACATTTTTGTTTATGGGGCTATTTTGTCGCGATTTGTTTTGAATTGTAGAAGGAGGAAAAGTGTATTTTGAGGCCAGGCGGCCCACTGGCCATTGCCTCTTTCTTGATGGGATGTTAAAAAACATTTCTAAATAATACATTTTGAGGTTGCTAATTGCAAGTACAATATTGGTAACGATTTGAATAAAATGCAGGAATATAGTGTTCCATATGAACACTAAAATAAATAAATTTGAAATAAAAAAAAATAGAGCTAAATAATTATCATATTATAAAGTCTATTGAAATTAGAATATCATGGCTTATACAGGGTGTTACTTAATGATAGGGCGTAATTTCAAAGATGCATTCTTTAACCAAATCCAAGTAGAAAAGGATCCTGTAAACATGTGTACTGAATAGTTGAGTTAATACAGGATGTTGAAGGTTTACATGCATATATCAATATCTCAAAGATCCTTTTGTCGACTTTGTTGAATGTTGGCAGAGTTTTTCACTGTAACAAAACCCTAAATAAGTACTTAATAGATGGTAATTATGAGCTCCAGTGGCGTCCCGAGGGGCAGTTTCACGATAAATATTGACAAAAAAATGAGCGCCACTGACTTTTTCACAAAATTTTATAAACGTTTATTCTTTTATGAATATTGACAAATACATTTTTTCCAGGAAGTGTTAGATAATTTTTTCATAAGTGCATGAAACAAGTGATAAGCATTTCTGTACGTAGCGCGTCCATGGTTCTATTTTTGGTAGAGAATTTGAGATAAACAACCAACTATTTAGAAACCTCTATATTTATTTCTCAACCTCAATCCCTTTGGTGTGCCACTATATTTTTTATTTCATACTGTACCGTGAACTTCGACCATATACCGTGAAGTATCATTTACCGGACCCAAAACCAGTCCGGTAAATGACAATATACATCATCAAATACTGTAAAAAAAAATTACTTGACTTCTCTAGAAATGACATTTTTCATCATCAAAGACTGTCAAATTGCATTGGTAGCATGGTTTGGCTGGCGCCATCTCATGATTTTAATTAAAAACTTGACATAGAATGTTGGTATCATATAATTAACCTATCTATTACTCAAATGGTGACATGGTTTGGCTGGCGCCATCTCATGGTAAGAATGTGTGGCGGACTGCCACTCTAAGTGTATGGTTTGACAAGAAAGCACTTTAAACCGATAAAAAAAAAAAATTAACACACAGCCGTTAAATGTCATTAAACTATACTCGTCTAGAAATTCCAGACTGTGAAATATTAAAAAAAGGAAATTTAGGTCAACTTCATTTCACATCATTTGAAAGATATGAACCCTTAATAAAAAAAAATCGCTGGTGAAAATGTAGCACGCAAGATTCGCGCATTTTTCCACTCATTGTCTAAATAGTTCCAGTAGTAGTGGATGGTTTCTACATATACAGTTTTTTTTTCACAAAAATAAGTTTTTACATTCGTGAAGAAACAGAATTCACGCTAATGGAACGACCTGAGTTGCTGTTATTGGGTACTGTATATTTTATAATATCACCTATTTTTTTTTCGACTGATAACGCACTCACTGAACGCCAACTTTAAATGGAAATAAAGAGAAGAAAACGGGGATTAGAACACAAACAAAATTTTTGTGTGAATTTTATACTTATTTTTTATCTTTTATGTGACTGATTTGTTATCGCATGTGTTACAAGATAAAAAACTTCTAAATGCCTATCAACCAAGTTGACAGCAAAAGCCGTGGAATCGGTAATGTTTAACATTTTTTCATGAAATTTCGTGCAGATCCATTTTAGGGGATGTTGAATCCAGTGACGTAGGCAGATTTTTTCCGAAAAAATCGCTAATATGGTTATTGAATTTTTCAGCCTCTGAATGTAATATAGTAGGCATTGGTGCAAGAGAAAACTGAACGCCACCCGGCTCCAAAAGATACACTTTTTCCCTCTCTACAATTCAAAACAAATCAAATGGGTCACTCTGTAGTGTCGATTGATTTTGGACCAGAGAAAATATTTAGGCACACATTGAAGGTTAACTCCAGTGGCGTGCAGTAAAAAATTTGCTACTCCAACACGATTTGATTTAGACATTTTTTTTAAATTGTATACAGGGTGGGCAACTTAGAATGCGAGTTACTGTATTTGGACAACATCTTTCGTAGAGGCTTGCGGCAAAAAATTTTAACACTAAAACGGCCAGAGAAATACCTGGAAAATATTTTCAAGTTTCTAAAATCGTCGCTAGGGGGCGTAACAACCAACACCAAGTAGAAAAATAGGATTTTTATAGAATTTTGCCCAATAAAAAGATATTGATAATACTATCTTCATATTCACTGAATATCCACCTACACTTTTTGTCTTAAACCCTTTTTTGTATCCATTAAAATAAAGGGGTGGGGAAAGTTCAATTATTTTTTTAAACAAACGGAGATTTCTCCCGTTTCGCATGACCGATTTAAACGAACTTGGGCTCTTATGAAAGAGTATAATCTGCACTACAAAATGCTTATTTGGTTTTGAATTTGTTACCTTCGCATTCGCCGCTAGATGGCGTTAATTGAAACCGAAGCATATTTTTGAGTTTTTTCCAAAATGATCAAATGTAATGATATATTCATTTCCATATATTTTAAAAGAAGATACATTTTTCTATTAACAAAAATGGAAAAAAAACAAAAAAAATGAATATTTTCTTTGTTTTTTTTTTTCAATAGAAAAATGTATCCTCTTCTAAAATATATAGAAATGAATATATAATTACATCTGATTTTTTTGTAAAAAACTCAAAAATATGCTTCCATTTCAATTAACGCCATCTAGCGGCGACGCCAAAGTTAACAAATTCAAAACCAAATAAGCATTTCGTAGTGCTCTTTCATATGAGCCCAAGTTCGTTAAAATCGGTCTAGCGAAACGGGAGAAATCTCAATTTGTTTAAAAAAATTATTGAACTTCCCCCACTCCTTTATTTTGATAGATAGAAAAAAAAATTAAGACAAAAAGTGTAGGTAAAAAGTCAGTTAATATGAAAGTATTATCATCGATATATTTTCAATGGGCAAAATTCTATAAAAATCTTATTTTTCTACTTGGTGTGGGTTGTTACGCCCCCTAGCGACCATTTCAGAAACATGACAATATATTCCAGGTATTTCTCTTGGTCGTTGCCGTAATAAAATGTTTTGTCGCAAGAATCTACGATAAATAGTTTCCCAATTATAGTACCTCGCATTCTTAGGTGCCCACCCTGTACATGCAAATTATCAGCTTAGTGGGCAAATCAGTGGCGTAACAGCAATAGTTTTTTTTTGGTTTGGTAAGAAGTGCTTAAAAAAAATTCTGTACGCTTCTGGAATCAATGACGTTCAATGTGTGCCTAAATCTTTTTCTGGGGTGAATTTGAATTTGGGAAAAAAATTCCATGTTGCAAAGCTTCGCTATACCCCTTGAGCAAAATATCTTCACAATTTTCAAATGAGCATTATAGAAGGATCATCTATATCTTTGTGTATGTCGTAAAAACGAAGCTGATTTTCACATCCACATCATCCATTCAATAACATCCAGTCACTAACCATTTATTCTGGTTCATCCAACGATCAATTAGTTAGAGCTCAATAATTATCCTTTCCAACGTTTTATAGCGACGTTATCCTAATCTAGCCATAAAGTGAAATAATTGTATCTTTCCCGTTGATCTAGTAATAAAGCGGTATACCGATAAAATGTATTTGTTTTGAGACTAATAGCATTTTGAAGGGTCGGTGAAACAGGACCGTGTTTTCAAATGAAATATACATTCTAGTTGCTCCGGTATGCGCTCACGAGCGTGAAGAGGTATATGGGGCGTTAAAGCAGGAAACCATGATATTACGATGTCGCGTCGAGGCTAATCCCCCCTCGGTATCGTTCCATTGGACTTTCAACAATAGCGGTGATCAAACGGACGTTGCTTCCGATAAGTACACCAACGAGGTAAGACCCCATTTTCTATAGTAAATTATTCAATTTCCTTCTTTCAAGGTAACAAGCTCTCGTCTCAAATACACGCCCAATACTGACCTAGACTACGGCACTCTACTGTGCTATGGCGAAAATGAAATTGGTCGACAAAAGGAGCCATGTGTTTTTCAAGTAGTCATCGCTGGTAAGTTTCATAAACGTATCTTGCCCAAACAATAACGATCAGGGAGTGTCTCTTGGGTCATCATTTTGGGTCAGTTGGAGATCCCTTATCGAGGCTTCCTTTAATCCTGAGTAATGTTGTGTAATACGTAGTCCGGCTCTATCGGGGGTGGTCAGCCGTTGACCTTTTTCGTCGTCTTGTTGGCAGAAACTTAGAAGGCGATTGGCATCTTTGGGGCGGCATGTTTAAGTATAACAATATAATGGTTACTTGGATCCATGTTAGCATTGATGGATGTGATATCCTCTTCATATCTGATATATCATCACAAAAATCATGTTGCGTTAATTGTAGCATCATGTATACTCGCGCACTGCTGGCAAAAAAAAGAAAAAAAATATTCGCTTCTTCTACTTTTTGAATAGTCACTAAGCTGTCGGTCAGTTTGTCCCAGCCCATGTGTGTATTCGTTCGGCGCTCAAATCAATTCAGAATGTCAGAATGACCAAGTTTATGCACTCTACATTGTGGACATCGTTCTTTCTTGTTCTATTCAATATTCGTGAAACCTAGAATAGATCCCCAAGTTCCATCAACCGATACAAATCAAATACCACAAGCAACCAATATTTATCTACCACAGATAAAGAAATCACGTGATAGGAATTGAAATACACACTCCTAATCTTGGATATGGACAAAATACGTTCTGTTCGTGTCCAAGCACGTATCCTGATTTAAAATTTCATCGTGCGACGTTTATAGAATAGATAAATACTTAATTTGCATATTGTCTATAATGGTATACGGTATTGAAGTTTATAACGTTATTTATTTTGTTACTTGGTTTATTCATGAAGTGAATTATATATATAAATATATATTATATAATAGTTTCCAATATAAAGCCTGACAAAATTCATCATTTTTTCAAACCTCGCAATATTTTGTCGTTCTGGATGATGAACTCCTACATTATATTCCACTGGAACTTGACGACCATCGATGGATCTACAGATTTCTTCCTCCCCTCACCTTCTTCTCCAATCGAGGCACTGTACGTTTGACTACTTACTGTTTCCAGCAACAATCTTGAGGTGCGTCCCGACTTGCAACAAAACACCAAACCGAACGCCATTGAGAGCGCCGCGTCGTCCCGAAACGTGCACACGGCGTTCCATCAGTTTGTCACATTGAAGAAATTGGGTGGTATAATTATGTATTTTTTTTTTAATAAACGACTTCCTAAACAACTAACAAAGGAGATATCTGATTAGAAGTATTTCAATTTTCTTTATTCATAGCATAAAACTGACAATGCCGTGATGTTGCACTGTTCGTTACTTGTTTCGTAATGGTGTTCGGTTCGGTGTTTTAATGCTGGTGGAGACGCGACTTCAGGCCGCATTCCCATGCCTCACCAAATCTGAACAACCACAATTTTCATGATCTCGATAGAGTAACGAAGATGATTTATTAGCTGCCTTTCAAAGGAAAAAACGCCAGCTGGTGAGAGATGAGATGATAAATGCGCATTCCATCTTTCCTTTTACTTTGAACTGACGTTCCAATCTGACAGGACAAACCCGCTTTCTTTCAGAATAAAGCAAGGGGAATACTTTCCTCTCAGATGATTTACCAAAACTCTTTCCTGTCGCTATGGCGTCCGAGAGGATTATTTGCCCCGCAAAATTCGATAGGGAAGGTTTGAGAGGAAAGATTTTGAGAGGGGAGTGGAGAGAATAGCCGTCCACAGACATTCTTTCTCGTCATTCCATCGTTTCAAACGAAAGAACGCCAGTTAGTTGGAATGAGATGATGAATGTACATTCCATCTTTCCTGTCACGTTGAACCGACGTTCCAATTCCACAGGATAAACCGGCGTTCTTTTTTGTTGGAACGCCAAGTTAGTGGGCAAGATGTTAAATGCGCTTTCCATCCTTACTGTCATGATGAAAAAAGATGGAAAGATGGCAGGAAAACGTTACGTGTTAGTGGGTGATGAGATTTTTATTATCCATTAGTTTTGAAAGAAACTAATGACGGGAAAGAATGACGGGAATGAATGACGGGAAAGAATGACGAGAAAAAATGTCGGATTTGAATGCTGGTCTGTGGGGACCTATTGTCGCAAATGAGTACCTATACACTTAATTTTTTTCACTGGATCATGACGACCATCGATGGATCTGCTCATTTTTTCCTCCCCCCACCTTCTTCTCCAATCGAGGCACTGTACGTTTGACTACTTACTGTTTCCAGCAACAATCTTGAGGTGCGTCCCGACTTGCAACAAAACACCAAACCGAACGCCATTGAGAGCGCCGCGTCGTCCCGAAACTTGCACAATCACGGCGTTCCATCAGTTTGTCACATTGAAGAAATTGGGTGGTATAATTATGTATTTTTTTTTAAACAAACGACCTTCTAAACAACTAACAAAGAAGATATCTGATTAGAAGTACTTCACTTTTCTTTATTCACAACATAAAACTGACAACGCCGTGATGTTGCACTGTTCGTGACAAGGTTCGCAACGGCGTTCGGTTCGGTGTTTTGATGCTGGTGGGGACGCGCCTTTAGGAAGCATTCCCATGCCTCACCAAATCTGAACAACCACAATCTTCATGATCTCGATAGAGTAACGAAGATGATTTATTAGCTGCCTTTCAAAGGAAAAAACGCCAGCTGGTGGGAGATGAGATGATAAATGCGCATTCCATCTTTCCTTTCACGTTGAACTGACGTTCCAATCTGACAGGACAAACCCGCTTTCTTTCAGAATAAAGCAAGGGGAATACTTTCCTCTCAGATGATTTACCAAAACTCTTTCCTGTCGTTATGGCGTCCGAGAGGATTATTTGCCCCGCAAAATTCGACAGGGAAGGTTTGAGAGGAAAGATTTTGAGAGGGGAGAGGAAAGAATAGCCGTCCACAGACCGGCGTGACATTCTTTCTCGTCATTCCATCCTTTCAAACGAAAGAACGCCAGTTAGTGGGGAATGAGATGATGAATGTACATTCCATCTTTCCTGTCACGTTGAACCGACGTTCCAATTCCACAGGATAAACCGGCGTTCTTTTTTGTTTGAACGCCAAGTTGGTGGGAAGATGATAAATGCGCATTCCATCATCACTGTCATGATGAGAAACGATGGAAAGATGGCAGGAAAACGTTACGTGTTGATGAGATTTTGATTATCCATTTATTTTAAATGGAAATAATAACGGGAAAGAATGACTGGAATGAATGACGGGAAAGAATGACGGGAAAGAATGTCGGTATTGAATGCTGGTCTATGGGGACCTATTGTCGCAAATGAGTACCTATACACTTACCTAATTTTTTCAAGGTTAAACATTAGTAGAAAAAATGAATGTCATAAAGAGTCGTTAATGAAATGAAAAGATAGAATATTTATCTATCAACTTCATTTTCTCGATTAAAGAAGGGTTTTGAGCATCAATTCCACAATTAACATGACTGCCGGTTGGTTGGCAACATCAAACGGATCACAGTTCAATTTATGACTATTGTAATAGTAAATGTCTGCCAACCTTCAACCTACATGTTTGATATGTCACTTTAACTCTTGGAAAAAAATGAACATTATTTTAGTCGTGCATGACGCTGTTTGTAACAGGCGAGTTATTTGAATAATTTGTAATTCGATAAAAATTACAATAATTTTATAGCCTGAAGAAGTCTTTAAATATAGTCGAAACGTCGCATAGATAACTGTAGTTTCTATCATTGTCCTGATACCCAAGAACCAACCATATACATACTAAGGACAAGATTCATCAAATAATGACAGTTGAACCAGTAAAATCGTGATTTACTAGATTTTTTGGGGTATTAGGCCACATCATATCAAAAAAATTATGTCTTGATTACTCAAAAAATTATTCAAATCAATGCTCAAATACCTCATCAAGTCTGTGACCATCGTAAGTGGAACCAAAAAAAAAAAGAAACAATAAGTTAAAATTCAGCAAATATTTGAAGTTCAAAAAAATAGATAAATTTTGAAAGGCTTTATCTCGAGAACCATTGGATCTACCAAGACAGTTTTGGTCTCATATTGTAGCAAATTAAGTCGGCTTGAAATTCTTTTTTAGAAATTATTAGCCATAAAAAATCCAGAAGTACCCCCCTTTTCAAACGTCAAGGTTACTGGACTAATGGAATTCGCATACAATAATATTTTAAACATCCCCCGTAATACCCAAGATGTGTATATGTTTCTATAATATGTTGCTTCACTTGACCGTATCACGACTGTCATTGCTGTGCAGATTGCAGCGCCAGTGCGGTCGATACTTGAATCATAAAATCATAACCTCACTATTCATTTCATTGAATTTTGAATGGTTTTTTGTGGTAGTCGAGAGATTTTTTGCAGTGTCCTTGGTTTTTCTTACGTGGAATTATCTATTTGTGTTTTGGAAACTTTTTATAAGTGTCTTATCCAATCAATTATAGTGTTCTAAAGGTGGGTCGGTCTATAAAAAGTGATGATAATAGAGTTGATTGGCATGGGTTCTTTTGACCAATATATTCAATAATAATAAACTAAATAATAATTTTAATATTATTTTTACATATTACCACCGTAATTTTTATATTCGTCACGACACGATTGCAAGAACATAATAATAAGCATGAAAAATAAATATTATGCGGGGCTGGCTCTACATAGAGGCCCATAAAGAAAAAAATATTTGCGATACAGCCTAAGCCAAGGGATTTTTGTAGCCATTTTTCCAACAATTTGACTCAATTCGGAATTACCAAACGACATGAATATAGAGTTTATTGCTCTGAACGGAGACAACAAATATAGACGGAAAGGTTGGTAGAGAACCGTAATGAATGTCGAGAAACAATGAAAAATTTAAAATATGAAATCCTTGAGAATGGCACTGGCATTTTTTTCTATTTGTGTCGTTAACAAGACTGATAAATTATATCCAGCATACAAACGAACATGACTATTTTTAATCGACAACTCGAACAGAAGATTAAGAAGTTGAGACTTTCCAAGTTCTATGCTTGCACGCTCAAATGAAATTAGGAGCGCCATAACTAGACCTCGCTCTATTATAGAGCTGGTCTCGATAAATTGCAGAATAATGTAGTGTTTAAATATTTTACACTTTGCCCTTGCATTGAGAGAATCCGACATTAAGGACATCGTACTGAAAGATACTGGTTTGCCATATTCACTTTCTTGAAATACCTTTCACCAGATTTCAATGACTCGAAGTTCACTATCATCAAATAAATGTATTTCTCTTCAATATTCAAGGAGAGTATGGCATTTTTTTCATCGCTTTTACTACTTGCCGTTGAATACTCGAACGGTTTTCCTTGATCTTTTACACTAAAAAGTTGATAAGAGGAATTTTTCTCACGAACGGCAACGTTGGGCATCAATCGAGCTATTTGAAATGCGTTGCCATGACGTTAATAGATGCTTCAAAATGACGGTTGTTGTCATTTTCCAGTGTGCTCGAGAAGAAGATTTAGTGTGGCCATTACACCAAAAAAGTGCTGTGTTTGTGGAGCTTCATCATCGAGGGTTGGATTATAGAGATCTTATCCAAATGAGTCAAAATAACATTACATAAATATAAAGTAATAGTATATTATTCAATGAGCATGTAATGACAGCTATTACTCACGAGGATGAAGCAATCATACGAGTGACTAATTGTCATTACATGCGAGTAGAATACTATACTTTTTCTACGGCCTTTATACCGGGCGTCCAAAAAAATCTGCACATAATTTGAAAAGTAAGATCATGTGACAACCAAACCCGTGAGTAATGACCCGTGAGTAATGAATCATTACTCACGGGGTATGTAATAGGTATTATTATCTATTCAAAATGCGTGAGTAATAAGCCTATTATTAAACGGTCGTAGACCCGTGAGTAATGACCCGTGAGTAATGAATCATTACTCACGGGGTAAGTAATAGGTATTATTATCTATTCAAAATGCGTGAGTAATAAGCCTATTATTAAACGGTCATAGAAAAAACACTTTATCGACTGAACAAATCATGTAAGTTCGGGGTGCTATGCTTGTTCTAGTGGTTCAATGTTCGAAGGATACAATGGATTGCCATGAGTCTTAGGTATGTCAGTGTTCACTTAGATGTAAGCATTAGGGATTCATATACCTCACTATTAGTCCTTGCTGACAAGCTGATCTCCTTAGGGTCATCTTTCACGTCAAAATTAGAAATTTTTTCATAATCTAGACCGTTACGATTGTCATTTGTTACCTGACCAATTAACGGGAGGGTTTTAGATCTACGTGGACGGTATCGTCATCAAATGAAGAAAACAAATATATCTGATTATCATAAGTATCTGCCAAGCAAAAAGTCAATAAAATGAGATGATGTTAAATCTTAAATATGTGTCACAACTGAGTTACATTCTGTGAATATCATCATTCAACAACATTTATTTGTTAACGAGTAATTGGAATTATTATTCTGATGCATAGAGTTGTCTTACATTAATCCACTTCACATAATGGCCGTTGTCCAGGACAAGACATAAAAGGGGTCAACTGTTCAGACGGCATAACTCAGGATTAGGGGGAATTCTGATAAAGGACCCCTAATTGACCTCGAGTGATAACCTTAGTGTGCCAAGAGAAAGAACAGATTCGGAATAGGCAGTTATCATTCATCAAACCACGTAAGGGAATCTGTTTACACAGG
The DNA here is from genome assembly GCA_958502075.1 of Orchestes rusci. NCBI lineage: Eukaryota > Metazoa > Arthropoda > Insecta > Coleoptera > Curculionidae > Orchestes > Orchestes rusci. The sequence goes on along the minus strand of OY293307.1, from coordinate 2,574,014 downwards.
TAAAGCGATCAGCTATTGAATTGTAAAGAGGTCAAGAGTTTACAAATATTTTAGATTATCCAGTACAATTAATCATCCTGTTTATGATAAATGGGATTTTAACAAAATATATCATTTGCTGGCAAATTGGTGTATGCAAACCCAAGCAGCTGCAGCCAATGGCATAAATAATATCTTTTGATTTGTAACACAAGTGTTGGCTCGTTTCAGCAAACGTGTACAATCATATATTATAGAATTATGAAAACGTATCCCGGTCCAATTTGAATCCTCACAACACGAAACTTGTTTAACGTGAATGCCGCAAAATAACTTATATTACAAGGTAGATTACGTCAATTTATGAGTATATAATTTTACTGTGCAGCCCAGCCGAAAATAGGACATATATTTTTGCGTTTATGTGAGTTAAGCTGCACATATTGCCAGGTTTTTTGCAGGTACTTTGCATTTTTATTGAGACAAAAAGGCATGCGATGTGGTGAAGTCATTTGAATATGGATCTGCACGAGACTGTAAATTTCACTGGTTTTGTGAGCTTTGGACATGAAATGTGCAACATGAAAATGTTTTCATCTTCAACAACACCTTCGATAGTCAGCAATTATTTTTTAATTAGGTAGTTCTATTAATAGAACGACAAAATAATGATAGACCGTGTACCTTCGATAGTCAGCAATTATTTTTTAATTAGGTAGTTCTATTAATAGAACGACAAAATAATGATAGACCGTGTGTGCAGAATAAAATGATGTACATCTTACCGTTTCAAATATCCCCATTCTGGACACATGGAATGTTTCTAGGTGTGTTTGATAGTGAGAATTTCAGGAAAGTTGTCTAAGCCAATTTGCTTCAAAAACAATTACAAACCATAAGTATCAGTAACTGTTTTGAATTGAATTTCATCTTTTAGTCGAATTATTGAAGTTGAATCAGACCAATAAATAGGCCAGAAGACAGTGGCGGCTCGAGGTCAATTCAATAGGGAGGTCAAAATGATATGATCTGTGTGAAAAAGATGTCAAGAGCCACCCAACCTCTAACATTTAACACGATATCTTTGTGACGTGCCCCGAGATTTTCCGGATTCAATTCCCGACGGGGATGAGGGAATCGTTGATGTTAAACAAAATGCTCGAGCGCCACCCCCTGTATTTATGTGGTAGAGGTCCCACAGTGTCTATCGGGTAGCTTTTAGACAGTGAAGAAAGTCCAGGCGTTCGTTATTTCCAAAATTCCGCAAACTTCCGCTCTGAAATAGATTACTGAAATTTCTTGAAATAAAAACTCGGTGTCAAGGAAAAGTAATCAATCAGTCTATTATTAGTCCCGAAACAAATCACAATTGTGACTGGTTTCCAACCAGTCGGATAAAAATAAATAAAATAATTAACAATGTGCTGTTTTTCCATTAAGCTAAATAAATAAAAGAAAATCCCTTAGTAATAACAATAGAAAAATCAGTCAGTCAAAACTCTCCCGGTGGAGATTCAGAATGTGCAGCCAACTAAAAGGTATTTTAACATTTTTGAGAATCATGAATTATCGGTAGAAAAATATCAGAATGTGGAGAAAACGGAGTGTGAACGAAGTTTGACGCGACGGGTTCTTACGGCGAATTTTAACGGAAAACAGCGGTTAATAAAATTAGATTTTTCCGACGACGTAGAAAAAAATGTATCGGGTAAATTGACGCGATCGGGTTATTTCCACGAGGAGAAAAACGGGTTTAGAGGCATAGAAAAGCAGCGAGAAATTAATTGACAAACGTTGGAAATTATTGCACACACGGATCGTAACTCCAGAGGCCTCTCTTTGACGATTTTCCCGAAACTATCTTGAGAAATTTTATAGAAAAGATGACGGTTGAAAAGAAAAACGCGGTGTTGAACATTAGTTTAAAATTTCCCACCCAGCTAAGTTCGTTCCTCTGACAGTCAAAATAAAATAATAAATTCCCCAAACAGATACGAATCTGGAAAGATCCTGAAAATCTGGAAAAAATACAGATTCACCGAATATTTCCTGAGTCTGAAGAAAATACGGACTCCGAAAATTTCCAGATATCGTAATTATTTTTTCCACCCCTGTTACCTAACTTACCTACAACGCGGCACTGGTTTGAGAGAATTTCGGTAAAACGTCATAGTTATCGATGAACAGTTCCTACCTCGTGTTTGAATTAAAGAAGAATAAGAAAAATGGAATTTTTAGCAAAAACGGGTTGAAGAAAAAGATCGCGAATCGGGTCCGGGAGGTCCACTGCTGCAGGTTGTCGACTCGGTCTCGGTACCACTGACTGGCTCCTCGCGTCTCTCCGAGGTTCTGTATTCCGACCAAAAGTGGGGAATCTACTTGAATTGTGCGCGAAATAAATAACGTTTGTCGACCGGTTTGCGAGCTAAATAATTAATTTGTTTGATGCGAGAAACTAAGAAGGAGTTTTGTGGTCAGAAATTAATCAATGGATTATTACTTATTACTTGGTCAACATTATTTTAAAAAAAATACGGGATCTTTTGATAGATAAATAACTAAGTTACGGGAAAATACGATTTAACTAGTAAGAGACGGAAAATGAATTTGAAAATTTGAAAATGACGGTGGAATAAATCCGGAAATGTTGTAACTTCGTAACATCTCATGTTTAAATATGAAAAAAATGAAAAAAAACATAATTGAAATAAATCGTACTGAGCGCAAAAATGTAAAAAACACCAGTATAAAGACTCGGCAATTTTTAAAAACTCATGCACCTATTAATAAAATGTAGTCTAGAATCATTCCTAGAGTCATTTCTCATTATAGAAAGTTCAAACAGTCATGAAATCGACTTTAATTCGAGTCTTTCAAATTCAAAATTTCACACACAACGCAACGATCCGATGGATCCGACATTTTAAAAGCAAAATTCGCCACCGATTACCGATGTTGTGTTAACAATCTGCCCTTAAAATCAGATCAATAGAAATCTTTCACCATCAGCTGACTTCACATTACTCGACAACCCCTCAAAATATGTGATAAAGTAGGAAGACGTTCGGGGGGGCGTGAGTCGCAAATTAACCGCTTGCCGGTGTGGCAGTTGTCTTGGTCAATGCCTAACATGACATATTTTTTCTGTGTCCTCACACCAACGCAATACCTTCGAATATTCTCACCGCTTGCATGCGATTCGTAATTTATTTTTTCCATTGTTAAAAGTTAAATACTCATGAGGTCAGTGTTTCCATGTGCAGAGCATCAAGATGGGGAAAACTGTCGAATTTGTGCCAACTTAAGTTATCTTTTTCTGCATGATCTTACACATGAAGAATGCAAAAATATCCGGAAAAAGAATAAATTATGCTCTGAAAGTCTACAGCATTCTTCCCATGAAATATACATGTTATGATTGACGATAAAAACGAAACTTTTTCCAATACAATATCAGCCAAAACCTTTTTTTTCATTTCTTTGAATGTTAACGAAAATATTTCGAATATTCGTTTTTGCTTTCCGTCGAATAATAAAATTGGAAATAGTCTGGGAGAGCCTTAAAATGTGTTTAATATAATCTTATGCATTCGTGGAGTACGGATGACACTTTGTTCATCAAAGCTACATTTTTTATTGCAAAAGGCGATAGAAAAAATTGCAAAGCTTTGTATTCTCTCCTGTCACCAAAAAGAGTCCAAACGGTATACTCGTATGAAAATTGAATGTTTCTCTTCGTAGTATCAATTTTGTACAATTAAAAAAAAAACGTGAGTTCTACAATGTTGAATCACAATTATTTCGCTCATGCACTGATATTCAACTCCTCACATAATAAAGTGCTGGACAGTTGCTTTGCAACATGAAAATTTTTACCCAAATTCAGATCTTGTTATGTTTGAAACGGAAAGAGATATCGAGTTGGGGTCTTTGGGAGGTTCTTGACCAATTCTTTGAGAATACGTACATCGTTGGAGTGGTGTTTTTTCACTTTACTATGTATAGGGTTATTGATTTTGAATGCACCCCCGTCTATCTTTTCAAATTGACGTTTTAGAAAAAAGTGTTGATATCAACTTCCGGAACAGACAAGTTTGGGGCGATCGCAATATTTTTGTGAACAAATCAGAAATTCGGCGTCGATAGGAAATGATATACGGAGACAAAAAAAAACGTAATGAGTCGTTTCTCTTCTCATTCACATAAAATGTTACAAAAACAGAATTCGTTTCCCTTTTTTCTTTCTGAAAAGCTTAAAAGAAAATCAAGACATTTTATATCCAACCACCTAATCACTCTGTGATTTTATTCAGAATCAATGCTCGAACGTCCGTTCAACGGCTATAACGAGACCGACTCTCTCCTTTCCAATCAGACAAAAAGAGCGGACACAAAAGACGTCAAATTCTAATTGTTCGCGGTTCACTGCCTCGTTTTCTTCACTATCAAATTAGAGCCTCTATGCTGAGAGCAAGGCAATTTTCCATTGAAAGTTGAGCACATAGTTCAAGGCGGGATTTCAGATTTCATTGCAGAACGGAGGTGATGCTTTAATGAATTTCCTCTATTGGGCGGTTTTGAGAAATATTGATAAAACGATCGATATATTTGGTTTTGTTTGAATGAAGCTGCTAGTGCGTTGACGTATATGGTTCTTCAAAGTTAAAACAGCACAAAGTTTTTGAGGATCAAAACTTAATGAAATGGGGAAATGAAGACGGATAATATTAATCAATTTTTCAAAATATATATATTATTTTGACCGCCCCTCGTAATAGTCGTGATTGAACGCTCAGGCGCAGTGAGAATTCAAAAATACGCTTGGGCTGCTAGCCGGAGTTGTCCTTATGCCGATAAAGCTTGGCAAAAATACACGAACAATACACAGATCGTAGTCGAATGCTTAAACGAATTGGAAAATCAAACCGCGTCATGGGTCATCAGTTGTGGCTAAAATTTGATACAAATTGACGTCATCGATCCTAGCCATTGATAGATCGGCGTTCTGGCTATACGCAAATTTTTTTGTTTCGTGAGATCAGTTTGGCGATGCTGGACTTGGTCGATCTGGTCGATGGCGAAAGTCGATAGTGAGAATTATAAATATTGGGTGGATTTGTGTCAAGTTGGATAATAGGGGAATTGGAAAAAAATTCCCCATAAGTAACTGCCGGGAATTGGAAGAACTTTTCCTTTTAATAACTGCTAGAAATTAAAAAAAAACACACTTAACTCACTGCCTGGAATTTAAAAGTAGTTTTCCTCTAAGTAACTGCCTGAATTTGGAAACAGATTTCCCCTCAAGTTACTGCCGGGAATTGAAAACTAGTTTCCCCTCAAGTAACTGCCAGACATTGAAAAAAAAATACCTTTGACTCTGACTTCCGGGAATTGAAAACTAGTTTTCCCTTAAGAAACTTCCCCTTGAGTGACTGCCTGGAATTGAAAACAAATTTCTCCTCAAGTTACTGCCGGGAATTGAGAACTAGTTTTCCCTTGAGTAACTGCCTGGAATTGGAAACAAATCTTCCTCAAGCTACTGCCGGAAATTGAAAACTAGTTTCCCCTCAAGTTACTGCCAGACATTGGAAAAAAAATACCTCCCAACTGACTGCCGGGAATTGAAAATTAGTTTTTCCTTAAGTAACTGCCTGGAATTGAAAACAAATTTCCCCACAAGTTACTGCCAGAAATTAAAAACTAGTTTTCCCTTAAGTAACTGCCTATACCTCCTAACTGACTGCTGGGAATTGAAAACTAGTTTTCCCTCAAGAAACTTTCCCTCAAGTAACTTCCTGGCATTGAAAACAAATGTCCCTTCAAGTTACTGCCAGGAATTAAAAACTAGTTTCCCCTTAAGTGACTGCCAGTCATTGAAAAAAAATGACTCCTACCTGACTGCCGGGAATTGAAAACTAATTTTCCCTTAAAAAACCTCCCCTTAAGTAACTGCCTGAAATGAAAACAAATTTCCCTTCAAATTACTGCCGGGAATTAAAAACTAGTTTTCCCTTAAGTAACTGCCAGACATTGAAAAAAAACCTCCCAACTGACTGCCGGGCATTGAAACTAGTTTCCCCTTAAGAAACTTTTCCTTAAATAACTACCTAGAATTGAAAACTAGTTTCTCCTCAAGTAACTGCCAGACATTGAAAAAAAATACCTTCTAACTGACTGCTGGGAATTGAAAACTAGTATCCCCTTAATGGACATTTCCTTAAATAACTGCCTGGAATTGAAAACAAATGTCCCCTCAAGCTACTGCCAGGAATTGACAACTAGTTTTCCCTTAAGTTACTGCCAGACATTGAAAAAAAACCTCTTGACTGACTGCCGAGAATTGTCGATTTCAATCTCTCGACCAACTGAAGGTGAAGTGCCGAAACCAACACCAGAATGTTGAGCGGTGCTGAAATCCAGGACGGAATGATGCCCTGCATTTTGGGCGCGCTTTGTTTTTGTATCTAGCTATTTAATCTATTACGTGAATTTATTGGATGGTCACGTCCTCGTCTGAGCATGAATGAACGCCAACGCATTTTTCTGAAATTTGTTGCGGGGTTACAACATTCCGACATGGATTTCAGCACCGCTCAACATTCTGGTATCGGTTTCGGCACTTCCTCTCGAGTGCCTGGAATTGGAGACAAAATTCCCCTCAAGTGACTGCCAGGAATTGAAAATTAGCCTCCCCCTGAGGAGCTGCTGGAAATTGAAAACCAATTTCCCCTAAGTAATTTTCCCTTGAATAACTGCCAGGAATTTAAAACAAATTTTCCCTAAATTGGCTTCTCCTTCAGTAACTCACAGGAATTGGAAACAAACTTCACTTAAAAAAATCATGTAACTTGGATACACCACCAAAAGTGGAACCTGCGCATGCGACTCAATTTAATTCAACACCTGGGAGGATTGACATATTTTGAACATTTTCTTGATTCAGTGGGTGGTGGTGCATTGCCGTTCTTATAGTTGCCGGAGCGATTCAACTGGTTAATGCCTGTAACTGACGTGACTCGAGCATGCTAACTAGGCGTATTTCACCAACAAAGACAACACATCACACGAAATGGAAAAGGTCATCAATTCTTCACACCTTCCTTTTTCGAAACCATGTGATCAAGCCTGTAAAATTCAAATGTTGGCTCACAGATTGCGGTGCAAACCCCAACCGTATTTACGCCTCGCATCTGGCAATGCGTCTTCGTGCGGCTTGGATGAAAACGTCCGCGGCATGCATAACTGCACCCCGTTGGCTTCGCCATCCAGAAATCCCATAATTATGCTCTGATTTGTATGCATAATTAGTGTAATGTTAATAGTTCGTTTATTGCAGGTCGTCCGTCACAACTACAAAATTGTTCACTTCATAATCAGACCTCAAACACCCTTCAAGTAGAATGTCTGGAGGGGTACGATGGAGGTTTAACGCAGAGCTTCGAAATGGAGGTACTCGAATTGCCGTCAATGATATCCAGATACAATATAACCGTCTACAAGGTGATTATATCATACTAATACGGTATGAAATTTGATCTAACTGACATTTTTCAGGCTCCGGTTTTTGTGGCTGACAATTTAGATCCGGGGACCAGTTACCGGATCATATTGTATGCTGTCAATAAAAAAGGACGCAGCGATCCGACCATAATTGATCCAGTCACGTTCAAAGGGGTTGCAAAGTTACAGGGTGAGTTTTATTTATTTGACCTAATTGAGCGGACGATGAACTAAATCGATATTAAACTTAACTTTTTTGAGAGAGTGTACCATCATTTGAATATCCTCACAATTGGGAATCGGGCTATTTACTATTCACTCTTATATTATCACTATACAGTGTGTCCATTCAAGTTTGCAACTTATGGGATTTTTTTATCAATCGCGGAACCAAAATTCAAATATCACCAAAAGCTGATGTTGCATGTACGGCAAACTTATCAGGAATGGTTACAGGTCAAACATCATACACTGTGGATCAAAATATATAAAAATTGTCAAGTACTCTGATTTCAAAAAATGCCGCAAAATGTTATGAAAAAAAGTTTTCTAGAATCAAAAGTTGTGCCTGAATACCAAAATTGTAGCGTCCTAAATTTTTTTTTCTAAATAATCATCCATCATTGCCTCAAAAAATTGTTTTTTCCAATATTCACCTTGAACAAATTCATAAATGGACAGTTTGCACATTTTTTGGAAATATGATAAATATAAGGATTGGTAAGTACTGATGCCATTGATCATTAAAGAGCGCCAATCAACATGCACGACGTCACAGAATACATCATCTATCTCCGTCTGGCGTATTGCCTGTATTAGCTCTCTCTCTCTCGAGGAGGTTATATGGCTCCGCCCCGTTTTTGATCATACAGTGAAATTTGCATATTTTTTTTCATCTACATATTTATAGTATATTTTTTGGTATTTTGGAAAAGTTTTCTCGCTGATCACTTTCAAATAATGTGTAGAATACTTATATAAATTTTCAAATCATTTGAAAATGTATGCAAATTGTCAATTGATCAAAATCAAATCAGCTTCGCATAACTTTTTCCAAATTCAAGCATTTTTGTGAAACCCGGATTTTTATTTTTTTAGTGAATCACATACTTCATCTGTCTTGCAACGATGTTTAACACAATTTTAAACTTACTCAAAGTGCAATTCTTGAATTTTATACCATTATAATCGAGTCTATTATTCAATAAAGAAAATATTTTTATTTCATGCTGAAACGTAAAGTATCATTTACCGGACCCAAAACCAGACCGGTAAATGACACTTTACATCATCAGAGACTGCCGTTAAATGTCATCAAATTACTCGTCTAGAAATTCCAGACTCGGCTCCTCCGTCGCCTCGTCCGTAAACATCTCGACTCGTAATTTGAAAAGTCATTTACCTTATTTGCCTTAGTAACGTAAATTACTATTATTCCACGGCGCTTTGTTTTTGGTATTAAGAAAAACTTCAGATTCTGAACAACTTTCTTTAATACATTTTGCTGAATTTTTTGGAAAAAGGGTACCTTACAGCCGTTTTGAGGAGCTTGAAAATAAAGTAGGTCATTTTTAAAAAACTGAAAACCTACTGCTGGATTTTAATAACGCATTACAAGAAAAAAAAAGGAAAACAAGATAACCTAGATTAATAAATAGAATTTCTATAGTATTTTCATCATCATTTTTTAGAGCTTATTTTCACTTCAATATTTAAAGTGGTCTTATTTTTAAAAACGAAGAAAATATTAAAAAAAAAAACGAAAACCGTCCCGAGTTATATGGACGTAAGAAACATTTGAGCTTATCAGCAGAATAGTGAAAAAAGTATTTTGCAACAAGTGCAGGGTGTTCCACCAAAATGTCGCCCCCCCTCACTTTTTTTTATTTGTGGCACATAGTATTTGAAGATATGATCATGTAGGTACTCGAAATAGTATATTTTGTGTCAAGGGCGGAAAGTAGATGACTTTGACGAGGGTATAAGTAGCAGCACGAGCGAAGCGAGGGCAGATATTAGCCGAGTCAAAATCATCTTCCGTCCGTGATGCAAACAGTGCTTTTTGTACAACCAGTTTGTAATCATTTGAATAATAATGAAAATCAAAAATAAATAGTCGATCCGATAAACTGCACTATACTGCTGACCAGTCAGACAACTGACGAGTGACAACTGTCAATCATGGTATTCATGGTTACAATAGGTGTTTTCCTGTATTCTTTTGTGGTGCGCATTCATTGTCACCGAGATTGTCACGTGATAAGTTCCTTTTAGTATGCGTGGTTATTAGATTCAGAGGCGTTGGGATCCAAGGAACCGTTGCTAAGCGACCTACTTTTCCGCCCGCGGGCGCGAAAGTACTTTTAGACCCGACTGTCAAAATTAGCGACTTTCCGCCTGCTTTGCATGCATTGAAAAGTGGACTTTACGTGTAGGTTGTACAAAAATACTTTTTTTCGACGTGTGAGAAGTTTGAAAAATCATCAGTGTACCGAGAAAATCAAAAAGTTTGATTTTTTTTAATCTATAATCCTATATTTGAATGTATTTTTCAATTTCTTCTTTAGTCATAATTCATATAATACAGAGTGTATCAAGTAGGTGGACATCACAAGTATTTCAAGAACGGCTATTCCAAATCGTTTGAGTCGTTATCGAGGTCGATATGCAAGGGTAATGCATCTTTTAAAAATATTTTGATGATTGGTTACGTTCTCATTTCAAATAGGACACCCTGTATATTATTTGATTTATGAATTCTGTTTAAAAATTTCTGAATAACTTTTAAGGAACATGTTATGTGTCTAACGATGATAGTTTCTTGATATTTGTCATTTTATTTAAAAAATGACAAATGACATTGATTTTTTAAATAAAGCTTTTTAGTTATAGTAATGAACTGAAGCGTGAAAATTTGACATTAGTTTCACAAACGTGTCCAGTACATTGACATTGGCTGGAGTTGATATTGATCAACCAAATGTTTAACTCTGATTGGTAGAATTTGGCGGGAAACTGTCAAATTGCTAAAGAACAGAGGAGCACTTCAAAATATATAAAATTTCCCCACTTATGACGAGAAATCTAATGAAGTGGAGCCGGTCGACTTCACGGTACTCTACCCTACTCTGAAAAACTTGTAGATCCGGCAACGCTGCAAACACCATAATATTTTCAAAAGATGCAATTCACTTGCATATCGAATCATACCAAAATTCAAAAGATTTGGAAAAGCCGTTCTTGAAATACTTGTTTGACAAAAAACAAAGTTTTTTTCATAAGAAAAGAAAACACAAGACCAGATACCGTACGGGTAAAAATTAAAAAAATTAAAGTTCTTGAAAAAATTCATTTTGCACCATGTACAGTGTGGTCATTCTATCTTGATAACATTTTAATTTGATGTAACTTTTTTATTTCGAGTGATAGAAAGACCGAAAGGCTCACCAAAAAAACAAACTGTATAATATATAGGGTGGACCAGAAGTAATGGTATATACGGTAACAGTAGATTCCTCATACAAAAATATTGCAATAGACTTCAACTTGTCAAATCCGAAAGTTTATATTAACAGAGATACAGGGTGTCAAAATTGAATTTTGATCTCTGAATTTGTGTGCAATGAGTTGTGTGCAAAGGTATTGATCATAGTATTGTATCATAATTGATTAAACATCTACGTCGCTTTGTATTCGATTATTTCCACTAAAAGTCTTCAATAATTAAGGTGAGCTAATTCGATCAACTCATTACTTATATCAACAATCAACACAGCAAAGGTTAATTAGGTGCCTATGTTTATTACGTATGCAAATGTCTCAATTCCGTGTAGCTCTATGGGCAAAATCAACATGTCCTAATCTAATGATTATGGATCGCTGCGACTAGCAATAGACACAACATTAATACATTAAGACCATTAAATCGATGGAATTTATTTGATCGGACTGGGAAATGTGACACTGAGGATAACAGATGACGATTTATATTCAAATGAGACCTTTCTTTTGACCGTCGTCATTTTCGTGTCATATGAAAGCTTTTTATGGCGGAGCTTATTTTGTGACGATTCCAGTGCAGATGGGAATTTACGATTGCGTGTGTGCTCTTTGAGACAGAGAACGAAATTATGTACTGGATAAAATGTTATTTATTCACATACATCTGGGATGAAAAAATACAAATACTTTTTTGACAAATACTTTTTTGTACAACCTACACGTAAAGTCCACTTTTCAATGCATGCAAAGCAGGTGGAAACTCGCTAATTTTGGCAGCCGGGCCTAAAAGTTCTGCAAAAGTAGGTCGCTTAGCAACGGTTCCTTGGATCCCAACGCCTCTATCGAATAACCACGTGACAGCCTAGCATACTAAAAGGAACTAATCACGTGACAATCTCGGTGACAATGAATCCGCACCACAAAAGAATACGGGAACACACCTATTGTAACCATGGATTGACAGTTGTCACTAAACTTGTCAGTTGTCTGACTTGTCAGCAGTGTAGTGCCAGTGTATCGATTATTTATTTTTGATTTCCATAATTATTCTTTTTCAAATTATTACAATCTGGTTGTACAAAAAGCACTGTTTGTACCACGGACGAAAGATGATTTTGACTCGGCTAATATCTGCCCTCGCTTCGCTCGTGCTGCTACTTATACCCTCGTCAAAATCATCTACTTTCCGCCCTTGATACAAAATGTACTATTTTTACGAGCGTACGCAATAAAGTATAAGCACTATGTATATTGACACTAGTTTGATTGTTTTTTGATAGGGTGTGGCGAAATACACAAAAAAATCTGGTAGATCAATTATGGCTTCAACTGTGAGCAAAGTTGCCAAGTTTTTGAAGGTTTGTGTTATTTGGGCTGAAAAATATTATTACAAAAAAAATACCGTATTAGAGATGATATAGCAGCAGGCCGCAGATCAGTGTGGTCTGTATGTATGAACAAAGTGTCCAGCGATATTATGTCATATTTCAACTCATGCAAGACTCTTTTCCGTAAGCTAATTAAAATAACAAAAGAAGAATTTTATTAAAGTCGCCTGTCTTAGAAAGCGAATAAACAGAAGGAAAACTGGCGCATATTAAATTAAATCAGAAATGGAACTTCTCAGAAGCTGAAATTGGATTTTGACTTGACTCCTGCAAGCAAATATTTCTGCAGCATTGCAGACTGATACCTACTCTTCCAATCGACACACCTGATCAAAACAAAAAAAAAAACGTGTGCAGACGATACTTTACCCGTACGAATATTTGTCAACCTAACTAGTGTTGAGTTCTTGTGTGAATTAACTTCTCCGAAAAAAATGCGATTTTTTCTTCAGCCTCGCAAATCTGCAAAACACATTTGTCTCTATATAAGGGGGACCATCTTAATGATACTCTTTTGCCCAACACTATTGAGATCGAAAGTTATCCTCTTTATCTGTGTTCTTATATAGGAACACATACGTCTAAAATGGTGGGGGAGTTGTTGCGGCACTTTTTGTTGTGCTGCTAAGCAAGTTTTTACACAAAGACAAGCAGAAATGCCAATAACGAACCAACAATATGACGGTGTCGTTTTTAATAAGGATTTGCCGTTGTTTATATTTTACCCCGTACGTAAGCTTACGTGACCATTAGTTGTCGATTACAAGTACTTTAAATAGCCATTATGGAAATTGCTTCTATTGAACAACGCACGCACGCTCTTTATGGGAAATTGGAAATTGAGGCAATACTTGATGTCTACTTGAACCGAACGATATTTCAAATAATCCAATTAATAGGGGAAAAGAGTAAGACAAAAAATCGGGTAGTTCTGAATTTTGAATATGTTGTTTAAAATGGTTGTTTATTGATGAATCCGAAGAGGCCACACAAATTTTGGCTCCGCGGGCGCCGCCATTATGAAGAAACTACCATTTTTTGGCACTTTTCTAAGTTTATGGCCCATATCTCATTCCCTGTGCGTTTTTTGTCATTTGATGTAGTATAAAAAGTTGTAGAAGATAAAATTTACTTCAAAATTTATCTATAAAGTTTTTCTGTATGATCAATAATAAGGTAGCTACGACAAACTAAAAAATTGCGAAATTTTTGTATTTTGTGAGATTTCATGTTTTTTCATGTAGCACTTGATGCCCGATTTTCGACATCCACATGCTCCCAAGCACCCACTAATGCATTTGCAAGAAATTTTTTGGAGGATGCTAGAAGGAGCGGCATGTTTTTGCGTTCCGATGGGCTCCAGCGACCTGTCGCCTCTCTTCCATCCCCAATTTATGGGATTTTTGTAGATTCCCATCCACGCCATCACCTAAAATCAAAAGTATAAGCGAGACATGCAGACAATAATGTGTGATTTTTACCTGGTGATACGCTCTGAAGGAGTGGAATTTTGCCGCGTCTGATGTTGGTGGAAGCTTGGCCAAATTGAGGTTGGTGTTGTTCCTTAAAAATTTAGTGTGTCGGAGAATATTGATCGTCATACTATTGTTATCCCCGCCATAGAGGGCTACCAAAATCTTCTCTCCAGCTTCAGCGATCGCATTTGAAGTTGCATTTGGCTTCCAAAATACTTCAACCACTTCCAGCAATTGTGGGTATTTTTCGAAGAGCTGGCAAAACTTTGTTTTTCCGAAGCTAAATAAGTTGGACGTTGTATCACACCCACTAACTGCATGAAGGAGAAGTATATATTCCGGCACCTCGCAGGAGTATTTAAAAGAACAACTCGAAAACATTAGGTCGGGGGAATTTCAAAGAAACTTGAAATTTTACCAAATACAATAAAGTCATCATTTTTTAGCGCGTCGTAGCTACGTTATTATTGATCATACAAAAAAACTTCATGTATAAATCTTGTAGTAAATTTTATCTTCTACAACTTTTTATACTACATCAAATGACAAAAAACGCACAGGGAATGAGATATGGGCCATAAACTGAGAAAAGTGCCAAAAAATGGTAGTTTCTTCATAATGGCGGCGCCCGCGGAGCCAAAATTTTTGTGGCCTCTTCGGATTCTTCAATAAACAACCATTTTAAATAACATATCCAAAATCCACAACTACCCGAATTTTTGTCTTACTCCCCCCTGTTTTCAACCTCTATTAATTGTATTAATATTTTTGATGTGCCCTTAAGTATCACTATTTTTTTTTGTAAACGATAAAATAACGATGTTCACAATTTTTTATGCAAAACAGATGCTTAGCGGATAGGTGTAAATTGGGCAGTTGAAACGATCCCTTGGCAGTTCATAATTCAGGAACGGACGCAAACCGGACGTTTGCGGCCAGAAAGCTGCAGCGTCCTACGGCAAATGGGCTGCATTGTGTCGCTATTAGTTATTTCCGAAACGGCGATTTTTGACAGCCATAGTTTTGGACGTAATGTCTTCTAGATTTATGTTTTGACAACGTACATATAGTGAATTTTGGATAAAAACAAAAAATTATAAACATGAGTCATTATTTGGCAATTACGCCAGAAATAAATTCCAGCAAGCACGAAGAAACGGCTAGTTTGCGTGTCTTGCAACGTGACTTGCAAAAGCACACCCCGTAACAATCAACCTTAATTTTTGCCAGCTTTTTGAAAGCGAAGCAAATTTTTGTAATAAATAATTTCATCTTATAGGAAACACGGCGTCAATGTCCATCAGTCCACTAATTATAGGTCTGCTGACCAGTGCTGCCCTTCTAGCTACTGTCGTGTGTCTGATTCTGGTAGCTCTTTGCAGAAAACAGTATTCCAGACCTTGTCACCGGTAAGTCCTGATTCATGACTATGGTAATATAATAGGTATTCAAAAAACTCAGCACAATAATATTCAGAACATTCCGGCCAATGTCGTTTTCTCATGTTTTTGCTATCGTTTTGTAAGCTTTCATATTTCATGAATAAGTTCTAAATTGCCTTTGAAATGGAACGTTTTACTTTTATAGCGAACCTCTATTTATTGGCAATAAAATTTGAAAAGCCTTTTTGATGTTACTGCATATTTATCAATTGCTAAGTACGGGTTTTGAAAACCATACTAACAATAATTTGAAATATGAGGTTTTCAAACAAATCAGATACAATAAGCTTATCGAGAGTTACTGATTACTGATTACTGAAGTACAGGCGCTACGAGTTTCGAGCTGTTGGCCCCGACACCGCAGCCTCTAGTTGGGCTTATTGTATCTTCTCTGTGCCTGCCTCTCAGTCGAAGAGCTCCATTGCCCGAATAAGGTTTATGAGTCGTTCTACTGTTTCCCTGTTCGTCCTTTGAGGAGTGGTTGTGAATTCCCCATTATCTCTTCTCCAGTACGCCAGCGCTTCACATTCGAATACAATGTGGGAGGCTTCCTCCTCCTCGTTGCACAGCCTACATATGGGTTCCTTGTTGAAAAGACCCATGATATGCATGTGTTTCCTTAGAGTGCAGTGTCCAGTTAATATACCTGTTACTTTTCTAAGCTGTTTCCTGCTGAGTTTCAGTAGGCTTCCAGAAAATGATGATTCAATCTCGTCTGCCATCATTAATTTACTGTGTTTCAGACCTGGTGATTGGCACCATCTAGCTTTCTGTTGTTTTTTGGACCAACTGTTCAGCCAACCTCTCACAGAGGATTTTGTAATACCAATAGCAGGTTCTGGACCCAGAAGTGGTGTGTTTGCAGCTTTGCGTGCTAGTAGATCCGCCCGCTCGTTTCCAGCTATCCCTGTGTGTCCTGGTATCCATCAAAGAGTGACATCGTTAGATACTCCCAGTGTGACAAGGTTTTGCTGACAGTCCATGACTTGTTCGGATTTGGTTTCCCGACAGGAGATGGCTTTGATTGCAGCTTGGCTATCACTAAGGATAAGGATTTTCCTTCCTCTGTAGCCTCTCCTGAGATTCTCTTGCACGCATACGTTTATTGCATGTACTTCTGCCTGGGTGGTTCACATGTTTCCCACTTTGGATTTTCACCTACGATTCCGGCACCAGTTCCCCGGCTTGTTTTGGAGCCGTCTGTGTACCATATTGCCCCATTAGCCATCCGGCGTTTTTTCACCGTTTCCTCTTCCCATATTAGCTTGGTCTTAGGAGACGTGCTAAAGTTGATATTTTTCAACATTATATCACTCCTCATTGTTACTAAGTGGTTCGTGACTGTGCTGGTTATCTTAGTGTGTCCTTGGGAGTTTGAGTGGCTCCAGTTCCCGGTGTTGCTAAGTCTATATGCTTCCATTTTGATATAGATATCTAAAGGAGGTAGGTTAAGCATGGCCTCCATGGCAAGTGTTGGAGTAGTTTTCATGGCTCCCGTTACACAGAGACATGCTAGCCTCTGAACTTTTGCAAGTTCTGTGGCTGCTTGTCGCTGCTCGATTTTCGGCCACCAGACAACAGAGCTATAAGCAAGGGTGGGTCTTACCACGGTACAGTAGAGCCAGTGTACCATGCGCGGGTTTATGCCCCAATTCTTTCCTATCGCTCTTTTTGTTGCCATTATTGTGGCTTTACCTCGATTCACTATTTTCTGTAGGTGTGAATTCCATGTGAGTTTGTCATCCAGGATGATGCCTAGGTATTTGACTTCTCTTACCACCTGCAGTTCTTGTCCAAAGAACATGGGTTTGAATAATTCCGCTGTCTTCCTCTTTCTCGTAAAGCTGACCAGGGAGGTTTTCTCAGGATTGACCTTCAGGTTCACCTTCCTGCACCAATCTTCTACGATTGTCAGAGCTGTCTGCATCAGTTCTGATATTGTCTTGGTGTGTTTGCCAGTGATAAGTATTGCTACGTCATCGGCATAGCCTTGGGCGTAGAAACCTTTGCTGTTTAACTCTACCAGTAGTTCATCTGCGACTAGGTTCCAGAGGAGAGGGGACAAGACTCTACCCTGGAGGCAGCCTTTAGCTGCCTCTATAGTTACAGTTTTGTCAAGCATAGTTGCTTGAATTCTCCTACCTTTCAGCATGTTTCTTATCCACCTACAAACTGTGTCTTTAATTCCACGCCGATTGATTGCGGTGGTCATTGAATCGAAGGAGGTGTGATCAAATGCTCCTTCTATATCAAGGAATGCAGCTAGGGCAACTCCTTGGTTGTTCAGTGGTTGCTCTATTTTATGAACAAGTTCATGCAGAGCAGTTTCACATGATTTACCAGGTTGATAGGCGTTTTGGTTTTTGTGTAGTGGCCTCTCTATTAGGGAGGTCTCCCTAATGTGCCTTTCAATCACTTTCGCCATCGTTTTGAGTAGAAACGACGAGAGATTTATTGGTCTGAATGCCTTGGACTGAGAGCTATCTTTCCCGGGTTTCGGTATAAAGACCACTCGTGAGAGTTTCCATATCATGGGTATATGTCCCGTTGCCAGGCTTGCTCTGAATAGTTGGCAGAGTTGATAAAGATACATTGTTTTACGGTTATCCGATGTTAAATGGAAAGGTTGGTACAGAACCGTAATAAATGTCTAGAGTTACATCACAGAGTGAGTAATGCCCTCCTTGAGGAGGGCATGGATGTAACTCTAGACATTTATGAGAGTTAATAAGTCGGTGTCTGATTTTATGAATTTTGAATTAAAACTCGAGTGAGGGTTTTTCGAAGCCTTAATCAACATCTTCACCAATGTGAAAATGGGCCAAATATGAGTTTTGAGAAAAATGACATTGGAAACAAATGCTTAGAGTCGTTGGTTTGTGTTTCAGAGTGGATTCAAACAGTACAAAACATGTACCAATGGAACCAGTTATCAACGTCGACGATCTCATCGTAGAAGGTCACATCACAGGAGTGAGAACTCCTAATAGCTCAATTGAACACACCATAGCTGCTGAAAGTATTCGGAACGGTAACGGCATAGAGATCACCGATCCCGATATTATCAGAAATCAATACGGTTGGTACTTGTGTTTATTAATCGGATTTATAATGAAATTAGTAACTTTACAGAACGTAGACCCGTTGTTCATAGTTTCATGAAAGTCTACGAGTATGAACCTCCGGGTTGTCGGGAGGAAGATGACCTAGAGGATGAAGGCGAAGGGTACGCCTTCAAGCAAGTTGCCAAAGAAAGTCGTATTCCAAACCACACTGTAAGTGATGATCTGTTTCTTTTATTCGTAGATAGCGATATGACATGACAACCACCAAATCCACTTTCTAACCCAACTTTTGTATTGTTTTCGACGTTTTGGTTATAATGCAGTTTTCTCATTGCAGATGTACCGCAGTCTTCAACGACCTAATCGAACGTGTCCGAATACCAACACATTCATTTCGGGCTCTCAAACGCTCACGCAGAGGTATCGAGGACCAGAAGTTGTCACCACCTCCAACAGGATACAAGAGAGCTGCATATAAATGTCTGTGTACTTGTGTCCTCATTGTTTTTATCATTGTAATATATGAATGTAATAAAAATATAATTATTGAAAATATCCATCACCTATCTTGATTTCTGCAAATAAGAGTCATATGTTATTTCCGAAACGTTTATTTCAGAAGGTAACACTATAAATAAATATAAACATTATCCATCATCAAATTGAACAGGTGAATGGTAATGGTAACTATAAGGCAACACTCTTATACAAAAAACATAGGAAATTTTTTTCTTATATCATCTCTGGTCTGAAATCTTTTAAATTCTTCACGCAACTGCGTCAGATCCAGGATATCATTTTCAATGTAAGTTTTCGCTCTGGCAGCTGCCAAATGAGCATAATACGTGGGAGCTGGATAACTGACTGATCGATTACATCTACTGAACATATGACACAAATAGTACGTTAATTGTTGGATTGCATCATTTTGAGTAACAGGTTCGTTATCATCCCATAGAGTAACATATTTAGTGGGTTTTGCTACCCCTTGAATACTAGCATGAGACACCAAATAGAAATCTTGTAGAAATGGATGGTTGATTTTGGAATCAACACAAGTACCTGTGAGAAAGAGAGAGCAACTAAGTAAATGAACAATTTGAAAAAAAATTAAAAATGATCAAGTATTGAAGACGTGACATACGTGCGCGTGATAAGATATTATACAGGGTCGCTGATATGTATAGTAACGGATAAAAAAGTTGAGGGGTTAATAAATATGTATTAGTTGGTAATAACTAGAATTATACAGGTTTGGTCATTAAAGTAGTAGAACAACAAAATTGCATTTTTTAAATGGAACCCCTTGTATATTATTGATTGATCATAATTTGAGAAAAAATTGTAATCGGTACACATAATGTTGTTAGATGCAGCCGTTTTCGCTTTTTATAAATGGCTTTTTTTTTATCTTTGATATGCTATAAAACTCAAATGGTTCTAGATGGAGAAAAACGGTCTAAGTCTACTTTTTGTAGTCTTAACTTTTCAAGAGCTATCATAGGACATTTTTTTTTTTCAAAAAATGTTGAAATATGTCGAAAAAAGTGGAAAGTTGACAGTACTTTCTATTCAAATGACAGAATAGCTTTTGAAAAGTTGAGGTGAGAAAGTGTGTTTGTAATCACTGGAGGACGGTAATGCCTAATTACCATACGAATTATACAGGGTGTCCCAGCAAGGGTGGCCACCGGCCATATCTCGGAAACTACTGGACCTAAAAGTTCAGGAAAAAAAAATTATCACTAAAGTGGCCACGAGAAAATGCTGGGAAATATTTATAACTTCGAAATTTTTCCGCTTGGGGGCACAATCAAAGCTTAAATATTAAAATTCGAAATTTCTCCGGAAATTCTCAGATTGAGGTATATCTTTATCAACATGGTTAGAAAACCTAGACAATTTCACGTCTTTTTGGTACAGGGCTCATTGGCGTACCGATCTTCGTGTGAGTAGGGGAAGGTAGTGAAAGTGTAATTGTTCAAGTGGCTGTAACTTATAAACGACTTGTCCGATTTTGTTGCGTATAGGCTTGTTTGGAAGATAAATGTGAGTACTTTCGTATATTGTATCCAGTGATGCGTGATTGTCTCCAGAAAAGTTGCTAGAAGGCGTAATTTGAATTAAAAACTGTTATTTTCGTTTCACCGCAAAAATTTAAATGGTACGGTATAATTCTGATAACAGAATCGAAATGAAGATTAAATTTAAAAGAAAAAACCTTAAAAAAAAACCTTAAAAAAAAACCTTAAAAAAAAAAAAAAAAAAAAAAAACATAAAAACCTTAAAACATCAAATTTTACATAATTTGGACTAGTTATTATTATCAGAATTATACCATACCATTTAAATTTTTGCGGTAAAATGAAAAACACTGTTTTTAATTCAAGTTACCCCTTCTAGCAACTTTTCTGGAGACAATCACGCATCACTGGATACGATATACGAAAGTACTCACATTTATCTTCCAAACAAGCCTATACGCAACAAAATCGGACAAGTCGTTTATAAGTTACAGCCACTTGAACAATTACACTTTCACTACCTTCCCCTACTCACACGAAGATCGGTACGCCAATGAGCCCTGTACCAAAAAGACGTGAAATTGTCTAGGTTTTCTAACCATGTTGATAAAGATATACCTCAATCTGAGAATTTCCGGAGAAATTTCGAATTTTAATATTTAAGCTTTGATTGCGCCCCCTAGCGGAAAAATTTCGAAGCTATAAATATTTTCCAGCATTTTCTCGTGGCCACTTAAGTGATAATTTGTTTTTTCCTGAACTTTTAGGTCCAGTAGTTTCCGAGATATGGCCGGTGGCCACCTTTGCTGGGACACCCTGTATACAGTATTTTATCTACAACCTTGCGGTGACTAAATATCCAAGAGAAGTATACAAGAAATGAAAACTTGTCTCTGGCATTTTGCCACCCTCGACAAAATGAACAAGTCAGTGATAAAATTTAATATTGGAGCGAGTGGTAATTTGGTACTTACCACACGCCGAATCATGCGGTATACATTAGTTATCGCAAGGTTGTCAATAAAGATATGTATTATGTAGCTGAGATAATTTCAAGTGAACGTCACAAAGAACTGTCAATAATATTCACATATGTAACCTGATTTATAACTCACCCGCAGGAACGTTGCAATTATTGTCCTCCGAATCAGAGATCTGACATGGAAACATCCTCATATGATGCCTCTTCTGAACAACAAGAAATGTTATTCTGGGTTCATAATCATCAAACTGCATCTGTTTGCATGCAGCCCTTATAGCTCTTATCTCAGCATTCTTGACCTCTGGAAACTGACCTTCCGACACACCGTCTCGGAAAAATATGACTGCCCTTGGTTTGACACCGTTGTTTTTTTTGTAGAAGAAAAGCAGCTGCTCCTTCACCATGCTAGCCAAATCTAAAATTATCTCGGTCTTTGGATCTTGCAGTCTCCAGCATATGTTGTATTGAAAAGCAGTAGGCTCATGTGATGCAGTCACTGCAGCAACGCTTGGTATATTTTTGCAATCTGGTCCTGGATGTGTCACATCAGCGCCCATGATCATAACTGGAACTTTCAGCAGAGTTGGCCGTGTTGTAATACTCAATTTATGATTGATGCCGTTCAACTTGCTGTTCACTTTCAACAAAATATTGCTTACGGTTTGGTAGTTCAATTTCTTATTGAAAGTGCTCGTTTTGATACATTGGGTCATACATCCCACTATAGTTTCGGCGGCTTTTTTTACGTAAGAATATTGAGGGCCGCTATCAGGAACAATGACAAAAATCACGTCAAATTGGCGAATCTTTTGTAACCGGATCAGATTTTCGATGTCAGAGTAGGATTGACGCTTGGCTACTTGCAAAAAAGGTGCTGTTGGGCCAGAACAGAATTTTATTCCCACGTCACTACCGCAACGATAGAACTGAAAAGATAGGAAGGATAGGTTGAGGAATAGGAATTAACAGAGAGATTGAAGGTTAGTATTAAACTTTGAACATTGAACGACTAGAATGAGCATAACACCCCGACCGTAGGCGATTTGTTTTAGTCAATAACATTTTGTTGTGTGTTTGGGACCCAGTGTTGAAATCAATAAAAAAACATGTAGTGCAACAGGAATTCAAATTCTCTATGCAGAGGTCTCTGTCAACGGTAGTCGCGTTCCAAGGACTATAAATTAAACTTGCGATAAAATCTTCACAATCCAACCGTTGATGAAGAAGCTCCACAAACACAGCACTTTTTTGGCACAATTGTAACACAAAATCTATAGCATATGATGACAAATAAAATTAATTTCGACTGAAAACTGATAACTGATCAATCTTTATGCCACCCGCTACCTGGATATATTTTAGAGTTAGACAGTTAGTCAGTTAGACATAGATAACAATTAGTCAATTTGATTAAAATAAAGACTATAAAACATAACATGGCGCAGTCGCGGTACTAACCCTACGTATTCTGATGACAAGATGCCGAAAAGTAACAGAAGAAACTCTCAAAACAGTGAAGAGAATAAAATTTCACTGGAGAATTCATTATCTGAAACACGGCAGCAGGTTAAATCTTTAGAAGATGGTATGAAGGAGATCCAGAAGGCAATGGAGAAGATCATTAAACTCCAAAGTCAAGAAAACTACCGTACAAATCATCATTCAAGTGACACCTCCATTCATGAGCTAAAAAATATCGAGAACAATGATTCTGTTCCCTAAAGAATCATGGGAAATATTCCCATTCCGGAAAAATTAGCCCAGACTTTTTCGTTTGCTGAATTCAAGGACTGGCGATGCAAATTCGAGAACTATTAAATTTTCCAAGGTTTCCAGAACAATTTCAACAATCTACTGCTCTTCTGGTATCACTACTTAACTGATTAAGTAACATCTGGTACGATTCATACTTGAAATAGATGAATACATACATGCGAACTGTTCGCATGATGATTCGCAGCGAATACTATACACATCCTAGACAAGTTGGAGAACTATTTCAAGAAAAGAGAAAACTCCAGGATAAGACGTGGTTTTGATGCACAGACAACAAAATGGAGAATCTTTTACGAATTTCTCTACATAAAATTGAACTTTTCCAAGTGTCTGAAGTCAGAACCCTACAAACATTGCTTCGAGAGAAGCCTTTCAGATCATATATTGAATCACTCTTTGATACAGATCCAAGGAAGAAATGTAGAATGCTGCCGGAAAATGCAAATCTAGAAGATGTAGTACGATTTTGTGAAGCAGAAAAAGTAGCATCATTGGAAGAAACCTCAAAGGAATCAATCTACAAGATAGAAGAAACAAGATTTGGTGAATCACAACAGAGTTCAAAACCCTCTCGCATATGTCCAAGATGCATTAAAAATTGGCATTCAAACTTGAAAGAATGAATGAAGTACTTGAACGATGTAGATCTAGAAGCATTTCGCTCAATCCGCATAAATTTACTTCTGCAGAGATATCAAGTTGGTAAAGATGGCATCGACGCAGATCCTGAAAAAGTGAGTTATACAGAACTTCCCAAAACCAAAAAATCTGAAAGATCTCCGATCATTTATGGGTTTAGTGAATCAACTAGGCAGTTTTTCTCCCGAAATAAGTGCTTCGGCTCCACCTTTGAGAGATCTTTTGAAGAAGAAGAATACATTTTTGTGGACAACGAATCATGATGAAGCTTTCAAAAAAGTGCGTTCTGCGTTGGCTAACCCACCTATATTAGCACACCATGACCCATTGTTAGAAATTGAATTTCATGCCGATGCATTAAATGAGATTGGCTATGTTAATTTGCAAAAACATGGACAAATGTGGAAACTTGTACAGTGTGGCTCCAGATTTTTATCAGAGACAGAATCAAGGTATGCAATGATCGAAATCGAATTATTAGCAATCACATGGTCTGTACAAAAATGTAAACTGTATTTACTAGGCTTACCGGAGTTCAGAATTATTTCAGATCACAAGACACTGATTCCCATTTTGAATAGCTATACACTGGATAAAATAGAAAACTGCAGGCTCCGAAGGCTAAAAGAGAAGTTGTCAGAATTTTGTTTCAAAGCTGAAAGCAGGCGTGATGCCTGATGCTTTATCCCGTTCTCCAGTAACGCATTCTTCGACAGAGGACCTGTTAGCAGAAGATTTGACAGAAGATAAAGGAGCTATACTTGTTCAACAGATTGAGTCAATCAATGAAAAAGATTCTGCTTTTCATGATCCGTCCTTGGAAAAGCTTCAAGAAATAGCTAGATATCAAGACTAAGTAACTCAAATTGTGAATGGCTTTCCAGAAAATAGGAAACATCTAGCAGACAATCTCAAGTCATTTTGGATTACAAGAAAAGATTTGACAATTGATGATAGCCTCATCTTGAAAAGATGTGAAATTTTGATACCAATGAGGGCACGAAGGCTTGTTCTAGAAAGATCACATGATTCTCACCAAGGCATAGAGAGAACTTTGCGTAGAGCCAGAAGTGTAGTATATTGGCCAGCAATGACTTCCAATATTAAAAATTTGGTGGAATCATGTGAAACTTGTCAAAGCTCACGACAAAAAAAACCAATGATGCACGATCCTCTTCCTCAAAGGCCATTTCTCGATGTCTCGACTGATCTTTTCTCTTGTGCTGGCAAACATTATCTTGTGTATGTTGACAGACTTTCTGGATGGCCGATAGTTTGTCATTACGGAAACAAAGATCCAAGCAATGGTCCTCAGTTCAGCTCCTACGAGTTTAAATCGTTTTCAGAAGACTGGAATATTCGTCAAAGCCCATCAACTCCATACTATGGTCAAAGCAATGGACATGCAGAAGCAGCAGTGAAGGCAATGAAGACGAAGCAAATTTTGTGCTGGACTTCTGGAATGGAGAAACACAGCAAAGGAGAATGGAATATCACCAGCACAAATTCTTTATGGACAAAATTTGAGATCATTAGTTCCCTTACATCAAAAATCTTTTGACAAAAAGTGGAATAACAATTCTGATATGTGTGACCAAAACCAAAAGTATGCACAGAGAAAGGAGTATCAAGCAAAAATATACAATAGAGGTTCTAAGGAACTCATAAACAATTCCAAAAGGATGTGAAGTCAGGATTCAAAACCCAATAATAAAACTATGGGATCGAGTTGGAAGAGTCACCGAAATTGGGAAATATCGACGATACACCGTAAAAGTTCCAGTGGCAGAGTTCTTATGAGAAATAAGAAGTTTCTCATACCATGCCACCAAGATGGAGGGGGATGAAGAGTGATTTTTTTTTATTTCTAGTAATCTTAAAGCTAATAGTAGGTACAAGACATAAAAGTGATAAAACTATACTATCCAAAGTACAATAAAAAAATCTCAATTATCATTATTTCTTTTTAATAGTCACCTTGCATCCTACTACTTAGGAAGAAAGAATAATTTTCAAAATTGAATATCATTTTTATCGCATCTTCAGACCCAATCTTATCATTTTAAGGTTTCTGGATTGTGGGTTTTGGGGTCAATGGAAACTCCAGGATTGATCAGGGCTACATAAAAACAATTGTTTTGGTCAAAACGTAGGCACTGGAGTTTTCATTGACCCTAAAACCCAAAATCCATCAACCATTAAATTAAATATTTTGTTTCATGATAGAACATGTTCGAATAATTATTATCTATAATAATAATTATTATTATTATCTCAAAAATTCGCAGAGCAGGTATGTGATTGATATTTGAATAATAATAATAGCCTTTGATTCTTTTGATATAATGACCTTTCTATTTTTCTGACCTACTTAAAATGTAACTGGTTACAGGTAATTCCAATTAACATAAAGTATGACTGAACTCACTTCTCAGTTTTCCTGTTTATGTATTGGGTTTTTCTTTATATATTGACACCCTCCTTATTATTTTTATTTGACTTCTTGAATGAAAGTTTGATGAAGCCATCAAACTTTCATTGTAAATTTTTCAAAAAACTCTATTTTGCATATACAGGGTGCCTCAGAAAGTCTGGGAGTTGTCCAACTTTCTTATTTCAAATGAGAACCCTACTTTTTTATTTGATTTTTATATTCTCCTAAAAATTCTTAATTTTTCCTATGTATCATACCTTTTACCTACAATTGACGTATTAAAAGATATTGACCTCAAAAAAGTGCCTGGTTATCGTGATTGTTTTAATGTCTGATAGATTTTTTGGCAGAGCGTTGTTAAAAATTCCTCACAAAACTGAGACAAATTGTGATATTCTTCGAATATACTATCAAAATAACAAAAATGCATACAGGTTGATGCCAGTATGTTTGCCTGATTTCAGCAATTTTTATTAAATTGGCACTTTTTCGAGGTCAATATCTTTTTATACGTCAAATTCAGGTATAGGGTATATGTCATATAGAAAATATTTAGAATGTTTACGATAATTTAATAATCGATTAAAAAAGTAGGGTTCTCATTCGAAATAAGAGAGTTGGACCACGCCCTTTATGAGGCACCCTGTATATGCGAAATATAGTTTTTTTCAAAAAATTTGTTTGAAACCATCAAACTTTTATTCGAGACGCTTTCTTCAGCAACGTCAAATAAAAAATAAAGGAGGGTGTCAATATATAAAGAAAAACCCTGTACAGTCGTGTGCATAAATCCGTTGTGAAGCCGCGTCCACATTAGTAAAAACTTACATTGTGTGTCGCACTTACCTCAAACTCTTGTGCCCGATAAAAATATATGCGTGTGTGGACGTGTCTTCCCCAAATTTGTCCTGCATTTTGTACAACGGATTTATGCACACGACTGTACATATCACCACGTTTCGCTTGCAATAGAAGATTCAGAATTCAATTCACAAATTTTCTTGTTCACTGTCATCTGTTCTATTCATCTTTATTGAAGACAACATGTTATGTCACATATATTTTGATTTTGTTTGAATTTTTGTATTTTTATTCTATTTACTGCTTTCTATGTTTTGTATTTCTATTCTATTTACTGCTTTTTATGTTTGTACATTGTATGAATTGAGTTTTTTCGTGAGAATTTTTTTATTCAATTAGTCACTTATCAGTTTTATTATTCACTAATGCTGATACCTATTTTTGTAACACTTTGTAGCCAAGTTCTAAATAGAGATACATTATTGTTATTATTTATTTGAGTCTACTACAGTACTGTTTCGTTTTGTAGGTACATGAATTAAGTTTTACGGTTGGAAAATACTTTTCCGGATTGTTTTATAATACTTCATACATAATATTATGAAAAATAGTGAATAGTAAATTGAAACAATTATGATTAATAAATCAAAAATATAATTTAACCATGAATAAATTCGGATAAAGTTCAAATCTAGAGTAACAATTCTGAAGTTTGTCCATCTGTCGGCCAGTTCGCCCCTGTCTACGTCGCCATATTGCAGCTACTCTAAGCTCCACCTACCGATCCCATTTTTCTATCACTGTTTGAATGCTCCTTAGCGACTTTTATGATTCTATCTCGATGATTGGATTAGAATAAACACTATAAAACATAACATTAACTGTCATTGTGACGCTTCTGTCAACGCCATGGCACCGCATTTCAAATAGCTCGATTCATGATCCGACGTTGCCGTTGTAATGAGAATACCTTTTTATCAAATTCTTAGTGTAGAAGATCAAGGAAAACCGTTCTAGTTTTCAACAAGTAGTAATAGCGATGAAAAAATGACTAGCTTGTTCTTGACCGTTGAAGAGAATAGTACATTTTGTATTAAGGGCGGTAAGTAGATGATTTTGACGAGGGTATAAGTAGCAACACGAGCGAAGCGAGGGCAGATATTAGCCGAGTCAAAATCATTCTTTCGTCCGTGGTGCAAACAGTGCTTTTTGTACAACCAGTTTCTAATCATTTGAAAAAGAATAATTATGAAAATCAAAAATAAATAATCGATCCACTGCACTACACTGCTGACAAGTCAGACAACTGACAAGTTTAGTGACAACTGTCAATCATGGTTACAATAGGTGTGTTCCCGTATTCATTGTCACCGAGATTGTCACGTGGTAAGTTCCTTTTAGTATGCTAGACTGTCACGTGGTTATTAGATTCAGAGGCGTTGGGATCCAAGGAACCGTTGCTAAGCGACCTACTTTTGCGCCCGCGTGCGCGAAAGTACTTTTAGGCCCGGCTGCCAAAATTAGCAAGTTTCCCCCTGCTTTGCATTGAAAAGTGGACTTCACGTGTAGGTTGTACAAAAATACATTTATTCGATGTTAGCTAGCAGTTATTATAAAAAAATTGGTGACAGAAAATCAGATGAAAGGACTTTCAAGAAAGTAAACATGGCAAACACGCAGTTGGTTTTTGCCCTTTCCCCTCATGTTTACAGTGTCATTTTTGACTCACACAACAATGTTGGTTTATGCTTCTAAGTAGTCGTTCAATGTTCTAAGGTTTGAAAGGTAAAAAGGTGAATGCAGTAAAAAGGGAAAATAAAGGCGATTGCTTAATAACCTTGTAAAAATTCTCAAATCAAATAACAATATCATATAAAAAAATAGGATAAGAGCAGATAAAGATTATAAGATCACATTGTGAGCGTTTATAAACTGCGCCGGAAGTCCACATAACAGAATACCCGTAAGGTAAACTTAAAATATAAGTTTCCATGTTTTAAAACCAAACCACTTAAGCGAATAAATTTATTGAATTGATAGCAGAAATATACACACAGTTATTCATAATATACGTAGAAATAAAGAAAAATCCAATAACCCTGATACAATACTTGAATATAGCTCTAACAAAGAGAATTATATAAATTTAATATATTATAGCGATTATAATATTATAACATTGATTAATATTCCAATAATATTGTAATCTATTATAGTAGAAAGGCAAAACAAACTAATTTGAATATAATTATTGAAAACATGATATCAAAAAAAAATAATAACTGTATTAGACAAAAAACATAGGCAAGTTAAGTCGGATTTCATCCTTGATCTGGTATTTTTTGAACTCTTCTTGCAATTTAGATATATTTAAACGGTCATTTTCAATGTAGACCTTGGCTCTGGATGCTGCCAAATGGGCATAGTAAGTGGGAGCTGGATAGCTGACGGACCTATTACATCTACTAAACATGTGACACAGATGAAAAGTTAACAATTCAATGTCGTCATTAGAGAAATTGTTATCATCCCAAAGCGTGACATATTTAGTTGGTCTGGCGACGCCCTGTATACTTGCATGAGACACCAAATAAAAATCTTGTAGGAACGGATGAACGATATCAGTATCAACACAGGTGCCTGAAAAATAAAATGTCTGTAACATAAGTTTTGTATTCCATTATACAGGGTGTCCCTGAAATGACTTTACAACGCTTAACCACAAATTCCCTGACCAAAAATAAAGCGATCTAGGCAAACTTGCCTACATATATCCCAAATTTCTTCGTTAAGTCTAAAGAGAGCGTCAAAGATTTAAAAAGAATTATTTTTCATACATTTTTCAAAAACGTGCCAATCGATTTTGATGATTTTTGATACTTGATCTTGGATCATAAAATTACGTTTTTTGTTTCTACAGCGACCGGTTGTGATTAACCGGAAGTGTTATACAGGTGACGTCATGTGTAGTTATTTCTTTTCTCTCTTGAGAAATTTTACTAAGATGACTAGTTGTTCCAGAAAAAAATCTTGCGATTAGCTGCACAGATATTTTATTATTGATTTTTTTTCTAACAAAACCACTTATCTCTGCAAATATTTTCAAGGGAGGAAAAAACTTTCCTTCGCACTGCGTTACTAGATAAAAAAATCAATCTGAATTATCAGAAAGTCAATTCTATAAAAAATCGGTATTGTCATATGCAGCTATCTTTTGATTTTTTTTCCTACGAGCGTGCGGAAAAGTAACTTTTTCGTTTGGAAAGTTGTACTTTTCCGTACTAGTGCTGAAAAGTAACTTTTCCGCACGATTTTTGTATTTTTAAAAATGAAGATATTTATGACTAATTAAATGATTTTTGTTACTTCAAATAAGATGGACAAAAACACTCGAATGTGAAAAAAAGCATACTTAACAATTTTTTAGAAATAATCGCCAGAACAGGTAAACTGAGAAATGGATCGAAGTTTTAAAATTACGTACTTCAAAGAAGTACGTAATTTTAAACTGATGCAGGATCCAAGAATTCAAATTTTATCAAATTTTCATTTTTTTTTTTTTTCATTTTTTTTCCGTCCATACAAAAATCGTGCGGAAAAGTATCTTTTCCGCACTAGTGCTGAAATAGTTATTTTCCTAACAAGTTCGCAAAGTGATGCTTTCCCGCAAGCAAAAGCAGTTAGACGAACGACGCCAAGCGGAGTTCGGATATGCTTTAAGGGCGGGAAAGACACTTTGCGAACTTGTTGGGAACAATATTTTTTCTACGAGCGTTCACAGATTAGACACGAAAAACTTTAGATAATATATTATTTGAACGCACTTAAAAACATAGAACTTGAGAATAATGATTATTTATGCTTAACAATATATTTATATTGAAAGAACAGTTTGTGGCGGCAGCTGGAAATTGGATAATATGGGTATAATCAAAATCATAATTGATTTATTTTATATTTGAAATGCAAGGGCATGTCCGATCACTGTTCATAAAATTTCCTCTTTTGTTGCCTTATTCCCTGCTATTGGCAACACTGTTTTGATTTGACATGACACTCTAGACAGCTGCGTCATTAAGATCAGTCAGTCTTCGTTTAACCGTTTATACTTTTATAAATTTGATTGTCCGTTTGTTTGTATACATGATCAGGTTTTTTTGATGCCAGTATTCAGCTCAAATCTTTCGAAGATTTCCGATAAACACAGTAGTTTGCACCAAAATCAAGCAAGAACAACTCACAAATGCCGATTGAAAGTCGTCAATAGACAGTTTTCGTTGCTCAAAAAATGCAGCTCCGACTAACGCTAATTGACAACTTTGACATTTGGATGTCATTTATCGTATATCGATACCGATAAATGCCGGTTGTTAACGGACGATAGTCATAGCGGTTAACGTAGCGAAACGCATGCGCAGTGGAAGAGAATATGTTATTTGACATTTGATTGTCAATGTTTTGAGGTTTTGATTTCATTGTTTTTGTTTATACTTTCGCTGGATTCAAGACCAAGACAATTTACGCAATGAATCCAAATCAAGAAGCAGCAAGTTTTTCAAGAACAATCAGGCGAAACCGAGTTTGGTTTACCGATGAAGATGAACAGATCTTACTCACTGAAATAATGGCAAATAATCCATATGGGGTTGTATCTATATAGAGTGTGATTGTTTCCAGTATTTTTGAGGTCACTAGTTAAAAGGTTTCTTTGAGGGGAGTTAAGAACATATTACATATGGTATTGAAAAAGTTTGAGGAAAAAGAAAAGGGCAACGATTTCCGGAAAGTGTCAGATGATGTAAATGTCTTCTCTATATTGGATGACGTTGTTGTTCAATACATCTAATAAAATGGCATCTTCAAAATCAGCATCTGATTCGTCACTGGAGTCCAATAATACCATATCATCAATCATTTTGAAAAAATAACACATACACATAATCAAAACAAGACTGCGATGTCATTTGCCATTGACTTTGGTTAGGGTTGAGGTTAAACGTAACGTTGAGCGGATTTGTTGCTTGCCTTCACCGAAAACTATATTTTTATCTGTCAAATAGCGGCTATCGCTACGACTTTCGTAACCGCAACCGGTGAAATTTCCAGGAGCAACGAAAACTATCTATTATCAATGTTTGTTTACGTTACTGGCGAATGCGTTTTTAACGCAAAAAAAGAATTGTGTGTTTCATTTTGATTTTGACTGAACAGGAAAAAGTAACAAGAACATTATTGTGTGCATTACAAAGTGCATTATCTACAGTTTGGTTGGTATGGAAACGAAGTTTAAAACAACAAATTGGTAGGTAGTTATTTGAGTTGACATTTGAGTGCGGGAAAAGGATACTTTGCACACGCAAATGAGTGTGCGAAGTGGCTACTTTGCGCACGCTCGTAGAAAAAGTTACTTTTCCGCACGATTTTTGTATTTTCAAGAATGGACATGTTTAGGACCAATTAATTGATTTATTTTACTATTCTACCTTATGTGGCATTTTGAGGTATTAAAAAATGATTTTTGCGTATCAAAAACTTCTTTTTTTTTATAAATAAGATGGTCAAAACCACTCGTAGGAAAAACATTGTACCTAACTCTTGCGGAAAATGTCTTTTCCGCCCTTAACGGCTTTTCCGAACTCCGCTCCGCGTCGTTCGTGCAACCGCCGTCGTGTGCGGAAAAGTACCACTTTCCGCACTTGTTAGGTAAATAACTATTATGGAATTGACTTTCTGATAATTCAGACAGTTTTATCCAATAACGCAGAGTATAGGAAAGCTTTTTCCTCTCTTGAAAAAATTTGCTGCGATATGCGAATATCTGGTGTACCGGGTGACACCGTATAAACTGACACCCCCCCCCCTTCACTTTTTTATTTTTTATCGTACAGCAAAATAAAAAATACTGACCTTAGGAGGAAATTTTTGGCAGTTCAAATATCACTTCTAGCTATCAGGGGGAGCGACAAAAAGTTTTTTTTTGTAATGGAAAGCCCCAATTATTTCTAGCCGGAATGAAAGATCTTATTTTTCTGATTTCAAAAATATCATTGTAACGAAGTTACAAGATTTCCGGATTTTTCTACCGTAATTTGCAAGTTTTCAAAGTCATTTCCCGTCTCTTGTTGATTCATTCATATTTTTTACATAACTCTTTTATTTATCTGTCAAAGGATCCCGTATTTTTCTTATAATAATGTTGACCGTGAGATAATTAATAATCTATTAATTAAATTCTGTCCGTAATTTTCCTTCTTAGTTTTCCCGCGTCAAAACAATTAATCATTTAACTCACAAGCCAACCGACGCGACACATTTCGCGCATACATCAAGCAAGCAGTCCCCACTTTTGGATCTCAATTCGGAACGCCGAAAATATAGTCAGTACGGGTACCGAGAGTGGCAGTACCACGTGGGAGCCCGCATCAAGTGCCCGACCCGGCCCGTTGCGAGAACGACGAAACTTACAATTTGCTATTTGAATCTCTTCTGCTTCTATTACCACGAGGTGAGACATTCTGTGATGTGAATTCAGGGGAACGTTTTGTCGGGTGGGATATCAGGGGAGTTTTCTTGGAATGGGATTTAGCTTCCCTGACCTGTATGGCCTATGAAGCGGGTGTGTTTCCGAAGAAAATTCATATTCTTAAATATTTGCTTAAATAATGGGATTTCAGGGGAGTGAATTTTGTCGGGTGGGATATCAGGGGAGTTTTATTGGAAGGGGCTTTAGCTTCACTGACCTGTATGGCCTATGAAGCGGGTCTTTTTCTGAGAAAACTCAGGGGTTTTTGTGTTTCTTTTAGATCACTTAAATAATTGCGTTCAGGTGAACAAACTTTGCCAAATGGAATATCACAGTCAAAATACAGATACAGACTCCTGGAGTTTTCGCGCGAACGAGTTCAACATTTTATTTTTCGTGCTTAGACCCGTTTTCATTCTCGTGAAAATAACCCGTTCGCGTCAGTTTTCCTGTTCCCTTTTTTTCTCTACGTCGTCGGAAAAATTGTATTCTTTAAAGCACAGTTTTTTTTGTGCTCAACTATTTCGCCGTGAAAGACCCGACCCGTCGCTTTAAATTGTTTCGTTACTCACTGCCGCTTAACGTTCTATTTTTGCCGATATGAGGCTGCCATAAAGTTGCAAATTATTTTTTTTAATTTTCAGAAGAGAATACTCTTGTTTTTCCAAATCCTAAATACCTAAACAAATCTTGAAGAGATGTTTTAATTTTAACAAAAAGGTTACCATCGACTCATATTTGATTGAATTTATACATAAAATGGTTTCAAAAATGATTCCAAACAATGTTTACATCTTTTTGCCGAGTAGTAATACTTTCAATAGAGTAAGTTTGGCAAACAACGTGGTGGGAGAAACTCTGCACCTGAGTGCACAGTTCGATGTTGTCCTCATGTTTATCTCGCTATGTTTCATCTACAGGGTGTTTCCTAAAGATTGGTAAAAAATTCGTTGTGTGATTCCTGGGGTATTTTCATGAAAAAAAGTTCCTATAAACATTTGCCGAAAAATGCTTCCTAAGGGAGCTACGCCCCTTTAAATAGGGCACCCCGAAGACGGTTTTTCCTCAATATTTCCGAAACCTTACATACAAAAATCATGAAATTTGGTACATCATACTAACTTTTAATGCTGAATGAGAATTTGAGCTCAGAATTTCAAAATTTTAATCAGGGGCGTACCATACTGGCGTACCATACCATTTAAAAAATTGGATTCTTTTAACCTTTAACCCCGCCAGTATGGTACGCCCCTGATTAAAAT
The DNA here is from genome assembly GCA_958502075.1 of Orchestes rusci. Lineage (NCBI taxonomy): Eukaryota > Metazoa > Arthropoda > Insecta > Coleoptera > Curculionidae > Orchestes > Orchestes rusci. The sequence continues at coordinate 2,539,223 of OY293307.1, read as the reverse complement.
TTTGAAATTCTGAGCTCAAATTCTCATTCAGCATTAAAAGTTTGTATGATGTACCAAATTTCATGATTTTTGTATGTAAGGTTTCGGAAATATTGAGGAAAAACCGTCTTCGGGGTGCCCTATTTAAAGGGGCGTAGCTCCCTTAGGAAGCATTTTTCGGCAAATGTTTATAGGAACTTTTTTTCATGAAAATACCCCAGGAATCACACAACGAATTTTTTACCAATCTTTAGGAAACACCCTGTATAGTTATTAGATCATTGGTTCATCGCCCACCACCTTCAGACTACTCCAAACTTCCAAATAAAATGACTAGTCACTATACTTCAAGTTCACTTTATCCACATCAAACTGAAAAATTCGAATACTGGACAGAATCCCTCAACATCTCTCCAATATTTTCAAAAAGTGTGTTCTTCGAAAATATTATGTAGTTTTACATCGGCCATTAGTTTATTTGGAAACAGGCATTGTCATTAGTGTCACTTTTGACTTGAATTCAGTTCTACCAACATATTTATGACGTCACGACCAATTGAATCTATTGAGGCTTTCCTTAAAAAAAAAAACTTTTTGTCGCTCCCCCGTATATCTTTGAAGTTACAGAAAATAACAAGTGATATTTGAACTGCAAAAAATTCCTTCTGGAAGTCAGTATTTTTTATTTTTATTTTGATAAAGATTTGACTACCCTCATATCTTTCAACGAGGAATAATATGAACATAATTTCGTTTTAAAAAATATACAGGGTTAGTGAAAAATGTGACCAACTTCTCTATTTTAAATGATTAATGGATTTTTATGAATATCGATATCTATTTATCTGTCAAAATGACAGAGTAATACCTATTTGAATTTTTTCAGTTCAGAAGTGAGGCAACTGGTTGTCATTGGTTACGTTGTTGCGTAATTTGTTTAATTGATCAATTACTGAAGCTGTACTGTCAGTGAGATTCTTTCAATTCCATTTTTGTAAGAACTGGACTTTGCAATTATTAGAATGTTTGCTCCTCGGTTTGCTCTCACCTATCAAAAATAAAAAATTGAGATCATAATGATGATTGCGCAATTTCTGGACCAAACTATCCCGAATCGCTGTATAGGAAAAAGATGTGCAATTGAGTGGCCTGCTAGATCCCCAGACCTCAACCCTCTAGACTATCATCTGAGGGGGCATTTGAAAAAAAAAACGTTAATGAGAATATGAACGAATATATTGTTCATTTGAAAGATGAAATTTATCATTGTTATTCATTAAATTCATTTGATAATGTTTTGTAAAAATTTAGGAATAGACTTGCTTACTGTTTAGCTAATCATGGCAAATAATTTGAACATTTAATAAAATGGCCGATTTTATTTTTTTGTTCTGAATTGTATATGTCCTTGATAATTTATAAGTCACCCTGAATTTTGCGTAAAAAATCATAAATGCGATATTTTTGATAATCAAAAAAATGCTAGCTTTTTGGAAGATATTAGCAATATTCCAGACTTTTTTCCACCATGTATAAAAGCATCTGAATTATCATGAAGTCAATTCCAAAAAAAAATCAAAAAAGATAATTACTCATGACGTCACCTTTACAATACTTCCGGTTAAAACGTAATTTCATGCACACGCTTGGTATAAGTAAGTTGCATGAAACCATAATAGTATAATTAACACTACATGCCCCTTTTCTGTGTCGGTTCCTATGTGGAACACCCTGTATAATATGAAAAAAAAAATTACGATCCAGAATAACTGAAATCGTTTGTCAACACAAAGCCCTACTCTAGAATAAATAAATCTACCATGAAAATGACCAAACTGATGGCTGGTATACAAACCTGTGTTTTATACAGGGTGTTACTTCATAATTCCAGAGACGTATTCCTGAACCAAATTCAAGTAGAAAAGGTCTAATAAAGATGTGCCCTAAATAGTCTGGTTTTTGCGATACAGGGTGTTGAGGGTTTAGACAAAAATCGGATTCATGATTAATATCTCAAAGATTTTGTTGAATTTTGGCAGTTTTTCACTGTAACAAAACGCTAGATTAGCACTACCTAAGTGGTAATTATGAGTTCCAGTGGCGTCCCGAGGAGCAGATTCACGAATAATATTGCCGGAAAATGTGCGCCACTGACTCTTTCTAGAAATTTTTTAGATGAAACAGCTGAAAATACAACTTTTCTGTCTCATGATATTTTTCCGTATCTTTCTTCGTTATCGAGGAAAAAAATAAAACGAACAAATAATAATTGAAGAAATATCAAAAAATAAAAAAGTTGTATTTGTAGGTGTTCTATCTAAAAAAAATGAGACCGAGATAGTTTGGTTCTCGGCATACAGGGTGTTTCAGAAACGGATTTCTTATTGATATTCCAATGTTCTTTTTGTCGATTTTGTTGAATTTTGGTAGAGTTTTTTAATGTAACCATACGCTCAATCATTAGCACTAAGTAGATGGTGATTATGAAAGTTCCAGTGGCGTCCAGAGGGACAGTTTCACGAATAAAATTGACAAAAAATGTGTGCCACTAGCTTTTTCTATTTTTTTTTTTTAGTCCAGATTAAGCAGCTAAAAATACATCTTTTCTGTCACCTCATATTTTTTCGCATCCTTGTTCGTTATCGAGAAAAAAAATAAAAACCATTTTATTTTAACAATTTTTTGACATGCAATAAAGTAATTTGATTTGTTACCTCGAAAACGAAGAAAGATACGAAAAAATGCCATAAGACAAAAAAGCAGTTTTTTTAGCTGAAAAAAATAAACTTTATGTTAACAATTTTGTAATAGAGTGTATTGATTTTTTTCCTCGAAAACGAACAAATAATTGAATAAAAATCAAAAAATAAAAAAGTTGTATTTGTAGGTGTTCTATCTAAAAAAAATGTGTCCGAGATAGTTTGGTTCTCGGCATACAGGGTGTTTCAGAAACGGAACTTATTGATATTCCAATGTTCTTTTTGTCGATTTTGTTGAATTTTGGTAGAGTTTTTTAATGTAACCATACGCTCAATCATTAGTACTAAGTAGATGGTGATTATGAAAGTTCCAGTGGCGTCCAGAGGGACAGTTTCACGAATAAAATTGACAAAAAATGTGTGCCACTAGCTTTTTCTATTTTTTTTTTTTAGTCCAGATCAAGCAGCTAAAAATACAACTTTTCTGTCACCTCATATTTTTTCGCATCCTTGTTCGTTATCGAGAAAAAAAATAAAAACCATTTTATTTTAACAATTTTTTGACATGCAATAAAGTAATTTGATTTGTTACCTCGAAAACGAAGAAAGATACGAAAAAATGCCATAAGACAAAAAAGCAGTTTTTTTAGCTGAAAAAAATAAACTTTATGTTAACAATTTTGTAATAAAGTGTATTGATTTATTTCCTCGAAAACGAACAAATAATTGAATAAAAATCAAAAAATAAAAAAGTTGTATTTGTAGGTGTTCTATCTAAAAAAAATGTGTCCGAGATAGTTTGGTCTTCGGCATACAGGGTGTTTCAGAAACGGATTTCTTATTGATATCTCAAAGTTCTTTTTGTCGATTTTGTTGAATTTTGGTGGAGTTTTTTATTGTAACCATACGCTCAATCATTAGCACTAAGTAGATCGTGATTATGAAAATCCAGTGGCGTCCAGAGGGACAGTTTCACGAACAAAATTGACAAAAAATGTGTGCCACTAGCTTTTTCTATTTTTTTTTTTTAATCCAGATTAAGCAGCTAAAAATACAACTTTTCTGTCACCTCATATTTTTTCGCATCCTTGTTCGTTATCGAGAAAAAAAATAAAAACCATTTTATTTTAACAATTTTTTGACATGCAATAAAGTAGTTTGATTTGTTACCTCGAAAACGAAGAAAGATACGAAAAAATGTCAAGAGTTCAAGAGACAAAAAAGCAGTATTTTTGGCTGTTCTATCTGGAAAAAAAAATAGTTGCACATTTATTTTTGACAACTTTATTTGTGAAAATGTCCTTCTGGACGCCAATGAAACTCATAATCACCATCTAAGAAGTGCTAATTGAGCGTCTAGTTATGATGAAAAACTTGCCGAAATTCAATAAAATCCCAAAAAAAATCTTTTAATGATAAATTCATTTTGACGACGACGAATGTTTATAGGACTTTTTCGACCTCAATTTGGTCTTTGAAATAACGGCCTATTATTAAGTAATACCCTGTATACATATCAACATTAGAAACTAAATATCGTTAATTATCACGAATTCTTTCATAATTTTGACTGAGCTTTACAATAAACAACTCACCTGCTGGCACGTTCAAATTTTTATCCTCCGAATCCCGAGAATTAACTGGAAAAAGTCTGGTATGGTGCCTTTTTTGAACCACCAAAAAAGTAATCTTCGGCTCATAATCATCCTTTTGCATTTTTTTGCATGCGGCTCTGATAGCTCGAATCTCTGCATCTCGTACTTCCTTGAACTGGCCCTCCGATACACCATCTCTAAAGAAGACAATTCTTTCCGGTTTGACTTTTGTCTTGGTGTAGAAAAATTTCAACTGTTCCTCGACAATTCTGGCCAAATCTTCTATGATTTCTTTTTTAGGATCTTGCAGTCTCCAGCAAATGTTATATTGGTAGCCTTTGGGATCGTGAGAAGCCGTAACCGCCGCAACGCTTGGTATATCTCGGCTATCCGGCGATGGATGAGTGACATCGGCACCCATAATCATCACGGGTCTTTGAAAAATGGGAGGTCTGACTGCTAGAACGTGATTGATGCCCGTCAGTTTTGTGTTAACTTTAAGAAGGATATTTCCGGCAGTTTGCGGATTCATTTTGCGACTTAGAGTATTTTGTTTGATACACTGTGTAAGACAACCGACAACAGTTTCCGCAGCTCGTTTAACGAAAGAGTACGCTGTTCCACCTTCTGGGATAATGACAAAAATTACATTGTAGCCTTTTGGTTTCAGCTCTCTGAAAACACGTTCAATGTCTAAATATGATTGCCGACCAGGAATATTTATGAAAGGTTCTTCTGGTCTGTTCTCGAATATCATGCCCGAGTCTCTACCGGACTTCAGGAACTAAAATAAATTGGATACTAAGTGATGAACGCAAAGATACCGAAACCACACTAAAACACTCACCATTTCTGCAGCTTTTTTAACTTCATCAGCCCGCAAAGGATACCTTGTGGCGTTGATAAACGTCCATTTGCGCACCGTAACAGGTTGTAAGAAACGTTCACTTCGCCAAACACCCCTTGAAACATTGGCTTTTGAGTTTAAATATTGCAATTGTGGCGGTGGTAAGACACGAGCTGTTAAATTTTGGAATTCGCTGCCTACTGAGAAACCAAACTCCTTCACACAGGGATCATTATTGTAATCAGCCATATTGATGCCACGCATAATTTTTTCTTTTCGAACATCCGTGCTTGTGGCGGCTTGTCTAAAAGTTGATGCGTGCAGTAAAGTAGTTAACATCATTATTATAGGTAATACCTAATCATATTGGAAGTCTGTTGTTCCGTCATGCGCCGATTCGTAGCCTGACCTTCCAAAACTTGACATAGTTCCATTGGTAAGAGAATTCTGTCTGGCCTTTGTGGGTTACCTACCCACAGTGTCGGCAGAAACGGATATCTGAAAATTGTTTGATTAACAGCCAGACCAACCAAGTTGCGGATATAGGTGACACAGGTGCAAAAGATTGAGAAATATATGAGGTGCAATTTTTTAAATGCATTGTGTCCGTTTTTTGGTAGTTGTGACGAATGATAAATAAAGGAAAGAAAGATTAACAAAAAAATTGATATAGGAAAGAGTGGGGCAACATGTTGAACGGGGCAAGTTAACGAATTCCATTTGAAACAAAATTTATAAATGTCAACCTGAAGATTTCTGCGTCGTTGCAACTCTGTCAGGTCATAGTCAAATAGTTTAATGGGTTAAAGATGGATGACTCTAGTAACAATACTTCCAGTACAGTAGTCCATGATCTATATCAGAGCAGTCGCTTGTAAAATGTAACGCCGAGAAAGTAAGTTTTTTTTTGAAAAAATTAGAGGTAACAATAGTCTTTGTTAGTGATTAGGTATTTGTTTATAATGTCTCAATTTAAAATTTAAAAAAAAACGAATTCTCCTTTTTTGTTCTTATTTCTGACTTTTAACTAAAAAATTGTGCCCTGGGGCAAGATGGTGAGCTTCCATCATCACACCAACACCCAATAAAGAAGAGATTGAGAAAAAAATCCATAAATGATTGATCAGGACGATAAAAAGAAAACGTTCAAGTAATAGGAGTGAAGAAAAAAGTGTTTAATGATTCGAGACAAACCCTACCAACACAAGAAAGAAAGAAGATATTTTGTGACCAGGTGCCCAGGAACCCTAGACTGAACCACCAGTTGAGGATTGTAGGGTGCGAGGAGGATTGGTGGCATGAGGCGTGCACTTCTCACGAGACGTGGACTTTCATCTGTCATTTCTGCACTTAATAGTCATCTTGCCGCCATAGGGTTAGTTTGGGTTAGTCCATTGAATAAGGGTATTTGTCACTCTTCAACCTTGTTTTACGCCGCGTCAAAACAAACTGCCAGCTCCCCCGAAATCTCAGGCAGCCTTCTGATTGGTCGAACGACCCATAAATCATAGAACCCGACACACAACGCATTTATCAGAGTTGTACTCAGATTTCACGTGTAGACCTATTCCTATTCCAAAAAGTGGCAGTAAAGGCTGGTAGATAAGTCTTTTATTCCCCACATTTATAATCCAATATGTATATACCCAATAAATACATGAATTTATTCAATTCATTCATTTGAGACAGAACAAAGAAGAATACGACCCTGGGAAGCCGTCGCGTGCTTCTGTTTACTCAAGATAGAATGGTCTCTAATTAAGATAACGTATCGTTATTTTCTATGCAGTTTTTCACTTACCATCGTTATCTCGCCCCCAAAAAATTGATGAAAAATCATGCATGTACATGTACCCACATTCAAAACATTCTAGTATTGATAATATCCTCAAAGTACTCAAAAACACTGTCGGACAAACTATACGATTTTGTATTTTCATACTAGGACAAAGTGCATATAGAAAGTGCACCTCATATTGTTATATACAGGGTGTTCGTTTTAAGTGATACCACTTTTGCTACCTTCGAAACAGTTAGTGCTACGAGGTCGGTCAAATGGGAGAAGAGTTGCGGTTTTTGATGCTCATTGAAGATCCATTCACTGTGTCGCAAAATTATTTTCAGTTTTCGAGATACAAGATGAATAATTGTAAAAATGGCCAGAAGTTACACTCAAATATTTCAGAAACTATTCATTTTAGTGACACAGTTTGAATTTGAAAGACTTATTATTTATGTACAGTCAATTATTTATGTTTTTTTTTTAACACTGCAAGTGTATACGACGTTTCGTATTCGAGTCACCACCATCAAATAATTTTTTCAAAAACAGACCTCGATTTTTTATCATCTTCATCAAGACTTTTTCTCATTCCCTTTTCAATGATGTACCACACAAATACCATTGACGTTTCGACCCTGTAAAATGACATCATCACGAGTACGGCTCTGAATTGATCACATTTCAAAATTTAAAAGGCTTAAAAATGTTCTATCCAATTACAAATTATGTTTAAAACTTGAAGGAAAATGAATCAAAGCACCAAAGTTTTGTTTCGTCTCTATCAGAGCAAACAACATCAACTTGAATCTTTTAAATACGAAGCTGGATGTGTGATTGTTTTGATTTTTTTTTTATCACATAAGATGAATCGGTAACAACGCCCTGTAAACTGACCACCACGATTACCTGATATTAAACCAATGGATTTTTCCATTCACCGCAGAATCTATGTAGATGATAAATCAGAAGACTTCGACGAATATTCAACAAAATCACTCCTGAAATATTGGAACAAATTCATAGATTGTTGTCAATTTGCAAAAAAGTACAAAGAAATTTTCTTTGAATTTCCTGATGATGTATATTTTGGATAGAAACGTAGAAAACTAAACTCGAAAATTATAAAAGAAGATGCAGTAAAACGTTCTTGAATCCTATCAAATTTTGAAATATGATACTGGTGATAATTCCAGATTATGTCGTTTTACAGGGCCGAAACGTCGTCAATGATATTAGTGTAGTACATCGTTGGGAAGGGTATGATAGACTGCAACTTTTCCCCCATTCAACTGAGCTGTAACTGTTTCGAATATAGCAATAGCGGCATCACTCAAAACGTTAAACGTTAAAACGTTCAGAACCGAAAGTAAACAGTTCACGTGAACTTTCAATATTACCGCTTGATCTGATCACGTGCGGTTTGTTTACTTCTCACTCATGACTCTTGGTATTAATCAAGAAATAGATTGATTTGTGAAGTTTGGTTTTAAAAATGGACGATTTTTGTAAAGCGAAATTCGCATCCGCGTTACTGTTACCCAAAAATTGAAAGTTAATTTATGTTGGCGAAAATAAGGAAGAAATAACTCACAACAAGGAAAAATAAACCAATATAAAGTGTCTAAAACTCTCAGAAAATGCAGGTTATGTCTATACTGTAAGAACGTAGAGGTTCGAACAAATTCATTTAAAAGACATGTTGGTTGACGTCATTTTCATAATAATTTCGTGTATACAGGGTGATCCAAAAACAAGTTATGACAGCTAATTCAATTTTTTTAAATAGTAACCTCTATTTTCCATATTATTTTTGAGTTTTACGACAAATTCTGAACACATATTGATAGCAGTAACAGAGTGGATTATTGAATTAATTTTTTTGTTTGAATTTCAAATTATACATGCTCGACTGTTTTTTCCAGAAAAAACACCTGATACGTTCTCACTGTAAGCTCTAAAGATCTATAGTGAATGCCAAACAACTTTCGATCTACGTCATCGTTGTTATGAAGTTTGCTGGTGGCCAGATTTGGTCACCTGCAAATCACATTGAAACTCGCTTGATGGCAATTATGACGTGAATCGAAAGTTGTTTGGCATTTGCTGTATAAACAATTAAATAAATAATGATTCAATAACTTACTTCAATCTGTAGTGCTTAATCCTTTCAAAGTAGGCTGCTACAGTAATCGTGACACCTTCATTGACAAATTTCGCCGCAGAAGGAGCATCTCCAAGTCCATTAACTTTATAACATCTCTTTGACCCAGGCTGTCCAGGAATCTCATAACACACTCGCAGACCTTTTATGAACTTGGCAAAAGCCTCAACTTGATAATCTCTCAAATTATTCAAATCTTCCCGTTTCAATGGATACCTATCCCCTGCTGATTGCATAAGGGCATCTATAGTATTGAGATTTTGCGGAAAAGCTTTGTGAGCCACATCGACATTCAATAACGGCTTCCACCCTCTAATGGCAGATTGGTAGAAACCATTGTACATTTCCATGCCTCCACCCAAATCAATGATGCGTCCTTCGGGTTTTATGAAAAACGATCGTCCAACAGGAAAACAACGTTTTCTTGGAGCCATTCTCAACACGATATCCACCACTTGGATGGCCTCTTGAGGCGTTGCTGCCTGATTTAGGAAACCTTTAAGCGGACGCATATCCACCTCATTGGCGAATTTGATTTGAATTTTGAACTCTTTTGTTCGACCGTCTTCCTCTTGAATAGATACAGTATCGGACAGTACGTCGTTCAAATTATTTGTGAGTGGGGTACTCGCATATATATTTTTGCGACCATCGAAGCTGGGGTGCCTGATAGAAAAAAAAAACCATCTAGAATCACAACCGATTACAACTGCTGAGTTTCAAGCCTCTGTCGATATGACAGCGTGTCAATTTTTTTTTTTTTTCATTTTTGTCACCAGTAAAAGTTGACTTCTCCAAACTAGGAGTATATGATGAGGTACAAAAGATCTTTAAAATAAGCTAGTACTCAATCGTTTTGTCAAGGATTTTTTTCCACCCATTTTAATTTTTTTTTTTATTCATCCTTGTCAAAAAGATTGAATAGTAGTTAATTTTGAAGATCTTCTGTACCTCATCATATCCTCTTTGTTTGGAGAAGTCAACTCTTGCGGGTGAGTATTATTCAGATAACAAAAAGGAAAAAAATGACACGCTGTCACTCGACACCCCTTTCCATTTGACATTTTCATTCAAAATGGCGTCAAACTGTCATTTTGTCATTTTAAGCTATCACACCTATGTCAAAAAATGCAGAACGTCCTCAAAAATGGTGTTTCAAATTTAGAAAGAAGGGACCTTTTTGAACCGGAATGTATAATCAAAGTATATCCTTGGAATAAGCAATACTCCGTATAATCCCATATAATAATTATCATTGATTATACGGAGTATTGCTTATTCCAAGGATAAACTTGGATTGTAGAATCAGCCCTTAGTAATGTTTTAGATAAGTAGGAGTAGTAATTTACCAACCTTTTCGGAAAATGCTTTCTCATGAAGGAGTCCACTACGACTTGCAAGTATTTTTTCGGCTTATCAGGATCGATGTCCACATCGTAATGATAAGCTACCTGGATGGAGCCCAAATTCAAAGGCAAATGATTCGATTGCACTGGGATTTTTCGACCAAGTGTACCCGGTTGCGTCTGACGTTCTCTGACATACTCATCATCTCCTACATTCAATCTGGCTATTTGCTTCGTCGCTTGATCGGGTCCTTAAGTACAGGGTGATTCATCAAGAGGTAATCAACTCATCAACTAATAGCGGTAGGAGTTTGAAAAAGAAATTCCTCAAGAGGAAATCGATCGGGAGAAATTGCTGGCGTAATTGCTTAGATCAAATAAAAAAAGGATTTTTTCTATGACTATTTGATGATAGATGTATTGTACATCCACTTTCTATTGGTTAATGTAACTCGTTACTCATACCAGTGACTTTTTTTTCATTACTCAATTGTTTTTAACCAATGAAATGATCTAATGTCATTTCTCCACTGTTTTAGAGCCAATCAGAACATTCGACAAAATGTCAACCTTCAAATACATCATTTTGAAACAGCCCATTTGACCGTCCATACTTGTTTTATAGTCATTGTCAACCTAACCTCACTTCAAGTAAACCAGTTCTCAAAAAGTGCCGTCCAAATGAAATTGAATATTTCAAATTTCGCTTCAAATATTGGATAATCATCAAAAAAGTATAGAATTCAATGAACGGGAAATGGTGGATATTACTCACGAGGATGAAGTTTGCGCTACGAGACGTAGGCGAGTAGCGTAATTATCTGAGTGAGTAATATCCATTACTATTTCCTGAAATTTTTCCAATATAACTTTAGAAATAGATATCCTCACGTTAATGCCACCACAATTAGCCATTTTTTTGATTCATGAGTTTTTCAAGTAAGACGTAAAATAAGGGCGAGACGGGAAGCTCAACTTATTGGACTTCAAGTGTCAATTGAGTTTGACTTCGCGGAATGTTGTGAATAAGGATAGTTCATAGTGCACTAGAAAAGAGGCAAATATTTTTATTTTTTTTGCGTACAACCAAATGGGATGTTTATAAAATTATAGACTTGGTCAATGTTCCATTATTTTTTCACACATACTTCGCCATATCTCTGGAAAAAATAATCATAGAAAAAGTATAGTATTCTACTCGCGGGAAATGGCTATTACTCACGAGGGTGAAGTTTGCGAAACGCTGAAAAATTCTGAAGAGTATTGTAGCCTTGGATCAATAATCTTCGCAATCTGATAAGCTTTCTTGGTTTAGAATGTTACTGCATTGTGCATATTATTTACAGTCATTGCAACATTTTATTCCTGGTGCAATGCAAGCACATCTTATCGTCAAACTTCCACTCACATCACCGAGCACTGATTCTTGAGTAAAAAAATTGACCACTCAAGTATTTTCTTTCTGTTTTTTTTTGAATGTGGCAATTGTACCAAAATCAATATTGTATTGAACGGATAAATAAATTCGTAAATGGACAAAAATATTTAAAAAAAAAATTGGATTGTCTTGTGAAACTAGGAAATCGGGTTTGGAATACAATCTAGAAAAACTCTTTACGCGTCAGAGATGCGAGGCAAAATATCGAGAATTGGCACTTCTTGCTAAGACGTAGAAGTCCGGGTTTAGACATCAAATCTCAGTTATATATAGCAAATGCCAAACAACTTTCGATCTACGTCATAATTGCCACCAAGCACGTTGTTATGAAGTTTGCTGGTGGCAAAATTTTGCACGCCACAAAAAAATATCAGAAGAAGACAACTTTTTCCCTGTTTTGCAGTGCAATATCAAGAAAATGAGGTTTGCTAGATGGAATAAAAGTACATTCTTGTCATTCTGGTTCTTGCCGCCCTGGCTAGGGGGCGTGTTTTACAAAGTTGACCATTTTATCAATATTTTTTCGATTATTTTTATTAGATTCGGAAAGTAGAACAAATTTGCAACCAAATATATCCAAGCCGCATGTCATTATCTTCATTTATTAAAAAGTTATCGCTTAAAAAATATTTTATTGATGAATTTATTAAAAAAAAAAGTAAAAAATATATATTAATTTCAACTATTTTTTGAAAATTCGTGGTCAAGCATGTCATGGAGAAATGAAAAAAACAGTTTGAAACTTCATTCTCATTTTGATTTGAAACAACAATGATGATGTAATATAACAAACACGAAAACAAAAGTTACAATATTAAAATTATCAAAATAACTTTATAACTACAAAGCTTTAACGTTCAAATTGACCGCATCAAATCGCGGAAAAAATCCTTTTTCAATTCGACATAAGCAATTACGCCCGCTGGCAGTGGATATATTATGAAGTATAAAATATTTCCAGTAATTTTCCCTGACCGATTTCCTATAAAAAAAAAAATCGCAAAGTCCTACGACTATCAGTTCTTGAGATATGCTATCTTGTCATCCTTAATGAACAGTTAAATTTGTGTTGAATAGATAACCTACCCTTTGATGATGGCGGACCACCTCTGCGACCTGGAGAATCACCTCCAGCGGAACTAGGACGCACATCAGCTGAAAACAAAATAATTAGGGCATATCGAATTCTCACGCACTCTTCGTAGTATACCAGGGAAAGGTCCTGGTCTTCTTTCTTGATCACCTTGACCTCTTTCCCGGCCCTGAGGTGCAACGATTCCCGGAGGACCTCTTTGGACACCTTGAGGAGGAGTTGGTCCAGATGTACTTGGCAGTCCAGGAGGAAAGAAGGAAGCTTGTTCACCTCCAGGAGCTCTTTCACTTTGACCTCTCCATGGACATGCCGATTGTGGTGTGCCACGACCTCCTCCCACTCCTTGTTCCCCCCCTCTACCCCTTCCTTGTCCTTCTCCTCTTCCCCTTCCTTGTCCTTGACCTCTACCATTTCCTTGTCCATCCCCTCTGCCCCTTCCTTGTCCGTCCCCTCTGCCCCTTCCTTGTCCGTCCCCTCTACCCCTTCCTTGTCCATCCCCCATGCCCCTGTTCCCCTGACCACCACCTCGAGATCCTTGCCCGTCATGCTAAAGAGAATACAAAGAACCAATACAAAATAAATAATAGCTTCTAATCAAAGATTCTCACCCCTTTAGAACTTTGACCAGGCTGCTGAGGACCTCCTGAAAGTCATGGATAATAAATACATGATTTGTTTTGTGAGATTTTTACCTTGTCCTTGAGGTTTTTGTCCAGTACCTTGTTGCCCTTGAGCCCCCTGTCCGCCTTGTTGCCCTTGAGCCCCCTGTCCGCCTTGTTTACCTGTTGAATTGAAAAATAATAAGAAACTAGGATACCTAGACAGCTGCGGAATTACCTTTACGACCCATTGGGAAATGTGAAAAATCACACGAATGTCTTGAATCTGTAACAAATATGGAATTTTATATTTAAAAAAAATGTTCTACGAAATTCTACCAATTCCATCATATTGATTTTGATAAATTTGCACTATACAGGTAGTCCAGTTATCCAAGATTTAGAAACGGCGTTTCCAGGACAAAAATGTAGAATAGATATGCTCTGTAGTTTTGTGGCGCATCCATAATTTACAAGATTTTTTTGGGTATTTCGCCACACCCTATCAAATATAAAGTCAATTTCACAACAAAAAACGAACTATATTTTTAGAATTTGAATTAATTGTTCCATTTTTAGGTTTTCACTGACGACGGGAGCAGATTCGTTCCCGAAACGTTTAATATTGATAGGTTTTATCATTTACTAATAGACTTTTTTCAGGTAATATAGAAGATCGGGTGTATAAACACTATTTTGATTGATATTTGATAGGGTGTGACGAAATACCCAAAAAAATCTTGTAAAAAAAAATGTAGAAGTTATGTGTGTGTGGCCTTTAAGGGCCGATATTTCAATGTCCATTTAAGGTGACATTGAAATATCGGCCCTAAATAGATGTTATTGAATTTATCGTTATTGGATTGTTATATCTATTTTGGTTCAGTCGATTGATTTTGTTTAGTTGTGCATATACTTTTTTTTATATACTTTTTTATTTCCAACATAAACATTTACATGCAATTTTTCTTAATCCTAGAATTTTGGAAATAAATAACGATCGAACCTAAGAAGTCTTAAGACTTGTTTTAGGTGTATACAGGACTTTTCACTTAAAACTCCGCACGTCAATATCTCCGAAACGAATAGGAATATTTGATTTCTGTGAAAAGTAGTTAATGTATGGGGTCGAGTAGTTATTTTTCACAGTTAAAAAAATTCGACGCCTACCAAGAGTTAAGCGTCGCGACGCATTGAAAATATTAATCGATTGCAGGGACTTTGAAATTACGCGCATGCTAAAGTACATGTTATTTATAAACTTTTTTGTTATTCAGTCGAACTCATTTATTCTACACAGTTTTGAGATATACAGTGTGTCCAAGATAAGGATGTCTATCATGAGGATCTTGAAAACCGTGAGAGATACAAGGTCTGTTAAATGGAGGCAAAGTTGCGTATTTTGATGCTTAACAAGATGCCGTTTTAAAAGCCAAGAAATTCCAACTAAGTACGAAATTATCCGAAAAAAACCGAAATTTTTCAAAATTGTATTCATTTTTTTCTGACCACATTTGAAGAGATATTTTGAAATGAATGGAACTTCTTCATTGCCACTTTTTGCCCTTTACAAGATAGCGTTATTGAATTGAAGAACCGACGTTTCGTCTATGAGCAGCCATCATCAACTTTGTTTTTTAAAATACGGTCCTGGATTTTTAATGACGGATTTTGAGGGCCTCTTATGTTCCTAAACCAACAATGTATCGCAATTATTCAAAAAAATTATGTTGATGGATTTTTCCATAAGAACTCCTGGTAAGAGAGAGACAAAAAATACATTTTTAATAGGATTAAAAACAACCATCTCTTTTTTGATTAGTGCGATACCTCGTTGGTTTAGGAACATAACTCCGTAATAAAAAATCCAGGACCGTATTTAAAAAAACAAAGTTGATGATGGCTGCTCATAGACGAAACGTCGGATCTTCAATTTAATAACGTTATCTTGTAAAGGGCAAAAAGTTGCAATGATGAAGTTCCATTCATTTCAAAATATCTCTTCAAATGTGGTCAGAAAAAAATGAAAACAATTTTGAAAAATTTCAGTTTTTTTCGGATAATTTCGGACTTAGTCGGAATTTCTTGGCTTTTAAAACGGCATTTTGTTAAGCATCAAAATACGCAACTTTGCCTCCATTTAACCGACCTTGTATCTCTCACGGTTTTCAAGATCCCCATGATAGACATCCTTATCTTGGACACACTGTATATCTCAAAACTGAGTAGAATAAATGAGTCCGACTAAATAACAAAAAAGTGTATAAATAACTCGAACTTTTGCATGCGCGTAATTTCAAAGTCCCTGCAATCGATTGATATTTTCGATGCGTCGCGACGCTTTACTCTTGGTAGGCGTCGAATTTTTTTAACTGTGAAAAATAACTACTCGACCCCATACATTGACTACTTTTTACAGAAATCAAATATTCCTATTCGTTTCCGAGATATTGACGTGGGGAGTTTTAAGTGAAAAACCCTGTATACGTGTCGGATAAAGATGGATTTACCTATGTAGGAAACTATGTGTTAGAGAGACAAGGGTAATTTTACCAATTTTCTAAAGTATAATTTCTTAGATGAGTTTTTTTACGGTTGCAATGCCTCAAGGACGTCAAAAGATAACTAAAAATGAAATAAAAAATCCAGATCCTTTTTTGAAAATATAAAGTTGATGATGGCCACGAAACCTCAGATTTTTAATTTGATAGCGCCATCTTGTAGGGAAGAAGTGGCAATGCTTATGTCCAACACAGCTCAGCGAAGGCTCAGCGGTCACAGCAGCTGGGTATATTTTGACAGTTTTGTGTGCAAAACTGTCAAAGTTTGTCCAGCTACTGTCACCGCTGAGTTGTGTTGGACATAAGAAATGACAAAGTGTAATTTATTTTAAAATGTCGTTTCAAACCAACTCAGGAAATAATGCAAACATTCGATTTTTGTCAAATTTCAAAATTGTAGTGGAAGGATTTTTTAAAATTTTGAAATAATAATGTTGAGTCGAGGGCAGTTTCTATAGGTGAGTTCGAGTTTACGCCCTGAACACTCCAAGCTCGAAAATGGCACACGTTCGTGCTTGGAGTGTCTAGAGCGGAGACTCGAACGCATTACCTATGTTGGGTATAAAAATGTGCAACTTTGTCTTCATTTAACCGACCCTGTATCTCTTATGATAACGGAGATCCCCAGGCATACACTCGAAACTTGTTTTTTTTTTTAAACTGATAATTTAGGTATTTGAGTTTCTCTCGGAGTTTCTCGACATCAATATCCCGAGTTTCGTACATGTTACTCAAATAAAATAGTTTTTTGGACGCCCTATATCTAAGCGATTTCATACAAGTTCCCCATTGTGTGATAATAATTAGAGTATGAAATGAATGTGACTAGGAAAAACGAAGAAAACAGATTTCTGGTTTTATGAGAAAAGAAAATAAATTCGTTACCAACTGTTTTGAAAATGCACAAATCAAGAAGAATCAATTCAAAAACATACCTTGAAACATGCTTATAGGTACTGTCGTACCTACTTATAAACTAAACTAAAAAAGTACATACCGATAATATCCAGTTCAACGAAATAGTTGGCAAAAATGTGACATTTTGAAATTTGAAACAAAAAACAAGACAGTCGTGTTTTTGTTTGGTCACATTTTTGAATTTTTAACTTCACTTCAAAACACATGTTGATTGCATTTTATTTAAATGAATCGCGAATAGCTCAAAAGCAAATTAAATAGGTAAGTACTTACCCTGATACAAAAAAAAACAAAAAGCTAATTCAGATTATTATTAGAATTTCCATGGAATATTTTCTCGAATTCTAAAGGATGACGTTATGTTAATATTCAAAGATAAATGCAGGCATCGAGGTAAATGGTTTTGAGAATGGAGGAAAATCAAAAAAATCTATCTTCTAAAGAAAAAACTGAACCATAACACCTACCTTATGTGGGTGTTCTTGAATAAATACACTGCACACGTACACAATATTGCGAAATTGTCTCTGATAAGGGAATTTTTGCTCTACTTATGAGACTTGTATGGAAATCGGGGAGTCCCAGAACTCAATTATTATTCTAGAATATTCCAAAATTATCTGAAAACCTATGTTTTGTTTATTTGTTTTATTCAATTAAAGCCTGGTTTACAATGAACTTCATTTCGAAGTGGAGCTGTCAAATTTCCGCTTGGCATACCAGAAACATATGCTACCATCCACATAATATTTGGCGTAAGCGTGACTTTTAACACAAATTCGATGTGGATGGTACCATATGATTCTCATTTAGCAAGAAGAAAATTGACAGTTCCACTTCGAGATAAAATTGAATGTTAATATTTCAGGAAACGTTCACTGAAGCGCTCTTTATCGTTTGGACAAAATGTCAATACCTTCCAGTGTTGACAAGTTTAGTTAATTTACTGATTCTATCCATCTAGCACGATTTCAAGACAACGAGCAAGTACGGTCATCATGACACATTGCAATTCACTACCATAGATAGATAGTCACTACGCTGTATAGGTATACAGGTATATAGGTATATAGGTATACAGTATATACAGGGTGTCCACTCTGAAGTGTCCCACCCCTGTAACATTTTTGTTTATTAGCCGATTTTCATTTTTTTTTTTTTTTGTTAGGTCTCGTTCATCACTTTTTGAACATTAACCAAATCAGTTTCAGGGACGTAATTTTGAGTGATTATGGGGGTTCAAAGTGGGTCAAATTTCTGAAAATCGTATTAGGGGATTTTTTCGGAAAAACTGACAACGGAATCTCAATAAGAATGACCAAAAACCTCCCTGTTCACATTTTCAAAAAAAAAAAAATACTGTTTTGGTTATTTTTTTTGTTAATTTGTTAATTTATTACTTATACTGCTCATTGAGTCTTTCTGTACGTTCTAATTAATAAGATGTTAATAAAATCCTGGAATGTGTGTTTTAAACAAAAAATCATCGACTTCAGAGTGGTAATCATTGACTCATATAATCAATTCAGTGAAATGAATAATCAAGTGAAAAAATATGATATACGAGCAAGCGTACCTATACAGGGTGTCTGGAAATGATGAGAAAAAAACTCAGGGGTGAATTTTAGACGAAAAATAAATGCTACATTTTCAAATAATTTTTTTTCGAAAAAAGATTATTAACGGAGTTACAGGCAGTTCAAGTTAAATTTTATTTGCAGTTTTTTTGCAATACCTTTGCCACGCTCATTATATATTCTGACGAAATATCGTATCCAGGGCTTTTTTGGGACAAGGAATACAAATTTGCCCACCGTTTCTTGATTGTGTAGAGGACGCCACATACGAGTCTATACGCTTTGATTAAATATGGTTCTAACTTTTTTGTGCTACACTGTGCGAATTTTGAGTGAACGTTTTTATTTTCCTAACCTCTTGACATTAATATGGTATTCTCTTTTGTGACGGTAAATCTTACCGTTTTCGAGAAAAACGTTAGAATAACTTTGGTAGCATGTGATGAAAACGAAATTATTTCAATTTATTTTTAAACGTAAAAATAGCATGCTTTGGAAACATGCACTATAATTGCTGTAGAAAAAAGTTTAGGGAGAATTAGTTTTGACAGTTTTGGTAATTTTTTGAAAATTTGTCGTTACGCTGATGGTGGCCAATGATAAATGATACTAAAAATCAAAAAGAAAATACAAAATGTATGAAATTACCAACTGTCATAACCAAGCTCTCCCCAAACTGGTTTCTACGGCAACTACAGCACATAATTCCAAAGCCTGCCATGTTTAAGTTTGAAAATGAATCAAGATGATTTCGTATTTATGGTAACGAGTGTTCAATAAAAAATACGATCAAGTCACCTCTGGATTTTTTTTCTGTCATGAACGTATAGGTCGTGACTAGTTTGTATGGTTTGGCATCATGGCATCTGTGACGATTAGAAAGTGGATGTCATGTCATAATTGCGATGTTAGCCAAGACATACGTTTTTTGAAACAATTGCAATCCATAGGTGACTTTTGATCGTATTTTTTATTGAACACTCTTTATTTATCACATGCAAGCAAAGTTGTTTTAACGTTTTGTCTAGAGACCGGTTAGATATATCGAAACAAAAGTAATGTTCCTTTTCGATGTCAAAAGCTCGGAGGAATAAAAATGTCCACTCAAATTTCGCAAACAGTGTTGCGCTAGAAAATTAAGACCATTCAAATCAAAGTATAGATTCGTATGTGGCGCCCTCCACATCATGCGAGAAAACGGTGTGCAAATTTGAATTCCTCATCCCGATAAAGCCCCAAATACGAGATTTCGTCAAAATATTATGAGCGTGGCAAAATGTGTTGCAAAAAGACTGCACGTGAAATTAAACTTCAACATCCTGTAACTCCGTTAATAATTTTTTACTCCGTCAATAATAATTTGCTCATCATTTCCACCCTGTATCATAGCTTTCACTGTTCCGAAAATACAGTATAGGAGGCAGTGAATTTTTTTGTACGTATTTTCACAGTCGGTGTGAATAAATCTGTTCTCTTGATGACGAAAACCACTAATTTTTTAGTTTGACTAAAATTTGAAGATGATTTAAAAAAAAATACTTTACAAAAAATAGGTTCACTTATTTTCCCAGTCATGAATATTTTACTTTCACCCACTAAAGTACCTACAACATAAAATAATAGGCGGATTCAAAAATTTGACCGATTTGTAAATCAATGATTATTTGAAATCTTCATTCCTGATGATTGATTCTTATTTGATGCGAATCTTTTTTGTAAAAATATTAATAACGGATGTTTTCATTCAAGTACCGCCAACATTTTCAGACATAGGTATGAGAAAATAAATTTATTTGAGTACAAGAATTGTTATAGAATTAAGCTCCAGGATGTCCATTATTGTACATCAATTAGAAATTATTTAAGACAACAGTATCAAATTGTTCAAATAATATCGATAAAAATGGTCATATTATATTCAATTGAATCATAAAATCGGATGAAGCATTCAGAAGATGTCAACTTGGCAGCGCTGTAGGACCCTTAGCTTCATTTAACTATATATGACATTGACAAAGACATTTGTCAATAATTGACGAGTGCGTTTTATTGGACAGCTTATGTCAAAATCAGTTTCAAATTTAAAAACCCAGCGAAATAAACACAAAATATCGACTTACCAGTCAAAAATCACTAGCACGGAATTCACCAACTTGCTAATAACAGTTCACTCGAATTTGAAAGCACGAACTAAGTACGTGGACTCACTCTTAACAAAGTCAAACGGCCAAATAGGTAGGCCGAGCGCTGCTCTGCTCTCGCTCTTATATAGAAAAACTCAATATCCAAAGGCGACTAGATGGAATTACAAAAATGAATCAATTAATGAAACATCATAAACCATGTTGTAAAATTTATTTGTACGTAGAATTGTAGAGTTTTGTACTAGAGTCCATAATTCAAAAATTCGATAGGTGGGTACTTATATAAAATCTCGGTAATTATTTACAAAACGGTTTCCTCCTAATTTGGCAATTAATGCAATATTTTTTGCATAGATATAGATACCTACCTACGTTTTGTTGCTCATGAGGAATATGAATTAATTTGCGCAAACTCAAAAATTCGTCTTTTTCATCATTTTTGAGAATAAAAAAGAAATAATTCACAGGATTTGGGACGAAAAGAATTGTTCTTTCAGGTTAGCTTTGAGTCATAGAAAAGTGAATATAATAATATGTTATATGATATATATGTTAATGATTTACCTATATTTTAATCACTTTTTCTGTGGTTAGGGTTAGATTGGGTCCGTTTCGGTTAGGTTGGGTTAGTTTTTTCTGGTGAAAATGAACAGATTTGGAAATGATCTTCATGTTTATGTCACTCGGGCTGTCACTGTAATACCTAGATGGTTTTTTCCATCTGTGCAAGTGATTTTGTGCTCTATATAAACACTTAACTATGGCCCTATATAGGCAAAATTGCTTATAGTAGTTTAATGGGAAAAAACCGTTTTGTAAACTGTAAGGTACCAAAATCTCTCCCTGCAATTAATAAACAGGTTTTAAATGAATATCATCGCGAAAGTTAGATTTTTCTTGATAGGTATATGGGTATGAGGAATATCACTGATATCAGGAACATAATCTTCGGAGTTTATCGTGAAATAATGTTATGAATTAAATGTGGATGAGGAACTGTAGGAACTATAGAGGAAACTACAGTCCATTTAATTTAGGTTGTTTGTCATGCTAGTATTGCCAAAAATCTTAGCGAATGAAGATGAACAAAGGAACATTATACAGGGTGGTGCAACCAAGATGGGGTGGACGATTGTGGGAAAATGGTGAGAGATTTGGATATTTTTTTTTTGTTTATCATCGTTAGTCGAAAAGGCTATGTTTTAAAAATATAGTCATAGTACAGGGTATCCCAAAAAGTCTATGGCAAACCCAAGGGCAAACCAAACTTGTATTTTTTTAAATGGTACACCCTGTATATTAATTGATATTCCAATTCTTCCTTCAATTTTGAACAAAAATTGTGATACAACTAATGATGTCATTAAATTCAACCGTTATCGAGATATCGCGTTTTAAAAATGGCATTTTTGCAACTTTGACATGCTATAAAACTCAAACTATTCAAGTTAGAGGAAAATGGTTTGCACTTATTTCCTATCTTAACTTTTCAAGAGCTCTTCTGTCATTTGGATAGTAGGTAACGTCAACTGTCAACTTTTTTCGGCACATTTTGACAAGAATAAATTTAATCTCCTTGAATAGCTCTTAAAAAGTTAAAATAGGAATGTGCAATCCATTTTTCTCTAATTTGAATAGTTTGAGTTTTATAGCATGTCAAAGTTGCAAAAATGTCATTTTTAAAACGCGATATCTCGATAACGGTTGAATTTAGGAACATAAATTGAATTACAATTTTTGTTCCAAATTGAAGAAAGGATTGAAATATCAATTAATATACAGGGGGTTCCATTTAAAAAAATACAAGTTTGGTTTGCCATAAACTTTTTGGGACACCCTGTACTATGACTATATTTTTAAAACATAGCCTTTTTGACTAACTATATTATACAAAAAAAAAATTATCCAAATTTCTCACCATTTTCCCACAATCGTCCACCCCATCTTGGTTGCACAATCCTGTATATATTATAAGTGCATGGAGAGTGCCTATACGATTAAGATTAAATTTCTATTGAATACCTAGATATTCGACTTGTAAATTGTAAAACCATCTTTTGTACCAACTTCTAACGCATAATGGTGAGTTTTTTGCATAAAATGCCAACTTTGTTACACATTGACATTTTTACCATGAGCGTTATTCATCGAGTATGGTTTCATGGGTCGACCATTCTAGTTTGGTCTGTCATCAACGTCACTTGCAGCTCGCCGATTGGTTGCAAGTGACGTTATAATGATAGACCAAACTTCAATGGTCTTATGCATACTCGATGAAAAAGCTTTTGCTTTATATATTATCGAGTATAAACTGAAGGGGAGACGAGGTGCTAATGGCGTTCACTTAAGCATAATCACATTACTTTTTCAACTATTTGAATAAGAAAACACCGAAAACTGAAGCTTGTGATGAAGATTGATTATTGTTCCAAGATGATGCGAATAGTGACCAAAATTAACTTGTTTTGCCATTTAGAGCAAAACAAGGTGATTAATGCTTTGAGCTTGAGCGCAATACAATTATTATCCACGTGGGGTGATAGCGGTCAATTAATTGTTTCAGCAAGCGAATTAACAGACACTAAAAAGTCTGGTAATGCTAGGTTTAAGTATAAAAGCACGTGATCTTGAAAAATTTATTGGATATCTTTACTTGAGAGTTGATTCTCCTGCCTCCAATCATGTACAAAATATAGGCTACGATTTCCTATATAAAGCTCTGTTTCATGATTATTTATGGGTTGTAATAAACTGAACAGTATTTAATTCATTATGTACAGTATATATAATATCACAAGCAGTCAGTATAATATTGTAAGAGACTCAGTATTTCTGTTAAAAATGATAAGTACAAATGGAATTTTTGAGCAGTAAAAGTACTATTTGGCCTGTATTTCTATGTTGACTATTGTGATTCTAATGGTCAGTAAAAATGTATGAAGTGTCAGTATGACTTAGCTGGTAATAATTCCACAAATGTACAGTAAGAAATAATAAATGGCCAGTATGCAATAGTGAGTAATAATTTTAACTAACCCAAACTTGATACACATAATACCAATACAGAACACGTCAATTATGATATATAATAATAATTGTAATGTTAACCTTGTGCTAACCAACGAGCCGCTGCATATTTTTCATCAATTTCTATCACCAACACAAACTAACCCAAACTAAATCCGCCTCTCAAAGGAACCTATCTGACTACTTCATCATGACATAAAGGCAGAGTGTTTTCTCTTTACTAAGTTGTGTTTCGTTCCGTTGTAAAATTGTTTGTATTTATACGAAATAAAATATATGACCAACCATTCATTATTTTACTGTCGCTTAGACCCAGTCTGGGTGGCGTGTTATATAATTTCCTGGTTCATTTTTGCATCAAATCACATTATTTATCAACAATTTCAAAATTATCCTTAATGAATCGATTATCCGTTCATCATATTGAGCTAGTAATTATTGTGAAAATACCATTGATCATACATCTTGCAACGCTGCCTTTGTTTCATGCGGCTCACGTTCATGACACTCAAGCCCTCTGCTCAAGAATGAATTGCTAAGTGTTGAGTTGGTGGAGGATCTGTTTTGTGTTATGTACTACTCCATATAACAATCACCTCTCTTTCATCTGGAAAGGTACCAAGTACCAAGTGTGTTGAAAACTAGTATTTTGATTCCTATACCGAAAGTTCCTAAGCCAACTGTGCCCATCGTCCCACCGAACTCAGAACGATGAATTTGCTTCAAGTTTTGGATAAAATTATTGAATCTATAGTGTGTTAACAGCTAAGAAACTACTTTGAATCCAATGAATCACTACATGGAACAGACTTTCGAAACTATCGTTGGGGATATCCCGAGGGATATCCTTATAAAAAAGTTGAGACTGTATGCATGTTGTAAGCAATATAGCGTTATAGTGGATCTAGGATTACAAATTTCATTTATTGCTTCATTCATCAACCATTCATTATTTTACTGTCGCTTTATTAATTTTATGGACTGTCCTTTATTTTCACCAGGCATTTACTAATTTATCTGATCGTTTTTTTAAGATACTGAGTCTTGATTATTTATATCTACCATTTATTATTTTTACTGACCACTTCTTTATGTTACTGACCCTTCATCATTTTTACTGACCATTTCTCTATATTACTAACCGTTAATTATTTCAACCGACCATTTTTTCTGAAATTCTCAGCTTACTGTCCTATTTGGCAGCAGTGCATTCAAACCGGTGATCACTTTGACTCCTTTGCTTTTTAATGTAGACGGTTTTGCAACCGAGTCAAGGTCAACGTTTACACCTAGCTTCACATTTTCGCGGAATCGTCCTGTCATAAATTAAAGCCCGTCCTGTTGACATTACTTAATTCGCAAGGTCGTTTTTGTATTGGTAAAATATCAGTGATTCAAAATAATTGTTTTTTTTCTCGTAACACGTAAATAATGTATTGCTGACAATTTTGAGTGTTTGTGAATCGTTTCCTGTGACTAATTTATTCGAAATTGACAAAATGCGGCTTATGTCCCGTTTGCAGAACATATCCAAGATGTTGGATTTTTATTCGCAATTTAATCCTTCTCCCTTGTCTATCAAGAAGTTTATCGATTTCGGTAAGTGATCGTTTTATGGTCCCATACATGGCTTTTCTATATTTGGATTGTATACTGTGTCAAGTAAATAATGGACTGATGGATGACTATTGTGAAACTATTTTTTTGTGCCTTTCAAAGTAACTTTCAGCAAGCTGAGGTTGTCTTGTAAAGAATAAACAACAATTTTATATTAATTCGTCAAACGGCATCGATATTCGATACCGTATGCTATATGGTTTTTTTCTAATTCTAATAAAAAAATGATATTTCTTTCATGGAGCATTATATGACTTGATCATTTTTCTTAAAAATCATTTTGTGTCAGTCTAGAACGCAATTAACTAATCAAACATGTAGGTATGTTTGCTCATCCATTCACATATTTGTTCGGAACATCTGATATGTTATGACTATGGAGGACTGTGTCAAGGAAATGTTGGTGGTAGAAATAAGGATATTGAAATCCTCGTTAAAATCAATATGAGTTTAAGAAAAAATATATTATAAGGTTGTTCAGTGAAGTTTCGATAACGATGTTTTTCTATGACTATTCAATAATAGATGTATTATACATCCACTTTCTATTGGATAATGTGACTCGTTACTCATACAAGTGACTTTTTTCATTACTCAATTGTTTTCAACCAATGAAATGATCTAATGTCATTTCTCCACTGTTCTAGAGCCAATCAGAACATTCGACAAAATGTCAACCTTCAAATCCATTTTGAAACAGCCTATACGCGACGTTTTTGAAAACGTCACAGGCACCATATGATTGGTCGTGGCCGAATTTGGTATCCAAACAAGCTTTTGTGACTTGTGGTTTTGTATTGTGTGAGTTTGAAATCAGTGTTTGTGTTCAATTTGGACTTCTTTGGACTATATTTTTGGGTGTATTACATATATCGTGTGTCCCGTTAGTGCGTATTTGATAAGCCAAGTGGAAAGTCAGCTTTTGAGGTAATAAAAAATGGATTGTTTGGATATTTCCGTCTGACAGCTGACGTCATGACGTCACAGAAACCTAGCGTATTTGACCGTCCATACTTGTTTTATAAGCCTAGTTTACATCGATAACTCGTTTAGTTCGGTCCGATAGGACCAAGCTGGTGGGGATAGTACGGTAGGACCAATGCTAGCTTTCTGCCCGTACCGAACCAAGAGCGGACCAGCTTAGTCCTCAACTGTTTACACCATTCGAACCAAATATTTGGATCGGATATAGTCCGAATTTGGTACTTGGTCCGCGGACCAAGTTGTCGGTGTGAACTAGGCTATAGTCATTGTCACATAGAATTAACAACTTAACCTCACTTTGAGTTCAGTCGTTGTCAAAAAGTGCCGTCCAAATAAAATTAAATATTGCAAAGTTCGCTCCAATTATTGAATAATCATAGAAAAAGTATAGTATTCTACTCGCGGAAAATGGATATTACTCACTCAGATGATTACGCTACTCGCCTAGCAAACGTTATCCTCGTGAGTAATATCCACCATTTCCCGCTCGTTGAATAATATACTATTTTATGTGAGTACGAAATTAGTGCGCATTTTGTCATGGTGATTAGAGTATTGATAGGATAATCACTTTTTGTATAGGAATAATAATTATACTGCTTTTGTTCCCTTTTTCTTTGATGTTCGATCTCCTGTCATCTGTCAATGATCCATTGTCTAGATACCATATGAAAAAATAATATTTATAACATATTGTTTGTTTTCCACTGCCTTCTTGATCTCAATACCTACCTAGTAGAAAAAAATTACCAGAGATAGATACCAACAATAGTATATCGCCAGAAAGCTAATAAAATTCTAAATTCGATCGCATAAAAAAGTTAGTTCCATTTGGAAAAATCAAGTGATCGAAATTTTTTAAATTGGCATAACGATTTCTCATAACTCAAAAATAATTGAAGCAATATTCAATATTTTTTAAACAACAACTTTTTCAAAAAATAGCGATTTGCGGATGAACGGTTCATTCAAGATAACATGTGTGGTCAATCTGAAATTGTCTGAGGAGGTAATAATATACAGGGTTTAAAACATGTAACTTTGATATGAATCACCCTGTATACGCGATGCGAATGAAGTGAAACTATTTTAGGTTTGTAGGCTTGAGATCTGGGGCGTGATAGAATGCCTCAGCAACGAATTTTGAAAATGTGCTTCAATAAACCGACAATATCCCATCCACGAACTATTAGCGCACCCTGTATAAAAGACACTATACGATATGTAGAAATATGTAATGAGTCCGAAGATGGCGATGGGTCATTGCACGTATCTTTTTTATTGCATAATCTGAAAATATATTCAAAAATATAAGACACGTATTTATTTTGTTTTTTTGATCGATTTTTAAGGGCATAAACTAGCGTCAAAGTTCGTCATGCGGCCTTTTAAACCATTTTAATGATTACCGAGGCGTCGCCGTTTGCATCTAAAGGACGATCGGCACGGTTGATGAGTGGACGGAGCGCAACGTTGCCAAGTTGCTTCTCGGTGTCCAGTCTGAAGCATGACGATGAACGCTTAGTACGAGGCTACGATGCAAGCGTTAGAGCGGTGCCGCTTATCTTTGTTTGCATGAAATTGAACGTATTTTGAAATCAGGCGGCTACAATACATATCAGCGTCAAAGCGGCGTCGATTGACGC
Organism: Orchestes rusci; assembly: GCA_958502075.1. Lineage (NCBI taxonomy): Eukaryota > Metazoa > Arthropoda > Insecta > Coleoptera > Curculionidae > Orchestes > Orchestes rusci. The sequence continues at coordinate 2,511,209 of OY293307.1, read as the reverse complement.
ATTTATCGTGCCGCTCAATTCGAACAAATATTTTTCCTCGAAGCTCAGCAGCAGTCAACTGGTTGTCAGGATGTCGTGTACATGAACATCAAAAATGTCCACCGAAAAAAAATGCAGTGATGCAGATATTGAAATATTGATATCAGAAGTGAAGATAAGGCATGTGACAGAAACTTTAAAACTTTTCTACGCATCTGCACTGATTTGGGCCTGAAAAAATAATTATCTGGAGGTTTTTATGATACGATCAAAGGTATCATAAAACGCAGTCTGGGTGGCGTCGTATATAATTTCCTTGCTCATTTTTGCATCAAATCACATTCATCATATTGAGCTAGTGATTATTGTAAAAATACCATTTATCATACATCTTGCAACGCCGCCTTTGTTTCATGCGGCCCACGTTCATAACACTCAAGCCCTCTGCTCAAGAATGAAGGTACCAGTGAATTGCTAAGTGTTGACATGGTGGAGGATCTGTTTTGTGTTATGTACAACTCCATATAATAATCACGTACCTCTCTTTGATCTGGAAAGGTACCAAGTGTGTTAAAAACTAGTATTTTGATTCCTATACCGAAAGTTTCTAATCCAACTGTGCCCACCGTGCCACCGAACTCAGAACGATTAATTTGCTTCAAGTTTTGGATAAAATTATTGAATCTATAGTGTGTTAACAGCTAAGAAACTACTTTGAATCCAATGAATCACTACATGGAACAGACTTTCGAAACTATCGTTGGGGATATCCCGAGGGATATCCTTATAAAAAAGTTGAGACTGTATGTTGTAAGCAATATAGCGTTATAGTGGATCTAGGATTACAAATTTCATTTATTGCTTCATTCATCAAGATCTCATGTCCTAGTCTTATCTAGGTAGAAGTTGTTTGCTATCCTTTATGGATATTCTCAAGGTTTCCCATGCACGTCAAGTACATTAAAAACAAACAACAACAGTAGAGCTTCCATGAACTGATATACGCTGCTACAGAAAAAAAATATTATTCTGGCTTTCAACTAGGAAGTACATAATTTTACTAATCAGGATCTATTTAGAATACGTAAACATCCCGTGTTATAATTGATCTGCGGATGGTATCTGTCTGGCGATTCTAAACGTACAAAACACAATTTTGCAGTTTAATGCTGTCAAGCTCATGCACGCTATTTTTTAGAGCCAAGCAAGCCAAAAAAAAAATGTTTGAGTAACGAGTCCTGTTCTTCCTTTCGTCAATGTTTTTGGCATATTTTGAGTATTACGAGGGTTGTTAATAATTGTGTTTGATACGAAAACACTATCCAACGATTTTTTAAAAGGCAAAGTCTGGCTAGTTGAACTCGGTCATTTGCGCGTCACCTGTGTATTACCAAACTGCACAAACATGATATTTCCTAAATCAAATACATGTGCAATACAATATCTATGATAATGTGTATGATTATCTATGATCACTTGAAAATATCAAAACTATAATGTTTACTTGACCCATATTTTCATGTGTGATCGATAAACCATCCAATTCAAATAAATAAATCAACGTATTCATCCTCATGTAAACAATGGCATTGACACAAAATTAGCATTATCTTAATGAAATCCCACTTGGGTGCAAAGAGCAATAAATATTTACTCTACACTTGGCAATCAATACGTCTGAAAATCAAGAAAACCGAGACATTTTACAAATTACAATTTGATAAGCTGCCTAGCAACTTGGTGAAAAATAGTGCTTGTGTTCTGCCAAATTTAATCAACTCTCTCATTCATGCATAATAGCAGGATGATAAAAATAGCCTGTTTCATAGACTGCCTGGCTGTTACGTTTTGATTGAGTTGGAGATTAAAGTCCAGGGTTAATTAAGAGTACATAAATTTGGATGATGCTTCTGCGTATCTAATGTTGTATCTATTTATTGCTTGTTATTAAGTGCAGAAACATTGTCCCTATTTAAAAATTTGGTAATCCAGAGGATATTGATAACTAAATCAGTTTATAAAGATATAACGTATCGATAGTTAGTTTTTTGATAACTTGTAAACGACAAATGTATTTTGATTGGGTTGTACTCAATAATGACTGGTTCTGACTCATAATTATTATTTGGAAAAAATGCACCCAACTTGTAGCCCAAGTCACAAAATTAAAAAAAAAAGCAGACCAGACCGGAAAGAGCAAAGTTGAGCCAAACCACGAACTTGAATTCGTTGATCGGCATGCTTCACACTGAACACCGAGAAGCAACTCGGCAACGTTGCGGTTTTTCCACTTATCGATCCACTAATCAACCGTGACAAACGGCGACGCCGACGATTCGTGATCATTTAAAGGCTTTAAAAGGCCGCATGACGAACTTCGATGCTAGTTTATGCCCATGAAAATCGACAAAAAAAAATACGGGTCTGATATTTTTGATTGTATTCCCAGAATATATGTATAAGTGTAACAACAATACACTCGAGACAATGGAAGTGCGAAAGTATCTACCACCTTTAATCAAAACTAATGTCCCCTTCTTCAAATGCGACCACTGCTGCGCTACTACTGAGACTGTAAAAATAACAAAGCTATGCTGTCGCACCCTGTATTTCTAATTTAATGATAATTCATATGTTCTCCATTTCTCAAATGATTTTCAGGTCTAAATGCATCCGAAGAAAGATCCTTTATATTCCTCCGAAAAGAACTACCAGTACGTCTGGCTAATATCATGAAAGAAATCGCCCTTCTTCCCGAAAATCTTCTCAGAATGCCATCTGTAGTATCTGTAAACGATTGGTAAGCTACTCATACGTCACAACTAGACCTTGAATCCCATATTCAGGTACATTCGGAGTTTTCAAGAAATCTTGGAATACGAAAAGCGAGATCCCTCTCCAGCTACCATGGAGCAATTTTGTAATGAATTGGTAAAAATCAGAAATAGACACTCAGACGTGGTGGAAACTATGGCCAAGGGGGTTTTGGAATTGAAAGAGTCACATGATGTGGATACACCGACAGAGCATAGTATTCAGTACTTTTTGGATCGGTTTTATATGTCGCGTATATCTATAAGGATGCTTATCAATCAACACAGTAAGTTTTCGTTCTATACCGGCGTTCCTCAAGCTCTTTGCAAATACTAATGAGTTCTATAAAACCAGCATGGCCTATGTGTGACAACCCCTCTAATTTTTACAAAGTTAAATTGTTTTCAGCTCTTATTTTCGCTGGACAACTGGAAAACGCCCCTGGGCCAAACAGGAGTAAATATGTTGGTTGTATTGACACTCAGTGTGACGTAGTGAGTGTCATAAAAGACGCCTATGAAAACGCCCGATTTTTGTGCGATCAATATTATTTAGCATCACCAGATTTGATCATCAATCAGAGTCAACATAATGGTTAGTTTCTCGTTATGAAGGCCGGTTTATCCATTGAGAGTTAACCCATGGGTCAACTGAGTATAATTTCTAAAAAGCGTTTATTCATCGCCATCAACTGCTGGAGTTATCCCTGAGCTAACGTTAACCTGAGGATAACCTCAAATTGTTTGGCAATTTCGATACCTAAAAGCTCAAAGGTGCTACGTCCAATTTTTTTAATTATTGGGGATTTGCAAAATAAGTTTTATATCTTGCATAAGTCAAATTATATACAGGGTCCAAGAAGCGCGCTTCAGTCTATAGCTTGTTAACCGTTGGACGTATGGAAAAATCGTCTTGATGAAACATTTGATATACTATAACCCCAACATAAAAATATAAGGTGTTCCATTCAAAAAAAATTGTCATTTTTTGACTCTTTTCAATTTCAAACACTCTTCTTTCAGAGGTCAGGTTCAGCAAATCCTTTGAATTTTGGACGTATCTGTTTCGGGTTCTCATCCGAGCTTGTATGATCTGGTCGCGTAAAGGTTGATTTTCTGAAGAACCCGTTCCAGGTTCGTATAAAACTTCTGGGTTCTGAATTTGTATGATCTGATTCGCTTAAAACTTCGTATTCGGAAGAATTCGTTTCGGGATCAGATAAAGAGACTGAGACTGTATGATCTGATCTGAAAGAAGATTATGATCTTGATCTAAATCATTGTTGTTGGTGTCAATTTTGTCTATATCACTATTTGGTAGACTACGATTCAACTAAGAACTGTACACCGACCACGTATTCGTCTCTCTCACGCTATATGAGGCCCCCACGCAGCCTGAGAGAGAGGAAGACATCGGGGGTATACAGTTCTTGGATGAATCGTACTCTAATGGTGCTGAAGTAGATTGATTATTTATGTTACCTTTCAAAAAAAAAAAACATTTGTGTTTAGTATAAAATTTATATTATTTTAAAAGAAAGCTTACTGTTACATATGGGGTCTTCTCTTGAGAGAGCATTATACAAGAACTATTCCATCCTCACCAACTTCACAACCATAGATATCTATCTTCCAGCTAATTGTGCCATTTTAGCCAGTTATCTGGGTTTTCGAGCATTTCTAGAAAAACAAACTTTTTATTTCATAAACAAGTTAGAGATTAAAAAGTTACGAGAATTTTCAACTTGTAAACTAAGGTATGGGTACTATACAGGGCGGCCCGGAACAACGTCAGGGGGTGATTGTATGTGACAAAATAATCTTGGTTAGTCATATAACGAAATTCCAAAAAAATCTATATTTTTCGAGATTCCGACATTCAAAGATCAATTTATTTTTTCTAGTTATTCATAAATTTCGGACATTTCTTATTTAATCAAAAAGAAATTTGGTACTAAGTTTCAACTTGTTTATCTATAACGTCCTGTGAAGAAAATTTTTCTCTGCTCTGCCCCAAGAGGGCGCTTTACCTGAAATCCAAATATCATATTTCGCGTATCTTTTTTGTTTCGACAAATTCCTCAGAACTTGATGCGCCAATTAAAAGATTGGGAGAGACTAGACAAAAAATGTACTCTTTTGCACGATACACTCACAACGGTATGGTTTTCGATCGTCAGGATATCGTTTTTTTAGCGCACGACGTAGGTTGGTTAACGTAGTCCGAGGCACAGCCGGCAGTGATGTCAAGTCGTATAAATCAGGCTGTATGTCTACCATCAAGAATTATGTTAGTTTCTGCCACAAAAAGCAAGATCTGGCAACAATGAATAACATGAAACAACAAGAGACAACACAAACAACAACAACATGAATAACCATTGATTAACTAAATAATGCAAAAGCAACACAAAAACAAACGGCGAGATTATCGACTCGGACATAGAGAACATTTTTTGTCTAGTCTTTCCCAATCTTTTAAACGGCGTATTTGTTTTTGCGAAATCTACCGAAACAAAAAAGATATGCGAAAAATGAAACTTGGAGTTTAGGTAATGCGCCCTCTCCCACAAATTATTACAGACTAGCTGACCCGGCAAATTCCATACTGCCCCATAATCAATTATTAATGTGCTAGATGAATTTGTTTCTCAATTTTCTTTTTTTTAAGTTTTTCCGATGTTTCAATAATTATTTTGTTATTCGGGGCGCAGACATAACAAACATAAAAAATAATAAAAATCCTCCCAGCGATTCAGTTAGGATGATATGTAAAATTTTCTGATCTGACAACATTTCTTTCTTTTTTTGAAATGTTTAAACTGAGAACGTATCTATTGCTACAACACTTCAAATCTCAAATAGATCCTACATATCTAATTTGAACAAAATCCTTTGAAAAATAACAAAATTAAGCAAACATAACCTCACTTAGACAATTTTTGGTAAAATTCTTGATCAAACCTCAAATTAAAACCTTAAAAATCCTTAGGAAAATAACAAAACTTTTCAAACATAACCTCTCTATGTCATTTTTTAAAAAATGTTTTGATCAAATCTCAAATAGAACCTAGGAATTATTATCTAATTTGAACAAAATCTTTTGGAAAATAGCAAAATTAGGCAAACATAACATCACTATATAATGTAAGGTTTCAAAAAAAATTTTGATCAAATCCCAAATAGAACCTACAATATCTAATTTGAACAAAATCCTTTGGAAAATAACAAAACTATATGCAAACATAACCTCACTCTGTCATTTTTTTAAAAAATGTTTTGATCAAATCCTAAATAGAACCTACGATATTATTATCTAATTTGAACAAAATTAAGCAAACATAACCGCACTTGGTCAATTTTTGGTAAATTTTTTGATCAAACAACAAATTGGAACCTACATAATTATTTGAACAAAATCCATTGGCAAATAATAAAGCTATGCAAACATAACCTCACTATGTCAAAGAAAAAGAAGTTGTGTTTTCAGGTTTTTTCGGGGAATTTTCCAGCTTTTCTCGCCATAAAAACCATCTCAAACACTTTAAGGAACAATTAAAAAAAAAATTACTCAAATTGCCAAGTTATGGATCTTCCATAAGATATCGGTACCCATTTTTATATATTAGATAAACAAGCTGAAACTTTGTTCCAAGTTTCATTTTGATTTGATAAGAAATGTCTGGAATATAAGTATCAATAACTAGAGAAAAAAAAATGGATGAATGGTAACTTGAGATATCGTTTTTTTCAATATGACTAACCACAGTTATTTTAACATCTTAAGAATTCTAAGAAACACCTTCTATAATGAAAATATTGCAAAAAACAATCGAAACTCCAAAAACAAGCTAATATAACCGGCACTAGATCAACAAAATTGCAGGAACGCCATTTTTATGCTTTATAATTATGATAAATTGGAACTATTCTGAATTAACAAGCAATTCAGTGGTGCCAATAAATTTTGAAAAATTTGGACATTATCACCTTTGCTCTTCTCGGTATTGATTTTTTAATGGTGATTAGTTTTTCGGCATATTTTTCAAATAAAATGGACCATTTTTCGATCAGTGACAACGATCAAGATGGCGGCTGTACCAAGTAAGGCAACGATCGAAACCTCAAGGTTAGCTTGCCATGTGTCAAAAAAGCATGAATAAACACTTTTCCCCTTAACTCGAGGCAGAGTTAGCTCGCTTTTAATAAACCGCCGCTGAGTAACGTTTTTTCATAATGTTTTTATAGATTTGCCCAAGGAACAGTTTATAAATCTAGTATACGTTCCATCACATTTGTATCACGTGTTGTTCGAGCTTTTCAAGAACTCCATGAGGGCCGTGATGGAGTATCATAGCTCATGTGATGAATTTCCTCCGATTACTGTGTCTTTAGCTCAAGGAAAGGAGGATATTTGCCTCAAGGTATGATTTACCTTTAAAGAGCAAACAAAAGTAATATCCCCTTCTCTCTAACACGCGCAACTAGAGATCTACAGAGAAAATTATCCTTCTAGATGTCAGATTTAGGAGGAGGTATTCCTCGATCAACTACAGATCATCTCTTCAAGTACATGTACTCCACTGCACCACAACCAAGCAAATCTGATGCGCATACAGTTCCATTGGCTGGATACGGATATGGTTTGCCCATATCACGACTTTACGCCAGGTATTTTCATGGAGATTTGATCTTGTTGTCTTGCGAGGGCTTTGGTACTGATGCAGTTATCTATATGAAAGTGCGTGGAGTATGTTATTCTACGAACTAATGGAGTGATGGGTCATTTTTCCAGGCTCTATCCAACGAAGCCAACGAGTTGCTGCCCATTTTCAACAAGACAACTTCGAGATTCTACAGAACTTCGATGCCCATGGGCGACTGGTCCAACCAAGCTGCCCATATTGGTGACCGACAGATAAGTATCAATACAAAAAAACACCAATTACCCCAAACATCACAGGAAGCGCTGACTCGAGCTCTTTGAGCCTTGATATTCGAATGAACATACTTTTCTACGCACGTATATGACAAATTTCTTAGTTTGGCTAAATCATTGTACTATTTCCTTGTCTCAAAAATTAGATATAGAGAATAAAATTATCAGAACCGGACTTGACATAAAATACTGAATTTCATTAGTGCTGGAAAAGGTTATCTGCAGTTCGTTGTAGATTTGTGATGAATAATCGAGAGTAGGTTCCTTATTAATTAAATATTTGACAAAAACGTAAATTTTACTAGCAATAAAGTCATGTTTTATTTTTGCGACGTCAAAATATATTTTTTAAATTCAACTGTAAAGCATATTATTATTCACAAGGTATAGCCACCTTGTACTTTGTTATAATTGTTAGTTTAAGTAAATAATACGTCTAGTGAGGTCTAGTTGTTACTGTATCATGGAAATATAATTATATATAAACAGGTTAAACACAAATAGTTTATTTATTTTTCATAGATATGATAGGTGTACTCAATACCATTTTCCTGCTGTTTCTCCTCAGGTACATCCGGTTCCCTGAAAAGTGGTTTCAGATTCAATAATTCGATGATCGATTATAACTTACTTGACAGGTTTCAAATTTTCAGGTAAACTAGGCAAGAAAGTGTCACAGTCAAAGTTCTTATGAATTTTAGTCAAATACAGTCGATAGAAATGTGGAGAATCGAGTGCTTCCTGAAAAATTAAATTGAGAAAAATGTTGCAATGAAGGGTATTCGATAAAAAATACGATCGTAGGTGGCTGTGGTTCTCTTTTTCTATCATGAACGTTCGTCGTAAGTATGGTTGGATGGCAACTGTCACTGAATGTCATGTTTTGTTGACATTATTTTTCGTGAATTTAATCAAGTTCTTGATAAAAATGATATGAAATCCACAGAAACATTATAGTCTGAGATGGTATAAGAATTATATACTCTCATGTGTTATTAAATGCGATAAAGACTATATATGTTAGATAATTTGTTCAAAAATATATTGCGAAAAGGTGGCTTGGCAAAATCCGAGGATATACTTTTTGAAGTGAAAACTTCTTTAGACGCGCTGCAAATGCAACCATCAACAAGAACAAACTCGAGACGACATGACACATGACATGACATACGAGAATAATGGGTGAAAGGATCAAAGCTTTGATCCTCAACAAGCGACAATAATGACATTGGTCGCGTTCATAACGTCTACCTCGAAGTGGAACTGTCAAATTTCCGCTTGCCAAACGGGAATCATAATATGTTACCATCTACATTGAATTTGTGGTCAAAGTCACGCTAACGCCAAATTCAATGTTGGTTCTATATGATTCTCATTTGGCTAGTTTCACTTCGAAATGAAATTGGATGTTAACCAGGCATTTGAGACGGAACAGTTACCGCTACGCTCCGAGAGCACTCTTTGTCAAATGACAGTTGACTGTTGAGTCTTATGAGACTGTTGCACCTCATTTATAAGAACAGTTTCACAACTGTTCCGTCTTATGAATACGAGCATTAAAATGAAGTGGAATTGACAGATCATGTTCAAAATGACTGCGCCCATGCCGTTCCACAAAAATTGGATGCGCAGTGGTCGAACAACAAAAAATTGTATGACATGTTATTAATCTCGCCTTGGTGAAGTTTTCACTTCTGTCGTGTCTGTCATAAGCAAAAGAGGTTTTTTTCACAGGATGTTGCAAATTTCAATGTTCATCATCATAACTGGGAAACGGTAGGATATACAGAAAAGTTCATACCACGACAAAGTTGCGCATTTTGGTACTCAATAAAATGCCATTGGGGAATCCAAAAAATTCCGAATGCTTCCGAAGATGTCCGCGAAAAACCGATTTTTTTTTAAATGGTTTCTATGTATTCTTAGGTTTATTAGAAGAAATATTTCAAAATGAATGTCACATATTTTCATAGCGACTTTTTTCCCTCTACAAAATGGTGTCATCAAATGTATAATCTAACGTTTCGTGTCCGAGCAACCATCATCAACTTTGTTTCAAGCCTTTTCAAGGAGACGAACAATCTCGTTCTTTGCTTCATAGATTCTAATTTTAATTCTTGTTTCGACTACATATCACACTTTACATTTATTCAATGTGTCCAGCTAATAAAGCCATCATCAATGTAAATAAATGATGATTGGGAAAAATATACAGGGTATCCGGTAAGTATATGGCATAATTTCGGGGGCGTCAAAACAATCCCAGTTTGTCATAAAACGTTTTTCTCTAAAGCTCCTCCCAACGGGGATACAGAGCCCTAAAGGGGTACCCATCGATGTAATTTATCTGCTGTAACTCTCGAACCGTCTTGTATAATTTGATGAGATTTTATATGTTGTGGAGGACATAAAGACTCATAAAACCATAGTAAAGTCAATATTTGAAATTGTAGGGGAAACCAGAAACGGACTGGCCACCAAACATATTGGGCCCAATTTCTGACAGGTGTCATTTTACAGAGCTGAAAACTACTTTTTCATATACTCTAACCTTTTCTCATCAAAAAGGTGCTCTTCTTTTGTTTCGATAAAACTAACCGTTTTCGTGAAAAATGTGTTTTTGATCTACAGGCTATTGCGATAATTCACTTAAATACTACGGCGAGATACCGGTTGTTGTTATTGTTGGTATGGATTTTTTTTTGACACTCTCAGAGTGATTGACAGTACTAAAATCTGTCAAATTCAAAAAAAAAAAATAAAAAAAAAATTATAAATTTCCTTGAATTTTTTTGAAAATTTGTATCTATTTTTTGTTTTTTTTTCCAATATCTAATTCTAGTATAGGCAATCAATCTGAGAGTATCGAAAAATGTTTCAATACCAGAAATACTTACAGCTGGTGTCTCGCCGTAGTATTTTGGTGTATTATTGCAGTAACCCGTAAAACAAAAATCTAATTTTCTCGAAAACGGTTAGTTTTATCAAAACAAAAGAAGAGCACCTTTTTTGATAAAAAAGATCAGAGTATTTGAAAAAGTAGTTTTCAGCTCTATAAAACTATACCTGTCTAAAATTGGGCTCAAAAGGTTTGGTGGCCAGCCCGTTCCTGGTTCCTCCTACAATCTCAAATATTGACTTCACTATGGTTTCATGAGTCTCTATGGCCTACACAACAAACTAAAATTTTATCAAATTATAGAAGACGGTTCAAAAGTTGGAGCTAAAAAATTTAATCGATGGGTACCCCTCTAGGGCTCTGTATCTCAGTTAGGAGGCGCTTTAGAAAAACAAGTTCCATCACAAACTGTGGTTATTTTGACCTCCTCTATACGTTCCTGAAAATATGCCATAAAACTACCGGACACCCTGTATAATACTATACAATAATATTAAAAATATTCAACAAACTTATCTTGTGGAGAAGAAAAATACACTGTATATGCAAAATCAATTAAAAATACATTAGAAAAATGGTTATTTGAAAACCAACAGTTTTTGCATTTGCAAATTTGAATTTTAAAAAATTTTCTTTTCCTCACGTAACTAGGAAAGATGGATCGAAAAAGACTTCCGACGTTTCCCAAACATCATCAATTCATATTGATGATGGCCTTATTGGCTCGAAACGTCGAATAAATATCAAGTATGATATGTCGTTGAGATTAGAATTAAAATGAGAGTATACTAGGCGTAGAACGAAATTTGTTGTTTATTTAAAAAAAAAAGTTGATTATGATTGCTCGGAGACGAAACGTCGGATCATAAAATTGATAACGCCTTTTGGTAATGGAAAAAAAGTGATTTGGGAATGTATTATTTGTTTTGAAATATTTCTTATTATAAACCCAGGAAAACACGAAAACCGTTTTACGAAATTTCAGTTTCTCCCGCCGGATATTTCCGGAAGTATTCAACGGTATTCTATTGAGTACCAAAATACTCAACTTTGCTGTATACTCTACCGTTTCCAAGATACTGATGATGATTATTTTAATTTGTAACACCCTGTATGAAAGTATAGCCCTGGATTTTGCTAGGCAACTCATTTTGCTAGACAACTCATCTATTTTTGAACAGATAAGCGTATAGAACACTTGGAGGAAGCGGCAAATGTAGACATCGTGCTAATTCTGAACTCCGTAAAAACGATGGGATGGTTTAGAACGATGAAGAGAAAGGCTGCAGGTTAAGACCAAGGGGACACCTCTTGGAACAAGAAGGGATCACACCCTTTGGCCCCCGAGTGGAAGCAATGCGAAGCAGGAAACTGTGGGGCAGGGCATACCCTTCGCAACCTAACCTTACCTAACCTAGGTTAGAAAGTGGATTTGGTGGCTGTAAAGTAATAATGTTTGCGATGTTAGCCAAGACATACGTTTTTTGAAAAAAATTTGAATCCATAGGGTGAGCTGACCGTACTCTACCTTGTATATAGCACTGCCTCCAATGACCCACACATTTTCCACACAATTTCGGAACTTTTCACTTTCGATACTTTCAATGGCTTTTTCCAAACTGCCAAAAGCATGGCTGTCCTTGAAACCTTCCAAATCCAAATTAGATCGACTGAGGACGAAATTGATCCGGTTATGGAACGGCTTATATTTTGGGGGAACACTGTCCCAGGTTCGACGTCCCATAATAACTACATTTTTGCGGTTTGGGTCAGTGGTGGTTACAGTTTTTCGAGTGAAGTAAGCCATTTCGTTCCTGAAAATTTTCAAGTTATTAATATACAAAAAAACATCACTTGATTTAGATATGACTAGCTATTACAGAGAGATGAAGGTGCCATGAAAAATAAAGGGTGTCTCAATTGGAACGCACATTTCTAATTGCCTCTTTTATTCACAGTAGGCAAAAAAAATTATAGGAACCATGAAAACAGTTTGCGATCATAGGTATACGGTCGGAAAACGAATTATTATTTTTAAAACACTACAAATATGGAGAATGTTAGGCGGAAACCGATCGTAAATTGCGTGGCATTTTTGGTTTACACAATGCGCCAAATCACACAATCGTTCTGTAAAAATTATGTAACACAAGTTACCAGTTACGCCAGTATAATATAATAGACACTTTAAGCAAACCCAACATTTTTTCACGTATCCGCTTCCGGATCCTTAAACGAATCGACATACGCGTTAATCATATAAAAACCCGCTTAAGCAGCGATCGGTTCTACGTATACGAAACGGATTGGTGAAACGTCAAAGTTGTCAAACTTCGCGTTTTGTACCCTAGAAATTGATTTTTGTTTATATTTTTGGTTTGGTTTGGATGTTTGTGTATTTTTCGTTTATCGCTTTTGAAGAGATTTTGTTATAATTCTTCGATTAGTTGAGATGCGTTCTCAGATACGGATATACGATGAAAGGCCCGCAACGATACGTGCAACGGAACGAATCGGAACCTCAGCATCTATTCTGAGCATGCGCAGATTGATGCGGGTACGGATACGTTTGAAATTTAGGACGTGCTTAAAGTGGCTGATAACAAGGTAACCTTGAAGTAAACTTTAACCTACAACGACAGCATAATGTCATACCTCCAGTGCATGTAAATTTTATATCCCATTTATGTTAACATTTTTATATGAAAAACGATGTGTAAATTTTATATCGATTTATTTATGTAAATATTACGTACAATTTATACCATTGCTATACAAATAATTTACGTCACTCGCTTATCTTATTATAATTATGTACTTTTGTGTATATAGCCACGAAATCACGCATTATTAAATATAAGGTACAAAAACTACGGGAGAAATCCGGGGAATGGCTGTTCCAGTGTTGATCTGGTTATGGTTCCTAGCTGCATAACTCTCTCCAACAGCTTTATAATCTCTAAGGAGTAATTATAATTCTTATTATTAGCATAGAAATAACATACCGTCTATGAATATAAGCTACCAAACTATCAAGAATAAGTACATAACCTACCTTTTCCCTGCCACAAAACGATATTTTTCTCAGCCTCTATTGCTCCATCCCATATTAACGGTACTTGGGTTTATATCAAGCACATGCAAATAAATGCTTTACTTCATTAATTTTTGCGGGATGGTACGACTTCGGTCATACAACAGAACCAAAACACAGAACACGAACAAAATGACAAAATGGCCTCTACTTCCACTCTGTTGGGTTGAAGCTGCAAGGATGAGATGACCAGAGGCTCGAATCAGGATTTGCGCATGACGCTTGCCGTTGTCGATTTTCAATGTCACATGCTAATATAAAATTTACATAATATTGACATGAATCGCTTATGTAATAGGGACATCTATTTGTTTATGTAAAATGTATGAACTTCATGTTCACCTTGATGTTACATCACGTATTTTACATAAAATGTACGTAATAATGAAAGATCCAAAAGGTAACATAATTTTATTTATATAAATGGTACATAGATTTTACACAAAAACTATTGTGGGAGTCATAATTACTTTAAATTTACGTCAAAGTCACATGTGTGTTTACTGGGTAGATTATAAATCACTAATCAACCAAGATTACGCTAATAAATCAACAATAATTCCACAGTTGAAGAACGAAATTGGACGCGATATTATCGAAATTGAGCCAGAAATATGTATGTGAAAATGTTATTGAACATTTCTCGAAATAATAAGAGTCGGGACATTTGCCAGATAGATATGTTTTCACGTTTAATTGCAGTGCATCAACTTTAAATTAAAATATAAATAAGACTTAGTTTTAAATAAATTATAACTTTTATTTTACAATGAAAATGTGCGATCTTATTGAGACACCCTTTAGAAACATCAATTGATTTTCATATGACAAGCTTTCACAGATACATGAAAAAATACATAAACTTGGATCATACAGGCTTTTTTGAACTGAAAATTGATAGTTTTCAAGTCATTTGCATTTTTTTCAATATGTAAATAACTTGAAAACTATCAATGTACCTACATACCAATCGAAAAAAAAAATTGTCGAGAATCAATATCTGAAATAAGAAGACATGTATTCCATTTGAAAACCTCGAGTTTATTCGAAAATGTGTACTGATATTTTTTGTTGTTTATAATTTGTCAAGACCCTGTAGATTATCGTGAAAAATCATCAAGATTATTGGAATGACCAGCATTTTTTATAGGTAAGTATATAGCCCCAAAATTTCATTGTTTTCTGTCTTATAGTCTCTGAGTAGTGGGTAGTAGTAGTAGACAAGACCCCCCTTGACTCTTGACTGTCATTTTTTTTCATAAAATGCAAATGGGTATCTCCAAAACGGTCGAAGATGCATGGTCATAGATATTATTTGATAAACTGAACTCTATTTTTTTCAAAGGGATCTAAATCTGGAATAAAGATTGGGGGATTCCATGAAAAATCCAAAGTGTAACGCAATTAATATCTTATTTTTCGATCATCCTGTATATGTAGGTATTGTATACATGAAAAGACTTCCCTCTCTAGAAATCCAAACTGACGTTTTTCTAAAAATATACCAGGAGAGACACAAATAGGGGTGCAGCTTTTTCGTTGGGCCACCCAGTAAAAGTCAGTTTTTCATAATTTTTGATTTTGAATATGGCGAGTTTTGAATTATGCAAAAATCAACTAATCTAGACTTTCAACTTACTTTAACCGCCAAGGCAAATCTCCATTTTTTCCTATACCCTGATTTTCACATGTAGCAACGATCAGTTTGAGTTGAACCATTTCAGGATACTTTTTCTTTCTGTCTCCTTGTGTTGTTATTTCAACACCAACAAAATATGTGATAATAAAAAACTGATTAAAATATTGTTTATTATTCGATAGGTACTTCGAGATAATAATACATTTATCCACCTCAAGTCCAAAACACGCTACACAGAAATGTCTCCAATCTCGAAGTTTCGAACTCCTTGGAACTCCTTAATAGTCCTTAAGCATCAAAATAGGTATATATGATCAAAACAATCAACAAGCCAGTCAAGCGGCAACATTGCTTAAATGAGATATCTCGAAAACAGCTGATGATGTAGAGTAGTACCGCATATCCGTGTTCCATATGTAGTGCAGTAAATATGGATGTATCGATTGTTTTTTTGTGATTAGTCCAGTCCAATGAGAAACGGGTTTTCGTAAGAGGGACTCCCTTTTAAACCAAGCAGGTAAGTAAATACTATTATCTTCAAATACCTACTATTATTCATTTGATGTCTCAATTTATATACTTATCCAATATTATTTCATTTCTGTTGAAACCAGGGGTCATGTTAGAATAACGATGGTCATCGGAGTTAAAGTGAGGAATAATAAGAGGTTTGTTCCAACCGTTGTTTGGGTATCTCAAACAATAACGGTTCCAACCTACCAGAACGGTTATTGGAACTGTTAAACATTGCACTTGATCTAGATTTTCATCAATTCCATTACGATCCCAGAATCGGACCAGTTGAAACGGATTTGAACTAAAAATGGCGATGCCGGGCTAGATTGCGCATGTCATCTCAATCAATGGACAGTTTGCATGCATTTTCAAATGACTTGAAATTTTATATACGTATTCTAGACAATATTAGAAAGTCATTTTTTCCCAAAAATATACTGAATAAATAAAAAAAAACGCAAATTTCACTGTATGATGGAAAACGGGGAGGGGCCATATTACCCTCCCGAGAGAGAGAGTCATCTCAGTCAATACGCCAGACGGAGAGATATGATGTATTCTGTGACGTAGTGGATGTTGATTGGTGCTCTTTAATCGGTGATAACTTTACATTAACAGAGGTCGTAGGTTGATTTTTCAAACATCAATGGCATCAGTACTCACTAATCCTTATATTTTTCATATTTCCAAAAAATTTGCAAATTGTCCATTCCAACTTTCAGTCAGGTATAGAAATCTGATTTCCGAAGGGTTCCAAGTAAAGTTGGTAAACTTAACTGGACGGTGCAAAGAAACATTCAAACGCGTTTGGAATGGAATTTCTTTAGTGTGCACGACAAGGATCGTTCCAACATCGAACATAATAATAATATAGAAAAATATCTTAGGTTGGGTTAGTTTTTGGTAAAAAATGGATGTTGCCTTAAGGCCTCAAGGGAGTTCAAAGCCACGTTTAAGTAACATTTTGTCAAAAACACTGATTTTTCAACTCTTTAGAGACCCTGTATATTTTTTTTCAATCGATAATCGTATTTTCGTAAATGAGTGTTTCTGGAAAAATGAATATTTTGTTCCATTCATCCTCTTGATGCCCCATCGCCTAACTTACTGTATATTGTATAAACTTGGTAGGTGGGCGATTCTCAAAATAGTTTAATATCAGCACAATTGATCCTAAAAATAACTTTCGCATCGAAAAACCGCAATATAAGTTCGCGCCGAAGCATTACAAATATACAAACTATGACCTTTATCTCATTTCCGGAACCCCTATATACTTCATTCCAAACATTATGATAATTTAAAAACATGTTTTCACTCCATCTTATAATAATCATCCAATTCAAATTCAAAGCATCCCATATTATCAAAGATTCAACCACCCCAAACACACTTATCGATTTTCACATTAAAATCAATAATCCTAACCTTTCTTGCGACATGGCAGGGTAAAATGGAGCTCAATTTAACAAGTCAGGTATAAGAAATTGAAAACCTCGTATTCCCCATTAAAAAGTGTTCATATTCAGATGACGGAAGTTACTCTGACCCCAAATGAAGATATAGTCACAATTCAAAGTTCGTCCAGATTCGGGGGTAAGGATGTGTGAGGAGTCAGCATGCTTGGTGCCTCCTTTGGAACCACTACAAAATCGTAGATCCTCTGATGTCAGACGTATGTCTTGTTATTTCCTGATTCTTTCACAATGCACGATATTCTCTTCTGAGCACTTTTAGTTTCGTTGTGGGACAATAGTTGGTGATTGTAGATGATTTAGTTGTGTTTAGAATATCTTCAAGATTATAGATCAATTATGCATACAAATGATGGCAATACAAATAAAAATGTCGGTTTCTTATTTGAATTCAATGGTTTGAATAATTGATGGAATTTGATTACATCTACGTGCTCTGATGAATCCTTAATATGTTTTTCGTAGCCCTTCCGCAGTTTTGTGATATACAACCCACATAACAATGAAAGCATATTCATATCTTCAGCATGTACTTAGAACGTTCGTCAACTCAAATGCTTACGGGCATATCATGAGCATGCTCTACGAATATATACTCATGTACCAAATATATTCTTTAACGTATATGCGCTGACATATATTCTCAGCATGTGCCAAGAACATTTTATCATATGTTTATAAATGCTTGGCAGGATATAATTTTCACCATGTGTTAGAACGTGCCTAGAATATGCTTCCAATACCTATATAAAATGAAAAAACCAGCCCTTTCAATCCACCCGATCCAGTTTTTTCAAAGTAGACAGGCCTAGGTAGTTAGGTAGGTACCTATCTATAGGTACCTCTTGTATGAACAAAAATATAATACAATCTGAATACGTTATTATCAAAAGTGTGTAACTTGGAGTTCTCCAAAGAAAAAGTTCTCCTTCTACAATATTTTTTACTTCGTCTGTCGTCCGTCTGCGGGTCTGCATACTCGTCATTTTCATGAACAGCGTTGCCAAGTGTAGCTTGGCATAACAGTTATTACGATCATGGTTCTGGATTTTTGCAATAAAATAGGTACCATGGTAAAAGCAAAGAATGATCCCTACACTCAAGTAGAAGTCAATGTCAATTTCTTCAATAAATATTGAATAAATGTAACGTCAAATAGGATTTACACAATTAAAAATTCCAGAATGAATAATGAGAGTTCTTTTTTAAGTGGAAAATATGACAACAGTGCCGCTGTGCCGCTTATCTATTTCCTTAGTTGCTCACGCGCATGCGGCTGTGGGGCACGCCATTTTGATATTTTGATGTTTGTGAAGTGAGTAGAGTGGTGTGGTTTGCTTTGTCCTCGGTTTTGCCAAAAAAGTATTAATCGGTTGATTGTATCTGGTTTCTAAATTTTTGTGTGATTCATGTTGATACATTTGTGTGTGTTATGTGATTAAAATGTGGAATCAGGAGTTTGATGAAGTGTCCTGTGCCAAAGATTTGCTATAGTCATAGTCTATAGTGGTCGGTATTAGTGACAAGTTTATAAGCCTTATAACATTGCATCTTCTTCGGATTGGATTGATAGACCATATACCTGATGGTAAGTGATTGATTGTAATCAGGCTTATTGGAAATTGATGAATGCTTCCTCCGGGCTCTCTCAATATATAGGTACCTACCTACATGATGGCTGGAAAAACACGCGAGGCAGGACTGCTTTCTTTGGATGACAAGTTTGAAGAGTCCATTTTATACCTGATTCCCCAATTTCTTATAGCTGTGTCTTAAGTCCGTTTCAAAGGAGTTGATAGCACAGATCGGGGGTTCGGACCATAAAATAGTTGTAATAGTTGCCCGGGTGGCCTGGGTCACAATTTCTTTCTTCTTAGTCTAGATACATTGTAAAACATAAATAAGAGATAACATTTTTTGAGGCACCCGACCTGCGTTTTCCGTTTATTATAAGCGCTCTGTGCTATCAACTCCTTTGAAACGGACTATAGTGATAATATTGATTGTAAGTAGGTATCAGTTTTTCTAGCGATCTTGTACTTATTGTGCTTATTGATGTTGACAATGAAATTATGTAATGATTCAAACGGTTTCATTTTTGGCAAGCCTTGACATGTTTCTCTTTACCTATCTCTGCATTTTTGATTTTTAAAATTGTGCATGATCATATTTTTTTTAACTAGGAATGGAATAATTAGAGTTTATATTCAATCATGGTAATACTTATTGGTATTATGTTCCTACAATAGATCTGGATCTGTATTTATAGATTTAGAATGTCTTGATTTATTTTCAGTTGACAAATTCGTGACATGAATTTAATTTGTTTATAGGTACTTGGCAAAAATAAAATACTCCAAATAGTATATGAGCTGATTTTATTTCTAGGAATGTTCACAGAATATGCTGAGATATATAAAAGAGGATATACTTGGTATATTTTGGAATATTCCTGGAACATTCCTGATCAAAGTTCCATAGCACATGCTACTCGCGGCCAAAAGATAATGCTCAGCACCTCCCCAGTATATATTAGTATTATTCTTAGCACATGCTCAGAACATATTTTCAATATCCTTATACCAAGGAGAAGATGCTGAGCACATGCTAGGTATATCATTTTGTTATGTGGGAAGGTGGCTCTAAAAGGTGTAGAATAAACTCTACCATATATCCTTGAGGCCAAAATATGTCGATCATCCGCAATTTATCCTAGTCTAAATTGGCACCGTTTCCGAGTTACAGGGTGGTCAAATTTAAAATTAAAAATTATCATTTTTTAATCCTATTCTGATCAAAACTACGGAGAATCTTTTTTTTCAACAAAAGATGATAAAAAAACAGTGAAAATAGTTTAACCATTTTCAACCATAAAATGTGCAGTGTAGGGCGCTCTCTAGCGGCCACAGTAAAACCAATTTGCAAAGCAATATGTGAAAAAATGTCCAAAATAATGAGAAAAATTGATTTTTAACAGCAACTTGACCACCCCGTATCTTGAAAACGGATCTTTCTGAATTCTTGAACGCCATTTGAAAATGGTGGGAGATACTGGTAAGCTTAAAGGGTGTCTGGATTTTTTTTCGGGATGGAGTTCCATTGAATGTTTAAAATAGGATATACATATATATATATTTTAAACATTTAACATTCATTATTAATAAACATTTTAAACATTTAAACAGCTTAAAGGGTGACAAAGTTGCACATTTTGGCACTTGGTAAAATGGCCGTCATTTGAAAATTCAAAAATCCTTAAGATATTCAGAAAAAATCATCATATCCGGAACCGGAAGTGCTGACTTAACAGCTACTTTGCATCACTAAAAAGTGACCTACTCTCAAAAAATTAGAAAACGTCATCAGCGCAGCTATAGGCCCGACTGACTGCGCTGATGACGCATAACAGACAGAAACGTTGGTAGATTGGTCTGACTGAAGAAACAGCCAGAATAATTTTGTAATGTTATATCGGATCATCTCAACTTTAATTGGTTTCGAACTAAGACTCAAGTGGAACATCTAATTTTGCTCTTGTCAGTTTCAGCAAGCAGCACAACCACTGGTGATGCTCTGGTTGGGTTCCATGAAGATGCACTCACTCAAGCCTCTATGGGCAAAGCCCAATTCCTCCTCGCCATAGTATTAGGTCTGGCACTATCTGCCGACTGTGCTGAAATTAAAATCCTCCATTTTATCCTACCTGCAGCAGAGTTGCATTTGTGTATCGAAGAAACTAAAAAAGAATGGCTTGTATCAATAACTCTGCTCGCCATGGCCATTGGCTCATTTACATGGGGCATTTTAGCTGATCATATAGGCCGAAGAAGGGCACTGCTTTTGGCATTGACTGTGGCTACTTTATTTTCCGCTGTAGCCACTGTGATGCCTACTTATGGAACCTTCATGACTGCAAGGTATTTGCAATAAAAATCAGTCAATAATGTGATAAAATTAACTGTTACAGGTTTGGTTCAGGCTTCGGTACTGCGGGCGCCTTTCCCATAGTATTCAGCTATTTGACAGAAACTTGTTCCCGCTCATCCAGAGCAAAATACACAGGGCTGCTGCATGCAATGTGGCCCATGGGAGCAGCATATACAGCAATTATTTTTGAGCTGACTATGCCAACTTTGGGAGCTGATATTGTGAGGGATAACAAAGAGCACTGGAGCTCGTGGCATCGTTTTTTGCTACTCAGTAGTCTGCCTGCAATTTTTTCGATAGCAGGATTGTTATGGGCTAGCGAAAGTCCTAGATATCTGTTGGAAGCCTCCAGAGAGGTGGAAGCTTTGCAAGTTTATCAGAGATTACACAAGTTGAATTCACAGAGAACACAATATGGCTTAACCGAGTTGGAACTGCCTGGAAGAGGAGCATATGTGGAAAGGCCCATGAGTCCTTCCAGAAGCATTTTAGCTCAATGCTCTTGCTCAATTAAAGAATCCGTTCAGAAGATTTCTTCACCGATTTATTGGAGAACTACGTTATTGCTGGCTAGTTTGCATTTGATCGGTGGGTTTGTTTCTATGGGGGTGTCCACGTTTTCTATGGAAATGATGAAGAAATTGCGAGAACAACAGTATCTGGCTAACAAAAAGTTTATCGAACATCAAACATTCTCAGGATTTTACAATGAAACAATGGAGAATGTGTTTTTTAAGGATTGCCTCATACAGAATGCAACTTTTGAGCATATGAATTTGATTCATGTGAATTTCTGGAACTGTACCGTAAAGGATTCGGAGTTTATTAACGTGAAGACATCGGTGTTCTCCTTCGAGAACTCGTTGATAACGAATTCAAGGTACTCTTCAACTTATCCATTCTTAACATTCTAGCGATTATTATACAGATTCATCGATACTGATGTAACTGATCGCCATTTCATCAACTGTATCCTAGTGAACAATACGTTTTTGTCCCTGATATCTAACTGTGTGGAGGATTTTGACTACAATATTTATTTGGATGATTTGAGATATGAAATAGAAATAGGGTAAAATTTCAATATATTTATATTTCGTATCAATCCTATCATAATTTTCAGGTCTATCCTGATGATCATCATTCTTATAGGCATAGGTTTTGCCTTAGGAGGAACCCTTTTAACTCGCACAAGATTGTCTGTAGCAATTTGGGCAATAATTTGTCAGACTTCTCTGGGGGTCATGGTATTTTCATTTGATTTCTTGCTTTTTGCTGCTGTAGCTTTGACGCTACAGCTACAGCTCAACGCTGTTTTGACAGTGATGACTGTAGTGGTTCTAGAAGCTTACCCTTGCCATATAAGGTGAGTAATCTTTGTTTCAAGGGATTTTCCAGTTATGTCGTTTAAGAGAAAATTATGTTTTTATTGTTTAAGCCCAAGTCTGGTGTAGACTTCACTTGTTTCACTTTCAGATGTTCAGCACATGGAGTTATGCGCAGTATCTTTCTAATCGCTTCCCTTTGTGCCATTCCAATATACAACAAACTGACCGATACAGCCTTAATTTTTCCGGCTTTGATTACTGCTGCCCCGTGTTTTATTGCGGCATTGCTTTCATTGAAAATCCAAGACAATAGTAAGGTTTTGTTGTGAATTTGTCCATCAGCTTTGCCGAATTTTCTGCAATCTTCGGCATCTGCGATAGATTCATAGTCAATAAGTCTAACAGCATAGTGCAATTTGATTGCATATCACAATAATTAATGCATATCATTGGTTTTTGTATTAGAATGTGACCCTTTAATAAGAATTTTGTAAAAGAAGTTTGTGTTTTATTTTGGAAAACGAAATCCTGGTGGTATTTTTGTCTTCAAAACCCGAAATGGAATAATTTGTATGAAGTGTGTTCAGGAACACCACTATCCATGTATTGTTATCGACTTGAAGATGAGTAAAACTAACTAGCAAAACGAGATCATAACAAAGTTTTATTGATTAATTGACAAATATAGAACAATTATAGCCTTGTCACTTTGTCCATTGACATATCCAGAAGTCAACATGCCAAAAATCCTCCATCCACACTCAAAAAGTGTCCAGTTGTCATGCTGGCCCTGTTACTCAGTAAAAATACTATACTGCTTCAGCAACATCATCGGTTTATGCGGCTCTCAAATAAAGAAACAAACATGTTCCTATTAATTAAATGATAATTTGATTACATTCAACACAGATGTTTTGTTATCAACACCAAGAAAAACATGTTTGGAATTTATATAGCAAATAATATCTACTTGTGAGAAATTATTGTTCATGATTTGATGAATGTATCATCAATCAAATAATGGATCTAGTTGTCAGCTCACAGTGGATTGCAATTGTTTCAAAAAACGTATGTCTTGGCAAACATCGCAATTAGTATATTATTCAACGAGTGGGAAATGGTGGCAATAACTCACGAGGATGAAGTTTGCGTAATCATCCGAGTGAGTAATAGACATTTCCCAGACAAGTATAGAACACTATACTTTTATTGTGATTATTCAATAATTGAAGCGAACTTTGAAATATTTCATTTAATCTGGACGGCACTTTTTGACAACTACTTCACTTAAAGTGAGGTTAGGTTCTTAACACAAATAGCGTTTTCATGGAGTATGGTCTCATGAGACCATTCTTGTTTGGTCTGTCATTAATGTCACTTGCAGCTCACCGATTGGCTGAAAGTGACGTTAATGGCAAACCAAACTGGAATGGTCTCATGATACCATACTCCATGAAAACGTTTAATGAGAATATGACTACAAAACAAGTAGTATGGACGGTCGAATGGGCTGTTCGAAAATGATGGATTTGAAGGTTGACATTTTTGTCGAATGTGATATTAACCAATAGTAAGTGGATGTATAATACATCTATTATTGAATAGTCATAGAAAAACATCATTATTACATGACAATCACCAAATCCACTCTCTAACCTAACTTTTGAATTGTCAACGACTTTTTGAGAAGTTTTGTGTTTTTGAGTTTCTGTGCCTTTTTATAAATACCTACAAATTAATGTTCAATGTATTACCATGTCATTCAGAAAGTGCTCATAGATTCTGAGTTAATTAAATCCTATACATTCAGGATACGAACTAAAGTTCACACTCTAACGTCGCTGTTTGTTTTGTTTTAACTTCTACCATCTTGGTTTTGGCTTTGGCTCTAAAAGCTCACTGCTGTGAAGCAGTGTTGTCAAGTTAAAATATTGGATGGATGACTTGATTGTCGCCTTGGCCTTGACTACCAAGAATATTGTCAAATTACGGTTCAAGCTATATCGTTGATGAAGATTAATTATTATGGATCAACTCCAATGAGATTGAATAATTTCTGGGACATAAAAATGATTCGCTTGAAAAAATAAAATCTACTTGATTGCACTGACACCCGGGCCTGCTGTATATTTCAATATTTTTACATTAGTGGCGTCCTCTCTGACATTTCCTTTGATATTTTTGAATGAAAACTGATACGCCAATGCTTATTTTCAAAAAAACTTCTTTCCCATAATCTTCCCTTTTTTTAATATACATGTCCGGTAAGTATATGACATAATTTCGGGATCGTATGAGGAAGGTCAAAATAACCCCAGTTTGTAATGAAACTTTTTTTTCTAAAGTGCCTCCTAACGGAGATACAGAGCCCTAAAGGGGTACCCCTTGATTTAATTTTTTAGCTCTTACTTTTAAATCGGCTTGTATAATTTGATAAAATTTTAGTATGTGTTGAAGGCCATAAAGACTCATGAAACCATAGTGAAGTCAATCTTTGAAATTGTAGGGGGAACCAGGAACGGACTGGCCACCAAACCTTTTGGGCCCAATTTTAGACAGGTGTCATTTTACAGAGCTGAAAACTATTTTTTAAATATTCTGTTTTTTTTTCATCAAAAAAGGTGCTTATTTTTTGTTCCGATAAAATTAACCGTTTTCGAGAAAAATAGATTTTTGTTTTACAGGATACTGCAATAATACACTAAAATAATACCGCCAAACACTGTACTAGAATTAGTTGAAACAAGAACCCATTTTTCACGAAAACGGTTAGTTTTATCGAAACAAAAAAGAGCACCTTCTTTGATGAGAAAAGGTCAGGGTATTCGAAAAAGTAGTTTTCAGCTCTGTAAAATGGCACCTGTCAAAAATTGGGCCCAAAAAGTTTGGTTGCCAGTCCGTTTCTGGTTTTCCCCACAATTCCAAATATTGAATTTATTATGGTCTTATGAGTCTTTATGGCCTTCACAACATACTTATTTTTCATCCAATTATACAAAGACGGTTCGAATGTTACAGCAGATAACATCAAACCGATGGATTAGGGTTCTGTATCTCCGTTAGGAGGCGCATTAGAGAAAAAAGTTTTATGACAAACTGGGGTTGTTTTTGTTGTAAATTACTTTTAAAGTAATATCAATAAGCAACGATAAAACGCACTTGTTCATATATTTACTCTGGTCCAACATAAATCTGGTTTTTTCCCGGCTAGTTTTTTGTATCATAGCAATACGATGATCCATATAGAATATTATATTTTAAGTTAGTCTTTTGCCGAGTCTTTTGCTGGCCGGTTTCGGCAAATTTGTATTCGCTCTCGCTGATAAAAATAAAATATTTGTTCTATCACGGTGTTTTTATCACATTGGCTATACGAGAATACACACTTCAAGTTTCAATAGTTTCGACCTCCCCTATACGCTTCCGAAATTATGCCATATACTTACCGGACATCCTGTATATTATGATACCTAAGTATCGACACTCAATTATTAAATACCCTGTATGTATATGTTCATTATATGAAACAAAAATCTTCGTTCCGGCTTAATTAAATGAAACTAGTATTATTTCACACGCGTATCCCAAATCCAACTTAACTCTCCAAACAGAAAAATGTTTGGAACTATGCTAATATTATTTTGTTATGTAGAATCACGCTCAGGAGATGTACTGGACACCATGTATAAATACGGGTTGAAACTAAGTAGCAGAATGTTCTGATAACACATATTTTTATTGCGATTAATAAAAAGTTGAACAAGTAACAATCAATTGGCAGATCTGGACGTTAACATGCCACAAAACCTCCATCCACATCCAAGCAGTGCCCAGTGATCATGCTGGCCTTGTCGCTCAGTAAAAATACTGCTGCATCAACAACTTCATCGATTTCAGCTATTCTATAAGAACAAAACAGATTTACAGTCCAGTAATGAATATATCATTATTGAAAAAAAATTGCTGACCTCAAAGTTTTTGTTCATGCTATGGCGAATAATTAAATTAGGAACATTTTTGTTAAGAAAGTCATTTATTTTTTTAATTGATACACACAATTTTCTGTGTTGGTAATAACAGAGGTGAAATGAAAAGTACCATATTTTGATCAGAATAATCTCAAATTAAGTGAACATTTTCCTCACCTTCCAAGCGGTGTATTTTTGATCACTTCTTCCTTAGCTCCCTCAATCTTCAATATCTCTTTCCCCAACGGCGTCGCAACTAAAGTTGGGTTTACACAGTTCACTCGGATGCCACTCGGTCCGAGTTCCAATGCCAGTGTCCGTGTGAAGCTATCGACGGCTCCTTTAGAGGCACAATAGTTGGTGAAATTGAGAAAGGCATTTTTGGATGCAATGGAAGAAATGTTAACTATTGAACCCTTTGATTGAGTTTTGAGCAGGTTTTGAACCACAACTTGGGTCGTCGAGATTAAGCCTTTGAGGTTGACATCCATTGTTCTAAAAATATGTTAATCTGACGGTTGACGTTTATTATTGCTAAAACGTCTTGAAATAATTTCATTAATCATTGAATGCTCAATAAATAAATTCAGTTTATATAAATAATCATCATCCATTAATAATGAAATCATTGATCCAATATTGTATTTTTATGTAACGAAGACAGATAAACAAAGGTCGCAAGGTTAAAAAAGCGAAATATTTTTGTGAAGTGTATATATATATAGAAATCAAATGGAATTTTTGTTTGTGATCAAAATAAAACGAATAAAGGAAAAATATGGCTTCTTGAGAAACTTGAGACGAAGCTAGTCTAGTTACCTATAATAAGCTTCTTCAGAGTTTTCTGTAAAAGGCAACATTTCCGCTATTGCTGCACAATTTACCAGCATATCAATTGGCAAAACCTTCCGTATAGCCTCCTGTGACGTTTTCCACTCGGCCAAATCAACAATCACAGGAATTATAGAATTATTTTCCAAAATTAGCTTCTCTGAAATAATAGGCGTTGAATAATTTTTTTTACTGTTTCTAACGCTCACCCAAATCATTTCCAGATCGATCCAAAGCTATCACGGTAGCACCATGGTTGGATAGTCTAAGGGCAATCTGTCGTCCTATCCCTAAAATCTAATTACAGAACAGAATGTTTTTTTTATTAGTTTTACCAGATGCACTGCCTGTAACAAGAATTCGTTTGTTTTGGAAAGAAATATTCATCGCGACTGTCGATCTCAGTTATAAACAGTTTGCTGCTGCTGATCAGATGAATGATTGAAATGATTTTGTTAGTTTCGCTTATTTGTTGAACTGCAAGACATGCGTCAACGAAAAAACTCTTATTGGTTATCGGTGGAGCAATAATTAATGCAAAAATCGTATCATCAGACAAATTTATTATTTGTTTTAACATCAAGATACAATTCAATGGCTGATGAGAAATCTAACAAGCTAAATATCCTCCATCGACAGCTAGACAGTGTCCAGTTATCATTTTGGCTTTGTCACTCAATAAAAAAACTACTGCGTCAACCACATCTTCAATTTCGGCAAATCTATAACAGAAAATGAGTTAAGAAATAGCAATGATTTTCCAAAAACTAGATATAGCCCGACGTCCGTTTGTGTGTCACAAGTTTATACATTGAGGGGAGAGAGGAATTCTTGCGAGTTTGCCAAACTGCAAATTTAATAAGTAGCTACATACCTTGTATTCAAGGTATTTTTATTCTAATTAAAAATAATCTATACCCTCCGGTAGTTACCAATTATATAATATGTACATTTTTAGATCACTGGTGATAATAAAACATTCTCAATGAGACCCATATTTTTCCATGAACCTTGAATACATATGTAGACACGATGCAACGAAATACATCAGGCAACACGACACAAATGCCTATTTGAGATCAACCAATCACAGCTGATAATCATTTTAACCAGTCATAGCCTGTAGCTCCCTTGGAACACTGTTGTCGGCTTGTTCAAAATTCAATATTTTTGAAGGCCGAACAGCTGATTTATGTGAACAAACTTATCAAAATCAGTAAATTATAACTTTCCTATAACACCAACGATATTGAAACAAATAAAACATTAAAACATTTCCCCGTTAATAAACTGGTTAATTAATCCCTTTTGATAAAAAGTGAAAATTCTGAGTGCTTTCTATTTGTAACAAGGCAACGTTGAACGAATTCAAGATGTAAATAATAACATGTTTATTATAGTGACAAACAATTTGCCCGGAATCTAGGGTGGACGCTAGTTCTAGTGGGTTCTATTGTTCTAAGAGAAATAGTCTAGATATAGTACGATAAAATTATGATTAAAAAAATCACGATTGTCTTCTGAGTGAAAAAGCAAAATCGGAAATATGGGTTTCTTAGCGATTGGCGTGTTTTTTTTTAACTGTGCAATAACAAAATCATTTTTTTTTTCAATGCTCTAACAAAGCCACTACATAATATACAGGGTGTTTCATTAAGGTTCTCCCAAACTTTGGGAGGTGATAGTACTCATAAACAAAAAGAAAAAAGTTTCTTTAAACATATGTCCGGAAACGCTTCATTTCCGAGATATATAGGGTGTTCAAAACTGAAAAAAAAGTTTTTTGATTTATATCTAAAAAACTCTTTGACCAATTTGAATGAAATGTTCACAGTTTATTTATAACCTCATCAGGTATACTTTGGACCAATCACAGTTCATCTAGTGATTTCAGAGGCGTGACAACAGGGCAAGTCAGTATAGTGTTTTTGCACAAGAAATTACGCCTAGTACATTTTTTGCTATTTTTATTATTTTTTTTAAATAAAGTTGCATTAATACAACTTTTTTGCTCCTGAGTTTCGTAGTTTGGTTTTCGAAAAAAAATAAAAACCATTATTATGTTGCACCTGATATGATCCTGGTATAAGACACAAACAAGACATGCTTTACGACGTGGAGGACGTGAAACACCCTGTATATGACAAATTACCACAGGTGTTACTAAACAGTATATAAAGTGAGGACGTAAATAGTCCCCCCTACCTCTAACTTTTGAACGCATCAATATTTTTGGCTCAAATTTGGAGGTGTTGTTCAGGGTAGGCTTTACTAAGTTTTGACCTCCAAAAAAAAATTTCAACTGTCAAACTGACAGCTGGGCACCATTTTGAAACAAATTATTAAATGGAAAAGGGGGTCATGTGATACCTTATCTGAAAGGTCCTTCCATTCTCTTTTCACCCCCAAAGTTTGAAGTCCTTAGCATTTTTCTTAAGGAAATGGCGCCATATCGAAAATAAATTATTTGGGTCAAAATACTATCTCTAATTCTTAAAAGAACTTTATTAACAATGAAAAAACTAACCTATAACATAAGTGATTGTTTCTACAACAGTATTTAATAAAAAATTTCAAAAAAACCTAATACTAAAGATAATATTAAGAACGAAATCATGCAAAATTATTAAATTATTAATTCCTTATGAAAAATAATAAGGACTTCAAACTTTGGGGGTGAAAAGAGAATGGAAGGACCTTTCAAATAAAGTATCACATGACTCCCTTTTCCATTTAATTTTTTGTTTAAAAATGGTGCCCAGCTGTCAGTTTGACAGATGAAAATTTTTTTTGGAGGTCAAAACTTAGTAAAGCCTACCCTGAAACACACTTCCAAATTTGAGCCAAAAATATTAATGCGTTCAAAAGTTAGAGGGGGGGGACTATTTACGTCCTCACTGTATAGTTTATCACTTTGACAAAAATGAATCGAATCCAAAATGTATTTTTCTTATTTTTCAAGCTTAATCAAGAAAATGTTATCCTTTTTCATGATATCTGGTGGATGCGCTCGCACTCACAGTTAAATCACGAAAACGAATTCCAAAGTCGCTGGGTATTGAGAAGGAGAATGGTAGGTAAAGGGTGTTCAATAAAAAATACCATCGTTGGTAGCTGTGGTTTTTTTTTTCTATCATGAACGTATGTCGTGGCTAAGTTCGTATTGTTTAATGGCAACTGTCACAATGTCATCTATTGTCATTATTTCAATTTAGTTCTTGATAATGATAAAAAGGATATGAAATCCAAAAAATATTGGGAATCGGGCTTAATAAGCACAAACAAGAATTTACTCTACAAGCATTATTTGAGTGAAACTTATGAATTTTTAGTTCTTCGAAAGTCCTATCCCCGTGCCTGTTTTAAACTCAAAATTAATACATTTTATCACAAAAGATGTTGGACATTGTTGGATATGCCAACCTTCTTCTTCAATACGTTTTAAAACCCTTTTTCTTACATTTGAGAATTTTTAAAAGAGCAAAAATACAGCGACAACACTTTCTTGAGTTCTGAAAAAAACTAATTTTGATTTATAAAAAGGACAAAAATTCAAAAACACAACATTTCTTAAAAAGTCGACAACAATACAAAAGTTATGTCAGAAAGTTGACTTGGTGGTTGTCATGGTATAATGTTTACGATGTTAGCCAAGACATACTTTTTTTAAAACAATTGCAATCCATAGGTGGGCTGACCGTATTTTTAATTGAACACTCGTTACCATTGAAGCAATTCTGGATGGCGAAGTCTTTAATGGAAAAATAAAACAGACGAAGAAGAGGACGAAAATTGAGGCTTTCTGAAGAAAATCTTTTTTTTGTATGTTTATTTTATGTGTATTAAAGAAGTTCATTTCATTCTGACCATACTTTTTCCCATCCACCTACGAAAAGTCATAGACCCAGATTCGGACCGCGCTGATTAGGCCTGTTGCACTTATAAATTCAAAAATTGATAAAATCAAAATGAATTCTCCCTCACCTTCTCAGTGGTATCTTTTTCAGCATCTCCTCCTTAACTCCCTCAGCTTCCCAAACTTTTATTCCCAATGGCGTCAATACAACTGTTGGGTTAACACAATTCACACGAATCCCACTCGGTCCCAGTTCCAATGCAAGTGATCGAGTGAAGGCATCTACAGCTCCTTTAGAAGCACAGTAGTTGGTGTGGTGGAGGAGACCAGCTTGAGAGGCTTGAGAGGATATATTGACTATTGAACCTGGTGATTTCTTATCGAGCAGGCTTTGGACTACTACCTGAGTGGTCGATATAAGGCCTTTGATATTGATGTCCATTGTTCTGGAAAAAAATTGGGATTAATTATCTTTAATTCTCAATGATGGTTCAACGTTGAACTCGGTTCAAGTACATTGTATTGTGTATCTTTGAACCATCGTTTAGAACCCGGGCCTAAGAGTCACGGACTACAGTGCGAGTCAGTTTATCAATTGATAAAATAATTCGATAATCCATCCTTGTGATATTCTGGTGAACGCGCGAGTTGTTGTTTATTGTCTTTTATAAAGTAGGTCGTAGACTGTATTTCAGCGGATTTTATTATTTGTTTAGGGTGTTTTCCCGAATATTATTTGATATTTTCTGACTTCTTTGATGAGATATTTTTGGCTAGCACAGGCTTTGCCTTTCACAATTTACTATATTTTCCATGGATGTTTCATTTTACCTATTATATGCTTCTTCGGTGTTTTCGGTAAAAGGAGAAATCTCTGCAACTCCAGCACAGTTCACCAACATATCAATTGGCAAAACATTTCGAACGGTTTCCTGTGAACCTTTCCAGACGCACAAATCGGCTTTCAAAGGAATGATTAACTCATTTTCTTTTGCCAGTTTTTCTGAAAAATGTTCAGTAATTTTTATTGCAAAAATTATTACCAACGCTCACCTAATTCAACTATAGACCGATCGAGAGCTATGACGGTTGCTCCATGTTGGGCTAGCCTCAGAGTAATTCCTCGACCTATTCCTGAAATTGAGATAAAGGCAGGGAATATTTTTGTTAGATGTTTTACCAGAGGCACTGCCGGTAACGAGAATTCGTTTGTTGGCGAAAGAAATATTCATGTTAACACTACCGAAATGAAAAAAAATAAGGTTTATAAATGAATAAATACTCATGGTTGAGATTTTCAGAAATTTATCAGTGAACAAATAATTTGTGTTGTCTCAAAAGTGTCATCAAACACACGTTTTACCGTTTCAAAGCTTTTGCAAATATGTATATTTGTTGATTAGATCAACAGAAAAAACAGAGCGAAAATTAAGTACATAATAATAATTAAATGCCTATTTTTCCGGACTGACTAACTAGCCTGACATTTGATTTCATAGCCAACAAACGTTGGAATTTTTGTCAATTTTTAATGACAGACAATACGTGTCTTCGGATATTTCGGAAAACGACTAAAGTTCTTGAAAAATAATAAGACCAAGAAAAGTTTTAGAATAAAATTCCCCATAAAATAAATTAATTACTTTTCAACTCCGCCAACGGGTTAAAAAATTCTGTCTTTGTATTTTGGGTGCATCATATCGTATCAACTCTTTAGAAAGCCTCAATAGGCCATTCTCATTTTTTTTTATTTGCTTATCAGAAACAGCAGCCAAAAATAAGCTCAATTTTTTTTTCTCCTATTTTTTACGAAGCTGGAAAGGCACTAGAATTCACTTTGAACGTTAGGCCGGTGACGTCATCGTCTAGATCTGTGATCTGTGATTGGCTAGTCATAGGCAATGTTGCCAAACGAACTTTCCCAAACCGAAGACTCGCGGCTGGATGTAGCTCCCTTTCTCACAACAATGTTGCCGTTTCTCTGTTTGTTGGGTTGAGATTGTTAAGGTGAGTGGGGGAGGTTGTTTATTTTGATTTAAGTTTTGATTGTATCTTAACGGAATCCATGCAGAATCAGCATAAATAAAATAGCTTTGTTTTTTGATTTGATTTTGTTATTGATCATAAATCTTTGGATGGATGATAAGCCAATAATAATAATTGTGCTGTGTCAAAATCAAAATACGTTTTCCATATACAGTTTTGGTGAGAAATTTTGCTTATCGTTACCTATTTGTCTTTATTAAATTAATGATAAAGATATATACATTTCAAATTAATTTAAATGTCCAAAAGAGTTTCAAGGTTCATTTTATGAATTTTCATAAAAATATGTTAAAGAGTACACCGGATTACACTTACTATTATTATCTTACTGGTATAGTAGGTATAAAAGAATATATAAATACTACTGCATTAATATTCTACCCTCAACAATCCAAAAATATTTAAAAAGGAACATCACAAAACAATTTAAACAAAATATGACGTATTATTATGAATGATAGAACATGAAAATGGAGTATGTTATCGATATTGTAGGAACATCGATATTATTGGTAAACTTGGCAACTACTGATATTTGATTGATGCTGAAAACTGCGGGAAATTTGGATAAATGGAATCCGTCTGCACCAAATTTCTGAATCAAGTCAGGACTATTAGATGAGATGGCCATTTGATTGGAGCACTCATTGAATCTTTGCTTTGACACTTACCAGCATCTGCTACAACATATCACCATGCCGTTGAGAGACTATATTCCTTTCCTGTTCCAGCGGCAGATCATCAAAATAGTCTTCTAATTCCTGCTGGAGAAAAGCAAAATAAGCTTCTCCATTTAAGGTACCGTTAAAAAAATTAGGGACCATCATTTTTTCGCCTAAAATAGCCCACCCAACATTGACGGTTTGGCGACCCTGAAATTGGAACTCAATGTGGCAATGAGGATTCACCCACCTTAATTTTTCATATTATATTCTGGACCGAGAATATCGTTTTCAAATGATTATTGCTTCAGGTTAATTTTTTCCAGCGTGACAAAATTCGACTCTCATCATCTCCCTTTGGTTTGGTGTTAATTTTGGGGCTGGTCAAATTTTGAAAGCCTTGTTGTTTCTTTAAGAATGTTTTGAATCTTTGAATAAAAACGTACTGGCTAAAATTTTTTGTTCGAATTTTTGTCTCACACGTTATTGCAGTAATACACTAAAATACTAAGGCGAGACACCAGTTGTTGTTATTGTTGATAATGAAAAACTTTTTGACACTCAGAGTGATTGACTGTACTAGAATAAGTCAAAATTTTTAAAAAAATAAAAAAAAAAAATAATTTCAACTTTTTGATTTTTGTTTTCAATTTTCAACTAATTCTAGTATAGGCAATCAATCTGAGATACTCAAACATTTTTTATTACCAACAAAGACACCTGTCGAAAATTGGGCCCAAAAGGTTTGGTGGCCAGTCCGTTCCTGGTTCCCCCTATACAATTTAAAATAAATTGACTTTACTATATGGTTGTATTTGAGGTTTTTTCAAAATTTTCAAATGCAAACCCACTAAATAGATGCCTCCATCGTGTTATTGGATAATTTCCTACCAGTTTCACGAAGGCAATTTTTCTAGATATTTTGAAATAGAAGAGTTACGGAGGCTTCATCCGGAATTCCTCGAGGAATACTTTTGAAACAGCCCCTGTAAATTTGAATGTGTTGAAAAGATGGGAGTGCATTGCCAACGGTGGGGATTTTGAGTATTTGCACTAGTTTTTTGTTTTTTTTTTGGTTTAAATATTTTTTTATACAACCTACACGTGGTCCACTTTTCAATGCATGCAAAGCAGGCGGAAACTCGCTAATTTTGGCAGCCGGGCCTAAAAGTACTTTCGCACCCGCGGGCAACTGAAGAAATTTTGATGTGTATCTTTTTGACACCTTCAAATTTACAGGGGTTGTTTCAAAAGTATTCCTCGCGGGATTCCTGATGATGTTTCCGTATCTCTTCTATTTCAAAAGATATAGTGCCGTGCCGACTTGATCGGGGACACCCTGTATAAGAGGTACGACACTACTCTTCAGCATAACTCATATTTTTTAACAAATCTTGTACTTTATACTTTATACGTCTAAAAATATTTGATGTGACATGCAGAACTTTTTGTAAAGAATGAAGGATAACTTATTTTCAACCATAAAAAAGTTTTCCTTATGGTTCCAACTCAGATATTCTGTACCTATATCCCAACAAACCTGAAATATCACATTACCTCCCGTACTACACAAAAATATTTCTTTTTTATGTTCCACTTAATGCCGACGGCAAGCGCTTGGGAAGACTTCCTACCCACTTGACAAGTTGGAATGGAACTATAAGTATTTCCCGATGATGTTGCCGGCAAGAAACTCTCTTCCTCATCCCTTGTACGCCTATCGCAGTTATTAATATGAAAAGGGGATAAGCAACCCTCGCCATGGATCTGCGAACAATCTTCTTTCGTATCCCGAGGGAATACTGAGAGGTGTTGTGATTGTTCAATAATTAAGCATAATCTTGAAGCAATGCTTAACTTCATTTAATACCGCAACATTTGAAATATGCACAATTTTTTATTAGTGTGAATGTAATTATCATATTTTAATGAAAAAGAGAAGAGATTCAGGGGGTTTATTTCCGGTGGACTTTTTTCTATGAATATGTATTTGATGACTTTGGAGGTCCTCTCCCCACTTCATTCTCCCAAAATATCACTTCCAAGCCCAATTAATTCTCATATTTCATAACTTAACTACAATAAACTTCTTTGAATTGACATATGCTTGCATTCTTTCTACCCAATCTCATTTTTTCACTACCCAATTTATCCCGACATCAAACGACTCCCGAAAAATCTAAAAGTGTTTACTGTTCCTAGTCCAATTAACTGATGATAATTTTTAAGTGTTTTAAGTGTTTCACATGTTGATGTGTTAAATTGGGGCCCATTATAAAGCCTATAGAAGTCAAAACAAGGGGAAATAAAAAGCCAATTGCTACTTGTTTGGGTTGGGGTGCTGAGATTTAGGGCGAGAGCCAATGTCATGTCAAAATGACATTTGCCAAAACATACACTTTGCTTATTCTACCATTTTTATCATTTTGTCAAAAGCCGGAGACTAGTTTTGAAATAAAAGCGTCAATTTTCAAATGCATGAAGCCAAAAGGTTGTGATGATACCTTCCATTGCGCTCCAAATGAACCGGATTTTGCTAAATGGAGGTCCAAGTGTGAACAGGAAGATGATCAGGCAGTAATCGAAAGATGCGAAAAAAAAATATCTTTAACCTTGAAGATACAGGACAAAGGTGTAACAATATGCCAGCCACAATTTATTGTGGTGGATCACGTATACGATGCAATAACTGATCAAAAACAGAGACTACTGCATCCGTATGTACTCAAAATGACTCAAAAACCCGTATATCAGGTATACGATCTTATTTATGAGAATGTCGTCAATGGCGGTCCCACTGAAAAGGTACTTAGTAAAAATGACAAGAAATATTCAGGTTGCAGTACTGATCCTGTCAAGCCGACTTGTGGGATTGTCCAGTATGGCAATACAGAGGTACATATACTACTATACAGGGTGTCCCAGCAAGGGTGGCCACCGGCCATATCTCAGAAACTACTGGACCTAAAAGTTCAGGAAAAAAAAAATTATCACCAAAGTGGCCACAAGAAAATGCTGGAAAATATTTTTAACTTCGAAATTTTGCCGCTAGGGGGCGCAATCAAACTTTAAATATTAAAATTGGAAATTTTTCCGGAAATTCTCAGATTGAGGTATATCTTTATCAACATGGTTAGAAAACCTAGACAATTTCACGTCTTTTTGGTACAGGGCTCATTGGCGTACGATCTTCGTGTGAGTAGGGGAAGGTAGCGAAAGTGTAATTGTTCAAGTGGCTGTAACTTATAAACGACTTGTCCGATTTTGTTGCGTATAGGCTTGTTTGGAAGATAAATGTGAGTAATTTCGTATATCGTATCCAGTGATGCGTGATTGTCTCCAGAGAAGTTGCTAGAAGGCGTAATTTGATTTAAAAACTATTATTTTCGTTTTACCGCAAAAATTTAAATGGTACGGTATAATTCTGATAACAGAATCGAAATGCAGATTAAATTTACAAGAAAAAACTTAAAAAAAAAAAAAAAAAACTTAAAAACCTTAAAACATTAAATTTTACATGATTTGGACTAGTTATTATTATCAGAATTATACCATACCATTTAAATTTTTGCGGTAAAATGAAAAACACTGTTTTTAATTCAAGTTACCCCTTCTAGCATCTTTTCTGGAGACAATCACGCATCACTGGATACGATATACGAAAGTACTCACATTTATCTTCCAAACAAGCCTATACGCAACAAAATCGGACAAGTCGTTTATAAGTTACAGCCACTTGAACAATTACACTTTCACTACCTTCCCCTACTCACACGAAGATCGGTACGCCAATGAGCCCTGTACCAAAAAGACGTGAAGTTGTCTAGGTTTTCTAACCATGTTGATAAAGATATACCTCAATCTGAGAATTTCCGGAGAAATTTCGAATTTTAATATTTAAGCTTTGATTGCGCCCCCTAGCGGCAAAATTTCGAAGTTAAAAATATTTTCCAGCATTTTCTCGTGGCCACTTTAGTGATCATATTTTTTTTCCTGAACTTTTAGGTCCCGTAGTTTCCGAGATATGGCCGGTGGCCACCCTTGCTGGGACACCCTGTATAGAGCACAAAAAAAAAATTGATTCAAGGTGCCTTACAGCACAGGCTTCTGTTGCTCCTGCGATTCATCCAAAACCACTGTCGATGAAATTTTCGATTTTGTCACAACACGGACCGCCGATGAATCGATGACGTACAATTTGGACTTGCCGAATTTGCACGGACCCCCCATAAAAGGCGATGTGGGGTTGACACCAGAGATTCCATATTTACCTGAGGATAATAAAAACGATTATGGCAATGATGAACAGGGCGGTAAAATCAAAGGACCAAGTCCAAGAATTCGTCGGCAATACATTAGTGAGTATTAGCGATAATAAAGTCAAATGCGGTCATAAAATTTTGACCATAAAACTAACCATTACTAAACTAGCCCAATTTTCAGCTGCAAAACCAAAACATATTCATAGACGTGGAGGACAAGATTGTAACGACTTCTATGTTCCTGTTGATGCAGATCCAAATACTTACCATGACAGTACGCATTGTTTGGAGTTTTCAGACTCATGGTATTCGCTGTATCAAATTACCCATCCCACCATAGACCACTTGGTCTATATACAGATTTTCGAGAAAATCGGTACTAAGGGGTGCGCTTATTTTTGGCGTGATGTAACCAGCAAGGGTCACATCATGGTGGGGACCACCAAGGAACGATTTTCTAATAACAAGGGTACCTAACTGGGCAGTATTTACTCATATATTTTGTCAGACATTGTAGCATATTACAGCATAAATGGAAAGGTAACTGATTATGGACTAAATGCTAAAATACACAAACTACTAATTCCTGAAATGAAGGATGGCCAGCCAGATGGTGGAGCTGAGGAGTATCTTGTTATCAAAGAGAATGACATTGATTTGTCTGGAAAGACTTGCAATAAGGCTGGTAAGTGTTTATGTACGTATCGAGATATAAAATGAATTCTTGATTAAGGTGTAGGTTATGAGGCTTTCGCGACACAACCCAATCGTTGCCAAAGTGACCGAAATTCCTGCTTAAAAAATCAACCGTCACTGATGTGGCAACATGACAAAGAATTGGAAGCCAAAGGCAAGCAGGGCTGCTATTTTTTGAAAAACTACGGTCTGTTGCCTGGTGATGCAGTCAGGGAGAAACCTTGTAACTCCACAAGAAAAAACTCCAATAAGCTATTGTACATGTACTATTTATCTTGTTTAACTAGTAATGTGGACATAAGCTTTGCGGCAGATGAAAATAGCGTTTTACGTCCTGACTTTTTGGCCATGATCAATGAAGTGTACACTGAAACACTCAATCCAAAGAAAACAACCATAATCGCCAAAATATTCAACTCAGGTTTAACTACCTCAGTCTTCCACATTGCTTTGGGTACTTGTCCTGTAGATCTTCCTGCTAGTTTTGGAAGTATCACTTCGCAGTCAGTTCTTATTGCTCCTCAACATCAACATATTTTTACCTTGGAAGTATACTTAGAGCTGAATTTGAAACATTTTTACTGCAACTTGGAGGTATTTAACTCAAAACAGCAGCTTTTGGCTGTAAGAAGGATCAGATTCGTCAGGGATGACCGTTGTATTTGTGTTTGGTATTGTCAATGTGCGTGCTTCAGAAGTGACGGACAATTAAAGTGTGAGCCCATGGAGATAGACGAATATCATGCAGCAGGATTTCAAGGTAAAACTAAACGTATTAGGTATACATACATACATACATACACACTAGCATTACAACCCTTCGTGGGTTTTAGCTGCAAAGACGATTTGCCTCCATTGGTTTCTGTCCAACATGGTCTCTTTCCAGTTGTCAATTCCCATAGTCTTGAGATCTCTTATTATGTTGTCTCGCCATCGTAGTCGTGGTCTTCCTAAGGGTCGTGTTCCCCTGGGGTTACTTTCCCATACTGTTTTAATCAGTCTATCATCAGGAGCTCTTTGGACGTGTCCAGCCCATTGTAAACGCTGCGATTTTATACATTTTGTTATGTTTGGGCTTTGGTATAGCCGTTCTATTTCCGCATTTGTTCTTATCCGGTATAGCCCTGTTATTGGGTCTTGGATAGGGCCGTAGATTCTCCTTAGGATTTTGCGTTCGAATCTTTGTAATAACAGTTCATTGTTCTTTGTCAGGGTCCACGTTTCGCAGCCATAACAGATGGTTGGTTTGATGATTGATTGATATATTCTGACCTTCGATCTTCTCGATAATGTCCTCGATCTCAGCAGACTCTGCAGGCCAAAGTAGCATTTATTTCCACTCTGTATTCTTGCCTTGATTTCTTCAGTAATATCATTATCTGATGTTATGATGGTTCCCAAATACTTGAACTGTCTTACACACTCAAAATTATAATTGTCCATCGTGATGTTCTGACCGATTCTATCTCTAGGACTCCTGCGGCTTGTATGCATATACTTTGATTTATCTTCATTTATGCTTAGTCCAGCTTTTTTGCATTCTTCTTCCATCCTTACAAAGCTCTCCTTAACTTTAACTGTGCTACCTCCGATTGCATCGATGTCATCTGCAAAGGCCAATACCATCTGTGTTTCTCGATTAGCGAAAATTTCTGTACTGATGTTTGTCTTTTTGATGGCCATGTCAAGTACGATATTGAAGAGGAGGGGTGATAGTCCATCTCCCTGTTTTAAGCCATTAGTCACTGTAAATTTTTCTGTTGTTTTGTCTCCCAGTCTTACACCGA
Organism: Orchestes rusci; assembly: GCA_958502075.1. Taxonomy (NCBI): domain Eukaryota; kingdom Metazoa; phylum Arthropoda; class Insecta; order Coleoptera; family Curculionidae; genus Orchestes; species Orchestes rusci. The sequence continues at coordinate 2,470,492 of OY293307.1, read as the reverse complement.
GTTCTGTGTTGTCAATGCATAGCTTTGTCATGTTGATCAGTTTTCCCGGTATCCCTGTGTACTGCATCGCTATCCAAACACTATCCCGTATGATCGTGTCGTATGCCTGTCGGAAGTCAATGAAGAGCTGATGTACATCTTGGTTATATTCCCAGCTTTTTTCAAGGATCTGGCGGATAGTAAAAATCTGGTCAACAGTTGATCTATTGGGTCTAAAGCCGCACTGATATTCTCCGAGATTTTCTTCCGCGTATGGTGTTAATCGTTTTAGCAAGATGTTGGATAGTATTTTGTATGTAGAGTTCAAAAGTGTGATCCCTCTATAATTCCGGCATTCCATTCGGTCTCCTTTTTTGTGTATGGGTATGATTATACCTTTCCTCCATTCGTTGGGAATTGTCTCCGAATTCCAAGTGGACACTATAAGCCTGTGGATTCTCTCGTGGAGTACTATTCCTCCATATTTTAAGCATTCAGCTGGTATGGAGTCGGTTCCCGGGGCTTTGTTGTTTTTGAGTCGGTTGATTGCATCTATGGTTTCCTGGAGAGATGGTTCATCGATTCTGTTTTCTGCTGTCTGGTATGGTGGATATATTGTTGTTTGGTTTTCGGCGTTGTTCGGATTTAAAAGAGTTTCGAAGTACTTCTTCCAGGTTGATAACACTTCAGCTGTGTCTGTTATTAGTTCTTCATTATTTTTGTTTCTCAGAATATTTCCCGTTCTGGGTTTATAGCCCTTCTTCTGGCGTGATGTTTCTTCGAAGAATTTCCTGCTATTATTTTGTCGTGCATTTTCTTCTAATGATTCTAGGCGTTTATGTTGCTCTTCTCTTTTCTTCTGCCTGATTATCTTCCTAGCTTCTCCTCTTCTTCTATTGTATTCCTGGATGTTTTCATTGGTAGGGTCTTGTAACATTTGTAGTCTGGCGTGGTTCTTTATATCTTGTACTTCCTTGCATTCTTTATCATACCATTTATTTCGTTTCAGCTTTCTTTTTTTTCCAATGGTTTTCTCTGTAGCCGATATTAATGTTGCTTTCAACATTTGCCAGTCTGCTTCCACGTCATTATCCTTCGTGCTCTGCTGTAGCAGTTTATTCTCCACCTCTGTTTGATATTTCTTTCGTATATCTTGGTCTCTCAAGTCATCCACCTCCCATTGTGCGCTGTTACTGGTCTTCGGTGTTTCTCTTCTGTTATTTCTTGTATTAGGTATGATAATGATAATACCAAACTTTTCAGAGGGCATGCCTATAGCAACCCAAGTGGTCCAATATTCAGATTTTGATGACACTATGTCAATAATCCTGCATATAATACTATTTTTCTGTCTCACTTTATGGTGGATGGGAATATTCAAAGCATTTCTCGGATGTTGTATCATCTCCATTGGATTATGGGGTCTGGACAAGGTTCTGGATCTGCCCAAGAAAATCAATAGGTTGTGGATATAATAGGACATGGATATAAAATTTACTTTCTAATACATTCAAGGTATTTCGAGCCAGAGCTGCAAGAACAAACTGTCATCTACAACGACGAGGGTTGGCCAATTCATCCACAAAAATTCACCAGAGTCCACGACATTCCACCCACAACCATGTTTGCCGTTAATTTGGCATTCTTTTTCATTTTCCCTTTCTCACTTATATGGAATACGCTGAAAAGGGCGCTAGGATCGAAATACTCGCCAGATTCAATGTTTAGTGACTTGGATATTTGTGATTGCAAGGCTAGTCAAATGAGCCTGTTGAAAAACTATAGTCTTCAAAATAAGAAACCTGGGAGTTCCGTACATAAAAATACGGAAGATGCGAACAAAACTCCATTTTCCAATACCAAGCATAATAATAAGAGGTGTACATTTTTTCGAAAGAAAGGTCTGTAAAATTAAGCATTGGTGTATATTTATTGAAATCTTGATTTATTTGGTAGATAAAGACTAGGAAGATGGTACGTTTGTCCTAGGAAATGATTTTCTTGTTTATATTTATGTTTATAGTCTAATAAACAATAATGAAATTTTACGACATCATTGTCTCATAGTAATTCCTAACTTCCGAGGCATGTAAGCGAGTAATTGTCGGGAAAAATCTGATAAATTCGCAGTGGATAGAATACTAAGTGTGGCTTCATGCTATAGAGGAGTTAACCTGGACCCCTATCCTTGATCCAGTGAAATGAACAATGAAGTTACGTTTTTGTTATTTTTAACAAGTGAGCCTCTTGCTTGTAAATCCACTATCTGGCACTTACCAAAGCGATCAACTAGTTTTGGCCATTTCAAACCAGTTTCTGTCCACTGTTCTGAAATAAGGTTTTCCTAATCGTGCCCAAGGGATTACCACCCCTAATAAAAGTGTAAATCCGGGCTGTTCATTGAAAATAAACAATTTTTCATCGGGCCTAATTGGCGAAAATTACTGGGAGATCATTTTCGGAGTTTATCCAAGCGGGGATGAGTCACTTTTATTGATATTTTCCAGGAGCAGGTGTAAGATTTTTTTTAGTTGAGGGAGTTTGCTTGAAGGGGTTGGACTTGAGATGCGAATTTTATGTGGAAATAAATCTCATTTCTATTAGCTATGTGTCTATACAGGGTGCGCCAAGGTAAGTGGTTGGGATTTTGAAAATTTGTATGGTGAAGATGAGATCTTCAATGATTCTTTCTTCAAATGAAATACCAGCGACGTTGCGTGTCTTCCGGTTATACCGGAAGTAGGTGTCAACTCGCTTGTTTCATTACATTTTTTGATTGTACGTAGAATTCTAGGCAGACTTTATGTATCATGTCCTATACCAAGGTGCCTATAGGACCTAGGTGTCTTTTATACTTATTCGTCTCTTTAATTTTATATTTTATGCTTTTTATGTTTTTTATACTTTTTATACTTTTAGATAGCACCATTTAGAACAATTGTTCTGTAGTGTGTTGTAGGACAATAAATAAATAATCGTAAAATATTTTAGTTTTTATGTCAAAAATTACGTTTACGGCTCCTATTCAAGTGTAAATTTTTCGTATAAAAAAGTCTTCATTGTTTAATTTGTATTGGATTTCTTGTTGAAAGGGACCTACTTTGATAGACTTTTTTCAACATTTTGAAAACTATTTTTACAGGGTGGCTCAAAAATAAGGTACACATTTAAATTGAGAAAACTGCAATTTTTGTTTTTGTTTTAATGGGAGACTTCCAATGTTTATTATCGTATTGAGCATCGAAAATAAAGGTGAACTTGTAAAAAATTATCCGTTTTTGAAAATAAAAAAAAATAATAAGAACAACAACTTTTGGAATGAACAATTTTTTACAAACTCACCTCTTTTTTTCAATGCTCAAGAAGATAAAATGATAAAAATCCCGGGTTTTCATTTGAAAACAATGATTTTTGACAGTTTTCTCAATTTAAATTTTGACCTTGTACTTGAGTCACCCTGTAAGAAAAGTTTTCAAAATATTGTGAAAAACCTTTGGAAGTAGGTCCCTTTTAACAAGAAATTCAATACAAATTAAATAATGAAGGTTTTCTTATACGAAAAATTTACATTTAAACAGGACTTAATGTAATAACACAATGGAATTAATATGACATATACGGTGTGTCCACTCTGAAGTCACTCACCCTGTATTAGGTATCGATGATTTTTTGTTTAAAACACACATTCTGGGATTTTATTAACATCTCATTTATTAGAACGTACAGGAATAGACTCAATGAGCAGTATAAGTAATGTATTAACATATTACCAACAAAAAAATAACCAAAACAGTAACATTTTTTTTTTGAAAATGTGAACAGGGAGGTTTTTGGTCATTCTGATTGAGATTCCGTTGTCAGTTTTTTTCCAAAAAATCCTCTAATACGATTTTCTGAAATTTGACCCACTTTGAACCCCCATAATCACCCCAAAGTACGTCCCAAAAAAAAAAATGAAAATCGGTTAATAAACAAAGATGTTACAGAGGTGGGACACTTCAGAGTGGACACCCTGTATGACACCCTGTATATAAATACAGGGTGTTTATTAATTGAATGCCGATACTCAAGGATGATAATCCTTGAATGATCTTGAGATAAAAAGTTCATATTATGGAGATAGGTACACAAGAGCCTAGATTTTGAGATACAGGGTGTTGAAATAAAAAAAAAAATAGCAATACTTTGATACTATATTCCAGATATCTTTTTGAAATTTGGTACACGTCTTCTATGCATCAATATGCAAGGGAGTGTCAGAGAGGGCGCCACTGATTTAAAAATATTGGATGACACAGCAGGGTGTCAATGCAATTAAGTAGATTTTATTTTTTCAAGCGAAAACCATACGCCGGACGAAAAAAGATCAAGAGAACAAATTGGCTCAGAAATGAATAGAGATTTCAAAAATAACTTTTATTCTGAAAAGAAGCAGTGGCCTACAAGTTAATTTCTCCAAAAATATTGAGTGCAAAACCCGTACGGACGCCACTGGTAAAAATAATTAAATTGTTTGTACATCACAAAATGCATATTGATGCATATAAGACCTGTAGCAAAATTTCATAACGATATCTGGGATAGTATCAAAGGAATTATGAAAAAAAAAATATTTTTTAAAATTTCAACGCCCTGTATCTTGAAAATCAGTCTCTTGCGGACCTATGTCCATCCATATGAACTTTTTGTCTTAACATCTTGCACACAACACCCTGTATAAGTAATCGTAAATAATCTATAGGGCGTTGCATTTGAGACAGTAGGCGAGTTGACAAATTTCAGAATACCAATTCTAAAATACATTCTTATAGTCCATTTACCTTGGCGCACCCTGTATATTGTTATAGAATGAATATTGCTTTAAAAGGTCAAACTGTTTTTAACATTTTTATTTCCAGTTATTTTGTTCAAACTACAAACCAACAATTATTAATAATATTAGATTAGAGCTTTCGGGACATTGAGAACTGAGAATATCTTCAGATAAAAGTCTTTCTTAAGCATTATTTTTAAGTTTAAGTAACAGATCAAAAGATATACTATGTGTCTTTGATTATACAGGGTGAGTCTGGAAAAAGTGCGCATTTTGACATGGTGCATGGAGTATGGAAGGATAATCACTTTTTGTAAATGAACAATAAGTGTCCCCAAACGTTTCGTTGAGAAATGATGATTTCGATTTTTGTCTGTAAATTTGAAGTCTCGCGAGTCGCGCGATTGAGATAAAAATTTTAGATTTTTGTTCTTTTTCAGCAACAAACTGCAACACTTTCAGCCTGATTTGATTTCCCGTTTTCCTTAGACTTTGAAATAAGTGAATTTTTTGAAAACGACAAATCGAAGAAGGAAAACTCAAGTTATCTTTTTTGCTCCAATTTATACGAAACATAAAAATTTCCGACAACCTGATGGCGCACCACTTTTTTCTTCGATATAAGAAATATGAGTCGCTTTAAGGTCCTGGAAAAGTTCCTCAAGAAGATGCTAATAAGAACACCGGTTATACTACCTGCAAGTTTGAACAAAATCGCTTTAGGCGTTTTGAATCTACAGACCAATAATCGAAATTTTCACATTCACATTTCTCTCATTCTCATTCACAAAAAGTTATTATCCTACCATATTCCATGCATTCACTATATTATCAAAATGCGCACGTTTTTCAGACTCACTCTGTATACTACGTGACATAAAAAGGAGAAAACTCATTAGTTTCCATAAAATTTTAGGTAAACATGCTCTAATACAAAGTTTCATAATATCTCCCTTGAAAAAAAAAAGATATCATGTAAACTCAAAAATTAAAATATTCACAATGATTTGGCATAAAAAAAATCAATGTTTCAATTTTATACTTCACCCACTCCACAGAAAGTTTCAAAGTTTTGGAGCCAAACCGGAAATTCGATATGCATTATGGGTGAAATGCCCTGAAAATTCTCTGTGAAGAATGCAATAAAAAAAGAACTTTTTTATGCCAAATTATTATACTTAGCTTCATTCATTTTGAAAATTTTAATGTTTGAGTTGACATAATATATCTTCTTTTCTACGCGAGCTATGAAACGTTTTATCACAGCAAGTTTACATTGAATCTTATGGAAGATAAATGAGTGTTCTCCTTTTTATGTCAATACTATATATAGGTGACATAAAAAGGAGAATTTACGTATTACCAAAGTTTTCTTGACAACTTTATGAAACTTCTTTACAAATTATTTATAATAAAAGCTAAGACTTCAAGAATGGCTCATGTGAACTTGATCAATATACATTTGGAATCAGGAAAAAAGATCTTTGACTTTAGCGCAAGATATAAAAAAATATATAACATACAACAATGGTATAATAGTCAATATACAATAAGATAATGAAAGACAAATTATTAATTACTTAAATATTTTTATTCATCAATCTAATATAATAACAAAATGCAAATTACATATTTGGTACATTGATCTAATAATTTACACAGTCGAAAATGTACAAAACAATAAATAAATTTATTTACAGACGACCCATCACATTGACTATGTCAACTGATTTCTTGAATAAAGGATATTTAAGAAGTATCTTGTATCCAAGAATCACTATTCAGTTGCATGTTTGTCAGGCAAAATAACACTATTTGTCGACTTAAAGCCCACAGTCTTTGGCATACTCTAGACAAAATATCCACTATCTTACAATTCAGACTTATAGGGCTTGAACAGCTTCGGTTTATTTTCCGAATGAATTTGTGTCATTGTTGGTACTTGCTTGCTGGGCATCAACAAACTATCATGCATAGGAGGGCTCAGACTGATCTCAGACACATGAGAGTCAGTGGGAGAGATCTTTTGATGCATCTGCTGATACGAAGGCATGTCTCCAAAGTTAAGGTTTATATTTAAACCTTGTGGTAATTGAGCTGAAGGCAATGCGCTGTGCATGCCTGTGGGCAAAGGCTGCGACGTCGGCACAAACGGTACTGCTGGTCCGTGAGGGTGCATCATACCAGGACCATGTACGCCCATTGAAGGATACGGACTGTATCGTGGGTAATGAGGAGGATACATAGCGGGTGAACCTGGATAGTGCACGGTTGAAGCTGCAGCTTGCAATAGCGAAGCTGCGAAGATGGGGTCACTATAAACAGCTGCATAAGGCCAAGCAATCGCCATTCGTTGCCTTTTGTCTTTCATGCGTCTGTTTTGGAACCAGACCTGCAATTAAAACACAACATTAGCACGTAATAAAACTACTGATGCCCATTAGGCGGCTTATTTGATGTTTTAAAAGCAATATATAGGTGCTAATTAGTAATAGTACACACCTTGATTGTAGATTCTGGTAGGTTCAGCTGAGCTGCCAGCTCCACCCTTCTAGGCCTGGACACGTAATTTTCTTTGTAGAACTCCTTTTCCAAACGCGCTAGTTGTTCCCTGGTGAAAGCAGTTCGGTATCTTCGAATATTTGGGTCATTTGTACTGGGGCTTGTCGAGTTCTTATTCAGATCGGCACTAATTGGGCTTGAAGTGTCTGCAAAGGAACAAGCAATTAGCAAAAGAGCAAGTCAAGTGGTTGGGTCTAGACAATGTCGAGTACGTCCGGATAAAGCAGACAACTTCCGCAACTACTCACCAGCTCTAAATGAATTCGTTGGTGTGCTGGGGCTCTGTGGCGGACTAGGCTGTCCATGATGGCCCGTTACGTAGTGCGGTGGAATTATATCCAACACAACATTCTGCTGATCTTGAAACATCTTGAAATTTTCGTGGCTATGCATTTTTACACTACACTTTTGCTCACTACACACAACAATGGCACACTTGACTGACTGCAGTGGACTGAACTTAAACTTCACCAGTTGGACAATTTAAAGGACGTACAGGAGGTGTGGCTTACGTCAGTCGGTTGGCCGTCCTAAAGCGAGCAGTGATTGGTGGCCACGCCCTTGTGTCCCTATGTAGAGGGTATTAAGGGTTATTTTCACTCGAGGCATCTTTATCTGTAGTAAGTAGTTGTCGGAACGTATTAAGGGGATATGGGTCTTGGGTCCTAATGAGAAATTCTTTGCTCTCCCTGCGCTGTTCGTATTGATTAAGTTTATATAAGGCCCCGGTTAAATTGGCTTATTTAGCCGGTAGCTTCATAGGGCTTTATTATACGTTTTATGGATGTAATGAAAGCGTTATGAGAGATATGCGTTAGACGTCATGTGAAAGGAGGATTATTGAGTGATACTCGGTGGATTCGATATATTGTGCTTTACAAAGATATTTATAATTATTTTATGAGTGTAAGAAAGTTTTGCATGGTTTATTTGTCAACATTTTGCTAGATCATCATCATCAAAAAAATGAAGCCTACAAAACTAGTCCGGAACTCACTCTTTTCCAGCTTCCCTCCATCTTATCAATAGATTGCGAGCAGGAAGAACTATTTTTCAGTTGTTACTAAATATAAATGTTGTTTGCCTAGAGCGGACACGTATTTTGGTCAGAGCAGAAGAGATTTGCCTCTTTCATTCTAACATTTAAAAATATTGGATTAAAAAATAATCAATCTCACTTCAGTGACTGAATTTTTTTTTGTGCGTTAGTTTGTTGAATATTTGTAACAAAACTGAATTTCTTTCTGTGTCTTATTACCTGTTTGTCCTACATTTATAAAGTTATAAATATATTGTATATATAAGTTTCTGAAAAAATTATCAACATTTGTTTGAATTTTCTCTTCGATTTGCAAGTCTTGTCGGCTCATTCCTTCAATATCACTGATTTTATTGGCCCAATAGAAAAATTAGTTCTACTAGACCAGTTTATATTTTTACAACAGAACTTTACAACTTGACCGTCGAATTGGGCTACTGATTGGTGTTGTAAAATTAGAGATTTTATGATTTTTTTTGTCAACTCAACTTGGGAATATTAAAAGTTTGGTGACTTCGATTATGGGCAAAGGATATGTTTCTTGGAAGATATACAACAAAATGAGATATAACGGAGGTGGAGATGGGTCAGTTTTTTGGCAAAAAGATGCAATTTTGCAAAACGCCTGTAAAGATTATTTGGGCAATATTAATAAAAACCAGGTTAATTTATTGCTGATTCAAATCGAAGGAATCAGATTATGTTCATTGTAGGTCAATAATTGTGAATCAATCGCAGTAGGTACCTACAAGCTTGATAAAGATTTTATCAACCTATTAATCTACTTATATTTAGATGAAGATGTCCTAATCTACAAATGAAAAAGGCTTTATTGTTTTCAGGTAGGCAACTAATCCAATATCATAACAGACAAATATCCTTTTCCTGTGATAACCATAAAAAATCAGATTATCGATTGATATCTGATTTTCCATGAATGTGATCAATTTTTTAATTCAATTACGTTGGTACACAGTTATTCAACGCCTTTCAGGTTTAATTAACTAGGGGATGAAATAACAATGCTATAAGTCTATCAAACTGGATGGCTATTAGTTCTGGCACGGAATAAAGTACCTGTGTTGGATTGGCTTTTATTAAAACCAGTAAATTTTTATACTGACAGGGAGAAAATGGGTAGTTGTCTGCGAAAACATCTCGTTTAGATCGGGTCCGGAAATATATCAATCACATATTGATTCCTGTTTTATTCATTACACAGAATAAATTACAAATAAATGAATGAGTGTATAATAATTAATTAAAGTAATTAAAAAATCTTCAGATTGAACAGTTAAGAGTTGCTTTTCAATACAAAACTGTATAATATGCAGAAACATGGTTTATATCATAAGTTGATGAGGAAGATGGGATTTTTTTGCTTTATAGCAGGTATCAATATCAATATTACACAAAACTATATTGTGTATAAATCTCAGAAGATATGTTTTTCCAGTGAAAATCTCATTTACCAGGTATCTATTAAGACATAAAATATCCTTAATTGTGAGCAAATGACACTAATAATCAACATTTGAAAAGAATCTCCGACAATGGGGATACTCGGATTACCAGGTACTTATGTGGATAGAAGAAATATTATGAATTATGTGACCAACAACGAATAAGACCTACCTGTGTTGAAGAACTGGCCCACATTTTTCACTTTCTTCAGAGAAGAACAACTTCACTATAATGCATAGTCTATATACTTTAAAAATACTTAAAACATGACAACATTGGAATGACAATCGTCAGTCATTTTTTGTTTTCAAATATTTATTCTACCAGGACGCCTAGTGTGGTCAAGAACGTTATTTATCAGATAAAGTATGTGGTTGAAACATTTTCGAAAAAAAAATTGTCGAAATCCGCAGTAGCTACAATATTTCAGTATTAGTAGTTTTGTAATAAGTGACCCATTTTTAACAATTTTGAAATTTTATAGCTAGACTATTCAGGCTTCAATTATAAATTATAATTATATATTATTATAAATGCCCCCCCCTCTAACTTTTTAATTTGACGGTTTAGAAAAAGGTGTTCCAAATAAAAGTTTCATGGTTGAAAATGAACTTTTCAAATAACCTGTTTTCACATATACAGGACGCTCCAAAAAGTCTGGGCGAGGTCCAACTTTCATTTTTCAAATTGATACCCTATTTTTTTATTTGATATTTGGATTCTCCTTTTAACTCTAAACATTTTTTACGTAGCATATACTATGCCTAAGTTTAATGTATAAAAAGATATTTGATATTTATTAATTGAATAATAATAATTTATTGTTGTGAAAATGTCAAATATATCTATGATTTAGAATTATTGACGCTCGTATTGATGAAAATGTCACGTCATTAAGTACTTTTAAAGTATAAAAGTATAAATAATTCTGCATTTGATTCAAAAGATTTTTTTTTATATAAGACATTATTTTATTATTTGTTCATTTTTTGGGTATCAATTTAAAATCAGAGTTTTGGTATATCCTACACACACAATTTCGTCAATACTTTGAAACCATAGATTTATTTTACTTTTTTATAACAATGAATTAGTATTATTCAATTTATACAATATCAAATATCTTTTTATACATCAAACTTAGGTATAGGATATGCTGCATAAAAAATGATTAAAATTTGAAGGAGAATCCAAAAATCAAATAAAAAAATAGGGTATCAATTTGAAATAAGAAAGTTTAGACCTCGCCCAGACTTTTTGGAACACCCTGTATATGTGACAACAGGTTTTTTAAAAATTTCATTTTCAACCATGAAACTTTCATTTGGAACACTTTTTTCTAAAACATCGAATTAAAAAGTTAGATGGGGGGGGCACTCTTTCAAAAGATGCTATCCATATTGATCAAAAATTACACAGGAAAAAGTTTTGTATTTAACCCTTTTTTTTAACGTGTAAAAAGGGCACTAAATATTTTTAAAAAAATCGACAGAACCCGTAAACTGAAAAATCGATCAAAGTTCCTAAATGCACCACTCCCTTATTAAAAATCTAATGCAGAAGTGGAGTTTTAGCAAATTTAAGGCTGTCTATATACAGGGTGGTCCGTAATGAATGCGTCATATCATTATTATAGCAGTTGATTCTATAGACGCTATAATATTGCAATTTACCTTAATACTTAAATCGATAATAACCGAGATACAGGGTGTGAAAGTTAAAATATTGTTTTTGATTTTAATTGATATTTTCATAAGTATGTGCATGATCTTGCTGAAAACTGGTATGTTGGGGTATTAAATGGCAGTATCAAGAAAAAATCAGAATGTCTAAAATAATTTAAGTTTGATTTTCTCGAAAACGAAGGGTTAAATCCAATTAAATGATGTACTTATACCTTTTCACCTTCTAAACAAAGGAGAATCACATTTTGTAATCAGATTGATCGTACAGTTACGCACAAAAAAGTTAGTGCTTGATTAAGAGGCAAAGCGGTCAGCAGCTGGCGCCCCTTATCAGGTGTAACAAAATAAATACTGGATTTTCATTTTCTACCCCAAAAAACCCCAACATATCAGTTTTCAGCAAGATCAGTCAGATAAAATCAAAAACAAAATTTTAACTTTGACACCCTGTATCTCGGTTATTATCGATTTTAGTATCAAGGTAAATTCAGCTAGATCGCAATATTTTAGCGTCCAGAATCTACCGTTATAATATGACACATTCATAACGGACCACCCTGTATATTTTTTATGTACAGGGTGATTCACTATATATTGACCCCCCCTCTAACTCATTTTTAACAAGGTGTACAAAAAAAACTTTGATACAAAAGCTGTTTGGCTTATACTATTTTTTTTTTAATTGAGCAATATCATTTATACAGGGTGTCCCAGAAGCTGTCCACAGCACCCAACTTTGAAATTTTAAATGGGATGCCTTGTATTTTATTTCGTTTTCGAATTCTATATTTAATACCAAGTCAAATCTATAAAAAGTAGATCTATATTAACTTTTGACGTTTTTGAGATAAAGGCTGTTTGTGAAAAATACAAAATTTACTATACAGGGTGTTGCTTAATGGTATGTCATAATTTCAAGGGGGAGTTCCTGAATAAATTTTAAGTCGAAAAGGTCATATAAACTGCTTGGTTTGTAAGATACAGGGTGTTAAAGAATTATTTTATTTTCAGCTTTTAATACATTTTTCAAAGACGGTTTGAGATATTGAACTGAATTTTGCCACAAGATATGTATAGGAACACAATTTTTTTTTTTTTTTTTTTTTTTTTTTTTTATTTTGTTTTTTTTTTTTCATAGACCCAAGTTTATATGACCTTTTCGACTTAAAATGTATCCAGGAACACCACCTTGAAATTATGACATACCATCAAGTAACACCCTCTGTATTTTGATTCCCCTCATTTCATACAAGGTGTACAAAAAAAATGGTATGCAAAATTTGTTTGGTTTATACTAAATCTTTTAATTATAGAAGTATCGTTTATACGGGGTGTTTCAAAAGGTGACCACAGCCCTGTACAACATACATTACTGTAAATTGGAAAACTTTTGAGAAAAGTCCTTTTCGTATATGACTAGAGCAATTATACGCCCTAGAGGTGAATATATGGATCAAGAAAATAATTCCAGTAATTTCTTTTGCCGTTTTCCTATAAAAGATTTTTTTCCCAAACTCCTACGACTAATACTTCCTGAGATGGGTGCGCTACCTCGTCAACCTTAATTAATCACCCTGTACAATTTTTATATTTTTTGACCCACCGTGAATGATATTCGATGAGTTATGCAATTAATTGAGAAAATCTCATATTATGTCGCACGCTAAATGGTTCTTGACTTTTCCCCAATACACCCTGTATATTTAATTGACGTTTTTATATCGAAATTTCATGTTCAATCGACTGGGGAAAACAGCAGGGTGGTATCTCCTTTATTTTGAGGGATATGTTTTTTTTTTAATTGTTCATTTTTAATACATTGGAAAATTTGAGGTAAATTTTCTTGACTTTTTCCGAATGCACCCTGTATATTTTATTGACGTTTTTGTATCAAAATTGTATGCTTAATCAGCTGGTGAAACTAGCAGGACGTTATGTCGTTTACTTTGGGACATAAGATTTTTTTTTGTAATTGTTCATTTTTCATACATTGAAAATATTGACGGGAATTTTATCGAGTTTTTTCTTATACACCCTGTATTATTCGTTGTCGTTCTTACATCAAGATTTTATGCTCAATCGACTGGTGATAACAGCAGGAGGTTAATTCTTTTATTTTGTGAGATATGAATGTTTTTTAATTGTTCATTTTTAATACATTGGAAAGCTTGAGGGGAATTTTCTTGACTTTTTCCGAATGCACCCTGTATATTATTTTGACGTTTTTATATCGAAATTTCATTCTTAATCAACTGGTGAAAATCGCAGGACGTTATCTCTTTTTTTTTAGAGTAAAGATTTTTTTTGTAATTGTTCATTTTTCATACATTGGAAAGTTTGAAGAGAAATTTCTTGACTTTTTCCCAATGCACCCTGTATATTCTATTGACGTTTTTATATCGAAATTTTATTCTTAATCAACTGGTGAAAATCGCAGGACGTTATCTCTTTTTTTTGGAGTAAAGATTTTTTTGTAATTGTTCATTTTTCATACATTGGAAAGTTTGAGGAGAATTTTCTTGACTTTTTCCCAATGCACCCTGTATATTTTATTGACGTTTTTGTATTCGAATTTTATGCTTAATCAACTGGTGAAACTAGCAGGACGTTATGTCGTTTACTTTGGGACATAAGATTTTTTTTTGTAATTGTTCATTTTTCATGCATTGAAAATATTGACGGGAATTTTATCGAGTTTTTTCTTATACACCCTGTATTATTCGTTGTCGTTCTTACATCAAGATTTTATGCTCAATCGACTGGTGATAACAGCAGGAGGTTAATTCTTTTATTTTGTGAGATATGAATGTTTTTTAATTGTTTATTTTTAATACATTGGAAAGTTTGAGGGGAATTTTCTTGACTTTTTCCGAATGCACCCTGTATATTATTTTGACGTTTTTATATCGAAATTTTATTCTTAATCAACTGGTGAAAATAGCAGGACGTTATCTTTTTTTTTTGGAGTAAAGATTTGTTTGTAATTGTTCATTTTTCATACATTGGAAAGTTTGAAGAGAAATTTCTTGACTTTTTCCCAATGCACCCTGTATATTCTATTGACGTTTTTATATCGAAATTTTATTCTTAATCAACTGGTGAAAATCGCAGGACGTTATCTCTTTTTTTTTAGAGTAAAGATTTTTTTTGTAATTGTTCATTTTTCATACATCGGAAAGTTTGAGGAGAAATTTCTTGACTTTTCCCAATGCACCCTGTATATTTTATTGACGTTTTTGTATTCGAATTTTATGCTTAATCAACTGGTGAAACTAGCAGGACGTTATGTCGTTTACTTTGGGACATAAGATTTTTTTTTATAATTGTTCATTTTTCATACATTGAAAATATTGACGAGAATTTTATCGAGTTTTTTCTTATACACCCTGTATTATTCGTTGTCGTTCTTACATCAAGATTTTATGCTCAATCGACTGGTGATAACAGCAGGAGGTTAATTCTTTTATTTTGTGAGATATGAATGTTTTTTAATTGCTCATTTTTAATACATTGGAAAGCTTGAGGGGAATTTTCTTGACTTTTTCCGAATGCACCCTGTATATTATTTTGACGTTTTTATATCGAAATTTTATTCTTAATCAACTGGTGAAAATCGCAGGACGTTATCTCTTTTTTTTGGAGTAAAGATTTTTTTGTAATTGTTCATTTTTCATACATCGGAAAGTTTGAGGAGAATTTTCTTGACTTTTTCCCAATGCACCCTGTATATTTTATTGACGTTTTTGTATCGCATTTTTATGCTTAATCAACTGGTGAAAATAGCAGGGCGTTATCTCTTTTATTTTTGGAGATAAGATTTTTTTTGTTATTGTTCATTTTTCATACATTGGAAAGTATGAGGAGAATTTTCTTGACTTTTTCCCAATGCACCCTGTATATTCTATTGACGTTTTTATATCGAAATTTTATGGTTAATCAAGTGGTGAAAAAAGCAGGACGTTATCTCTTTTATTTTGAGAGATTTTTTTTTGTAATTGTTCTTTTTTCATACATTATAGAAAGTTTAGTATACAGCGTGGATACAGTGTGTCCCAAGAAACATGGTTAACCTTGTTATAATGTATTAATTTCTCGAAAAAAAGTTATTTCTCGTAAGAAGCTATGCATGGCTCAAGACCTAAAACGGCACACACTCTATGCAATCAATTCATCAATAAGTTGAACAACTCAGGTTGATTCGGCGACGGATCAAGAAACCAATCAATCAATCAATCAATCAATCAATAGATCAAAATATACTTCAGTTGTGCGGTTGAGTTTCTGGTTCTCTTGTTCAACTTGACTTCAACCGCCTCAAATGAGTCAAACTGAGTGTGTGTGTCGCTTGAGAAGACTTCGAGTTCATATTCTGTTGATGAAAGGGTCGAATCAACTTTTCATTCAACTGAACTGAATGGTGCGTGGCCAAAATACTATTCACTATAACTTTATTATCAATTCTTATGAATAATTTCTATTCGAACCATATTGTCCAAAACCATCCATAAATCAATAATTCCACTAGAAAAACCATGATTTCAATCATCCTACAGCACACCTCAACCATTACGCTCAATTAAATGGACCGTAATCCAAATTACGCCGATTACCCCCGGGGGTAAAAATGAAATAGATCACCCGACAATTAAATGTTGTGTCCATTGTTCGATCGGCCGCAAAGGACAATGCAGTGTCCGGTAATGTCTGATGACAGATGCGATTTATCTGACCGCGGTCACCCACGCACGGATAATAGAATAAATGGCTCATTTTATTGAGGGGGTGGTTTAGAGGAAAATCTGTGTACTATGGAGGGACGAAAGTGAAATAAGAAACTATGGATGATAAAATAATCAGTTTTCCGCATCATGCATGCGTGAGAGAATCATAAAAATTTTATTTCAGCCGCAAACTTGGATCCTCATCATGCTTTTTCATACCGTTCTCCCAAATAAACTCATTCAATGTTTCCAAGTAAAAATATATATTTAACCTTCATGGACAAAACTGTCTCAGGGGGTGTCTTTCGAATTGAAACCGCATTTTGGTCAAATAATTGGCCAACCCGTGACCAACGTCTTTGTTACATTTGGAAACATACTCGGAATAGTTTGGTTTAATTCATATTGTCTCCAGGGTAAATGTTGACAAATGCTTGACATTTTCAGGACAGCGTGAATAATTTCCGAGCAGACCAAATTGCGGTGAACCATAAATCGTCCAAGTGGAACCATCAATTGGTTCTAGAGTGGTTTAATGATGGCAAATATTGGGTTTCATAGCACTTTGCTAACAAATCTTCAACCGACTCGAACGTGCATTTTCAAGTCCAGAATCCGGGAGTGCTTTGAATAAATCATATCTTTTTGTATCACGTACGGAAGACAAGTTCGAAAATTGTATTATTAAAATTGAATAAAAGTGAAAACAGAATAATGTAAAAGCCGAGCCGATCTCGTACGTTCCATGAATAATATACGTCGGTCGCGTATAAAGAATCAGCCTTCGGGCGTACTGGAGGGGGCTGAATCTGAATCTTCCTGATTTCCCAGCGGCCGTATAAACTTCGATTTAACAACATATTGAGATCCGTGTCACAGAGGCCGCCTGAAAATTTCAGGTGTCCTGAATTTATGTCCCCGGGTCATGGATTGCGAGAATTATGGCGACAAATCACGGCTACAAACTTTTCTGAGTGCATTATTTATACAAACTACAAAATCATATAGAATCACTTCTATAGCAGGACAAGATTATAACTAATTCTGGTCTAATGCCCTTTATAAAACTATTTATTCTAAATATTCTAGACAGTGCTAGTTAAAAAAAAATTCAATATTTTTCAAAAAATCTTTGAAGCGGAATATCTCCAAAAATATGTACTTTCTCATCAAATTTCAACACAACTGATTTTATGGTGCTAATATTGGTTGGGCATCCAACAACTCATTTGATCAGTTCCACAGATATTATTTGAGGCAATTAAAATATTTTTCTCTATTAAAGTGAGCATTAACATAGAAGCCGTAGGTCACCAAAGGCATCAGAGTACATCCAAAAGGATCAAACTCTCCATAAACCTCAAAAAAGCTCATTATGACAGACAGCCAAAACAATCTGAAATAAATGCAGTGACAACTGAAGAATCATGAAAGAGCTCCGAGGGGCAAAGGAAAACTTTCAACAGTTTTCGTATTTTCTAGATCAGTATAATTCTTTCTTTTGCTCTATTTTATCTAGAAAAGTTGGCTGGGAAAAATCAAAACCACAGATTAAAATAAGGTAAAAAAGAAATCACGAGCAGAAAAAGAAATTAGAAAATTGATTTTTTTTTCATTTGAGTAGAGAATTAAAAAATAGCTTTAAATCGCAGCGCACAGTAAACGAAACTTTAGCTACAATTTTTTCAGATTAACCCGATTCCTTATATTATAAAAAATCATCTCCATCTTCTTATCTGCAAGCCAATGAAAAATCAACTAAAACAGGAGGAGGGTTCACATTTTAAGAATTTTTTATTCAACAATTTTTTTAGTTCAACCCTCTACCTTATCTTAGGTATATCAAAATATCATTTGCCGATTTGCAGGCCAATACAAAATCAGATAAAGGAGGAGACTGGTTGAAATTTTGAGGAGACACACCCTTCTCATCAATAACTAATTTTTTTTAGTCTTACCTTATTTTTTACATGAAAAAATCACCCTCCTCTCTGGAGGTCAATAAAAAATCAACTCAAACAGGAGAAACAACGAAATTTTGAGGAGGCACTCCTGAAATTTCCTGCAATCACTCATACCATTTGCATTGAACTTGAGGTTTTAATTCACTATTTCTCTAGTCTGACATTATTCTTTACAAAAAATAATCATCTTCCTCTATGGAGGCCAATAAAAAATTAACTCAAACATGAGGAAGGTTGAAATTTTGTGATAACACTCCTGAAACCTTCATCAATATGTCGTACCATTTGCATTGGACTGTCTTTGTGGGTTTTTAGTTTACAATTTTTTTTAAACAACATAATTTTTTACTTGAAAAAATCCTCTTTTTTTATGGACGCCGATAAAAAATCAACTCAATCAGGAGGAAGGTTGAAATTTTGTGATAACACTCCTGAAACCATCATCAATATGTCGTACCATTTGCATTGGACTGTTTTTGTGGGTTTTTAGTGGTTTACATTTTTTTTAAACCAGCATTATTTTTTACTTGAAAAAATTATCTTTCTCTATGGAGGCCGATAAAAAATCAACTCAAACCGGAGGAAGGTTGAAATTTTGTGATAACAATCCTGAAACCTTCATCAATATGTCGTACCATTTGCATTGGACTGTTTTTGTGGGTTTTTAGTATAATTTTTTTTTAAACCAACATTATTTTTTACTTGAAAAAATCATCTTCCTCTATGGAGGTCAATAAAAAATCAACTCAAACAGGAGGAAGGTTGTAATTTTGAGAAGGAACTCCTGAAACCTTCTTCAATAACCCATACCATTTGCATTATTGGACTGTCTTTGTGGGTTTTTAGTTTACAATTTTTTTAATCCAACATTATTTTTTACTTGAAAAAATCATCTTCCTCTATGGAGGTCAATACAAAATCAACTCAAACAGGAGAAAGGTTGTAATTTTGAGAAGGAACTCCTGAAACCTTCTTCAATAACCCATACCATTTGTATTATTTGACTGTCTTTGTGGGTTTTTAGTTTACAATTTTTTTAATCCAACATTATTTTTTACTTGAAAAATCATCTTCCTCTATGGAGGCCAATAAAAAATCCTCTCAAACAGGAGGGATGTTGAAATTTTGAGAAGGCACTCTTGAAACCTTCCCCAATAACTCATACCATTTGCATTATTGGACTGTCTTTGTGGGTTTTTTGCTTACATTTTTTTAAAACCAACATTATTTTTTACTTGGAAAAATCATCTTTCTCTATGGAGGCCAATAAAAAATCCACTCAAACAGGAGGGATGTTGAAATTTTGAGAATGCACTCTTGAAACCTTCCCCAATAACCCATACCATTTGCATTATTGGACTGTCATTGTGGGTTTTTAGTTTACAATTTTTTTAA
Source organism: Orchestes rusci (assembly GCA_958502075.1). Classification (NCBI taxonomy): domain Eukaryota; kingdom Metazoa; phylum Arthropoda; class Insecta; order Coleoptera; family Curculionidae; genus Orchestes; species Orchestes rusci. The sequence goes on along the minus strand of OY293307.1, from coordinate 2,450,870 downwards.
TCCAACTTAATTTTTACTTGAAAAAATCATCTTCCTCTATGGAGGTCAATAAAAAATCAACTCAAACAGGAGGAAGGTTGAAATTTTGAGAAGGAACTCCTGAAACCTTCTTCAATAACCCATACCATTTGCATTATTGGACTGTCTTTGTGGGTTTTTAGTTTACAATTTTTTTAATCCAATATTATTTTTTACTTGAAAAAATCATCTTCCTCTATGGAGGTCAATAGAAAATCAACTCAAACAGAAAAAAGATTGAAATTTATGAAGTCTCTCCTGAAACCTTCCTCAGTAAGTCATACCATTCTCATTGGACAGTGTGGGTTTTCAGTTTAAAATTTGTTCACTGTTACTTTATTTTTCACATGAAAAATCATCCTCCTCCTTGGAGGTAATTGACTGTTAGCTAGAGCTCATACACTGACTTAAAACAATTCAAATAGATACATTTACTTTTGAGTACGTAACTGCACTTTCATGATAGTCATATATATATTCAGAATTGAGATGAACAACATATAAATTGACAAAGACTCATTGTTTCTTGAACATTTTAAGGTTTCTTGTATCGATTGGACAAACCCATCAACACGTTTGTCGGCAAGTGTTGTTTGCCATCCAATCAGCATGTGGTCCTTCCGAAAGGCCCCACTAATGCATTGAAAGCGCAGCTTCTGTAACAAATTATCACAAAATATTTGAGCAGCATTTTCCAAAACTGAGACGAAACGGAGCTGTAAACATGTCTAGGGTCGATTTGGGTAATAGAGAATTATGGAATATCATAAACCTTCGATAATGCGGTGTGAAAGCAATAAAGACACCTTTTGGTCTGGATAATTGCTACCGTTTTCCGCAGATGAGAGAGGTGCTCTATTTTGCTTTGATTTAATTTAATAGTTGTTCTATGGAGGAATGATTTAATTCAATCAAGAACTGAAAAATAATTTTATTTACCGCATCTTATAGGACAAGATAAGGAAAATGTGGTAACACTCAGCAGAAGCTGAAAATGTGGATGGCCCTATGAATCATACCTCCCGGAAACGGAAGTACTGGCTGGCAGTCACTTTCCATTACTAAAAACTAACCTACTCTCAAAAAATAAGCCTCAGAAGAATCAAAATGTGAAATAATTCATGTTCTACCGAAAGGCTGAGCATGAGCAGTCAATAAGTGACTTGTCTGTTGATAAAACACCCTCTTAAAAGGGGCCACTCGAAAAATTATATTTTCCACCCCGTTACCCTTCCAATCAAAAACAAACCCTTTGCTAACATGTGTAACAAGACTATTAAACTGTAATCCAATATAGAATCATAATCCCATTCATATGTGTGGAACGGACCCTATTGTTGTGACACGACTGTATAATATGATGATAGTCATATATTTATGTCTTCAGGGAGCTTATCGCTCTTTTATTCTATCGATGGTCCCTATAAAAACGGCAATATGCTTGGAGAATGTTCTTTTTGGATGATAACTGATTGGGGGATTTATTACAGTTAGATAAAATTGAGGGTTCACTTCTTGATTTCGTCTGAATGATGCTTTTTTTATGAGTTTCGAACGTTCTACTGTCTTGATTACAGAATACTTTCAAAATCATAAAATAAATTATTATAGCTCCTCTATAAGCCTCTAATTGTCCCAAAACCCCTCGATAAAGGTGTTTTTTTAAGGGACTCCTCCAGAAGTTGCAACAAGGAAAAGAGAATATTTTGAAAAAATCCAATTTCTCCAATTTTCTCCGCTTTATGTTATCATCAAGAAATGATGAACGATATAAGTCGGTAATAACTTCCCGGTCAAGCCATCGCCCCCGTCTGCCTAAAATAACAATTGTTCCCGGCGATTTAATCCCATCTAATCTGAGATCTATTACAATGTTGACTGGTGGGATTTATGCGACAGGGAATACAAACAATTTGTCACGGCCTTCTTTTGTCAGGACCCCACGGATGATAACATAGTTATCTGGATCGTTCCGAAATTGACTACATCTGTTAAGTGAATTAGAGAGAAGAATTATCAAGCTTTATTGACAATTCTAGTCAAAATCCAAAGTAATAACGTATTTCTCTCAGCACCTTCTCAGCAGGGTATAACAAACAATAATGCAACCCAAGGTGGTTCGTCCGGCACGCTTGTCTTATTTGTTCGAAAAGAAAAGACAATGTCGTCAAATATTTTGACAGAAGTCGTTGTAAATCAACCGTGATGGCACTGTTGAAAATTGGGTCAAACAAATTCGTAGAAAGATTCGAAGGTTGAAATTTAAGCGTAGCATGATTCTAATGCACCGAACAAGGTTTCCAAAATATATTCAAAATTACACACTACTGTTGGCATTTCAGACATTGTTATAATAAAGGTGTATCACAAGAGACTATAAAAATAAAAAACTAGCTGACCCCCGGCAAATTCCATACTGCCCCATAATCAATAATTAATGTTGTGCTAAATGAATTTGTTTCACAATTTTCTTTTTTTTTTTAGTTTTTCCGATGTTTCAATAATCATTTTCTTATTCGGGGCGCAGACATAACAAACTTATAAAAAATAATAAAAATCCTCCCAGCGATTCTTCAGTTAGGATGATATGTTAAATTTTCTGATCTGAGAACATTTCCAGCGTACTTTTTTTGAAATGTTTAAACTGAAAACGTATCTATTGTTACAACACTTCAAATCCCAAATAGAACCTACATATCTAATTTGAACAAAATCCTTTGAAAAATAACAAAATTAAGCAAACATAATCTCACTTAGACAATTTTTGGTAAATTTCATGATCAAACCTCAAATTAAAACCTTCATTATGTTATTTGAACAAAATCCTTTGGAACATAACAAAACTTTTTGAACATAACCTCACTATGTCATTTTTATAAAAATGTTTTCATCAAATCTCAAATAGGACCTACGATATATTATCTAATTTTAACAAAATCCTCTAGAAAATAACAAAATTAGGCAAACATGACCTCACTTGGTAAATTTTTGTTAAATTTCTTGACCATACCCCAAATCAAAGCCTACATGATGATTTGAACAAAATCTTTTGGCAAATTACAAAACTATGCAAACATAACCTCACTATGTATGTAATGTTTCAAAAAAAAATTTTGGTCAAATCCCAAATAGAACCTACATATTATCTGATTTGAAAAAAATCGTTTGGAAATTAACAAAATTATATGCAAACATAACCTAACCATGTCATTTTTATTGAATGCTTTGATCAAATCCCAAATAGAACCTACGATATTATCATCTAATTTGAACAAAATCTTTTGGAAAATAACAAAATTAAGCGAACTCAACCGCACTTGGTCAATTTTTGATCAAACACCAAATTAGGATCCACATAATCATTTGAACAAAATCCATTGGCAGATAATAAAACTATGCCAACATAACCTCACTATGTCAAAGAAAGGAAAGTTGTGTTTTCGGGTTCTTGAGGAAAATTTTTCTTTTCATAACATGACGCCTTATATTTCAAAGAACATTAAAAAAAAATCACCAAAATTGCGCCAGCCGTTCTCAAGTGATGGAATGACCAAGAAAAACGGGATTTAAATTTATTGATGAGATAAGATAAAAGCCTGGATAAAATCAGCATCAGCACTGTTTTAGTTTTATGTTTACGTTCACTGAATGCACCTATTTTAACATTATGGCAACGTTGCTTTATCAGTCGCAGTCCTGACCTTTGATTCTGTTTTAGTTTTAATTTTTGTTTGGACGTAGAATAAACTCTAAAAAAGAATCTGGACTTTGTCTGTGGGTAGATATTCTAACAGACGCAAACAACATCCCTTTATGGGAAAAAATAGAAATACTCTTCTCTCATAATGTCATTTTTGTCTTGACATTGAAAATGGCCGCCACTGCTATGCTGTAAAGTTTAGAGTCTCTTTCATTTCTCAGGTCTATGATTTGGATGGACATCAATATCATTAGGTGGGTTCGAGTTTACGCTCTTAGTGGTCAGAGTGCTAAGAGCGGAAACTTGAACGCGCCTATTGAATTTACTCATTGACATTGAGATTAGTTTGTTTTGTCACGGAAAGGTGACATGTGACATCCCAAATGAAAAGTTGTGTTTTCAGGTTTTTTCGGGGGATTTTTCAGCTTTTCTCGCCATAAAAACAATTCAAAAACTCTAAGGAACAATTAAAAAAAAAAATGACTCAAATTGCCCCAGCCGTTCTCAAGTTATGGATCTTCCAGAAGGAATAAGTACTCATTTTTTTTATATATTAAGATGTTGTTTGCACTTCAACTGTTGAAGCATTCTCTTGACTGTTTTGTTTTCAATTCTCCATTGATTACTGATCAAGTGCCACTTGTATACCTACTCCGCTTTTCCACTTAGCCGTTCTTGTTAGAAAGCCCATAATAAGAATCTACGAACTTTAGATGTTTCCATCTTGGTTTTCTAAAAAAGTTGTGATGTTGCTATGTACAGCTTGTTCAAGGCTTTTCTGCGGTCACGTCACAGTATTTGACGTTTGGTAGTATGTCGTAGATTGATCGCTCTACATGTGACATTTGTCAAATTGATCCGAAAGACCCCCGTCCAGACGTATGTGATTTTTTTTTTCAATGTGTAAGAGAGAGACGGACAAGTATGACGTAACCGCAGGAAAGCCATGAACAGACTATACATCCAGGGTGATCCATTTCCAGCGACAGGGTGCCAGTTTTCGAGAACTATTCATCATAGAGATCCAGGAAAATTGTTTTCCATAGTAATGTACCCAAGGAAAAATGCTGGATATGTTTCAAGTTTCTAGGATCACCACAAGGGGACGGTACGGTATCGCCAAAACAGAAAATCGACAAATTTTCGAATTTTTCTTATTGAACTACCTAAAAAGAATATGGAAACAGATTTAGGACGATATTTTCTACAAAATTACTCCCCTGACACTTCTCTCTAAGTTGTGAAATGAGACAGCTACAGGCCGTCAAACTTGATGATACTATATTGCCTACAACTTCGAAATTCCTTAACCAAGTTGACTGTTCTTAAGCTCATTTTAAAGATGAAAATCTGATTTTTCCGTTGCATTTACTCGGGGTCAATTTTATTCGCTTTAGCCGACCTCTAAACATGAATTATGAAAGTCAAACCTGTATTTGAGGTTTTTTCGAAATTTTTAAATGCAAACCCACTAAATAGATTTCTTAATCGTGTTATTTGAATAATTTCCTACCACTTTCATAAAGGTAATTTTTCTATATCTTTTCAAATAGAAGAGGAATAGAAGAGACTTCATCAAAAATCCCGCGAGGAATACTTTCGAAACAGCCCATGTAAATTTGAATGTGTCAAAAAAAAGAGTAGTACATACCTTGCCAACGGTGGGGATTTAAAGCATTTGCACTTGTTTTTGTTTGTTTTTTTGGTTTATTTAATTTTTTTTTAAATATTTTTGGAGTAAGGTGTTTATTGGTCCATCGTGGTATTTTTGGCGAGTGAGTGGTGCACTGTATTCTACGTTTCAGCTGCTCGTAGAAAAAAAAAACGAAAAATAGTTGGCATTCTCACTAATTGGCTTTTCTTTTTAACATCAACTGAAAAAAATTTTGAACGCGAATCAAAACAAATCTGATGAATATCGTTTTGACACATTCAAATTTACAGAGGCTGTTTAAAAAGTATTCCTCGCGGGATTCCTGATGAAGTTTCCGTAACTCTTCTATTTCGAAAGATAATGAAAAATGATCTGTATGTAAGTGATAGGAAATTATCCAAATTACCCTTCTTCATGGGAAAGCAAAAAAAGCCACTTTTTGTTTCAATCAAAAATTACTTCATTGTCAAAAATGTCAAAACATTCGTCGATAAAGCATGTATAGATGATTGGACGTTTACGTTAACTTAACGCATACGTGACGATTATTTAAATTTTAAAAGACAGATAAGTGATACTACTATACGGGATTAAGAAAATAGTCAGTCCTGTTGCGATAAGAATTTTCTTCACACAAGCCTTATCGAATTTTCGAATCCTTACACTGTCGAATCTTGGATGAAAGATGATTGAGTTCTCACTATATAAAAAATGCCGATATCAGAAAAGGCAACCTGTCCTGGATCTTGAAAGTTAATGTAGCTGACTCCAATATAAACAAGGAAGAGTGATGGACCTCTTTTGAAGAAAAAACAACGAACTCAATAACCTCTGATAACATTATGCCAGTTGAGGACCCAATTACTTAGCTGCAACCCTATCGGCATAACACCCAGATGCAACCATTGAACAAATCTTTGGAATGTGTTCCTCAAATCTTAGATTTCGGTCAACAATGACGCCCAAAAACTTTGCAGAGCGCCAATAAAAGACATGAGTCGAGAAGAGCACCCTCAACTGAACCTCTGAAAGAAATAATATGCGTCCACATCAAAAGTGAGAAGGTTGAATCATCGAACACGATCAGTCGTTATTATCTCATCCAATAATAAACTTAAACTTAAATCAATGGTTATAGTACCTTGAATCGGAAATCGAGGCAAATCATTCACATACAAAACAAATAGAAGACTAGAAGAGGGAACCCTGAGGAGCGCCACACTTCATCTCAGCCAGATCAGAAGAAACTGGGCCCACTATACGACTCTCTGAAGCCTATCATACTTCAACCCCTTGATGAAATCACCTCTTAAGCCATAAATGTACAATTTCCTTAACAAGATTCCATGATCTACCCAAACAAAATCCTTCGATCGGTGGCAAAAGACCGCTGCTATACTCCTTTCCCTATAAACCTCTTCCAAGAAGTTATATGTATATGGCATCATTCACTTTAGATAATAAAGGGAGAAGTGAAATAACTAGGATCATCAGGATTATAGGAATCAGCTAAGGCAATAAAAGCATGACCAGGCATCACCACCTGAAGATCTTTTATTCTTGATCTCAAGAAGACATTCCCGAACCTCCCCATCATAGGTGGGAAGGTATCATTCAAGAATAACAAAGGATCACTAACTTTGTGGATCCTATCCCAATCGAAGCCTCGGTAACAGAACAGTTGAAGGAGTGGAAGCTATCTGGAGTTAATTTCGATGCCCTATCCATACTCCTATCCTCATTAATAATAATTATGGATCAGCTTTTCCTTTGATTTTTTTTTGTTCAGGGGTCTCGGCCCCAAAGAGACGAATCTAAACCTTTCCTCCGCATTAGAACGTCATCAGGGATAAAGCCCGTTGGTGTCCCAATCTTCTCACTTAATTTGATCTCTTTGGTACCGGGTTACCTTCCGGAAGGCATCTAGAAATACAGGTAGGAACGCCACAAAACCGGTTCCTGAAGGCTACGAAAATAAAAATACGAGCTGGAGCCTCTACCAAAGTCTATATCGCGTGCGAGACGGATTTCGTCCTATCTTATAAACTAGAGCTTTGTGTGTTTTTGTCTCTTAATTTCGGTTGACCTAGCTTGGTTCATCTCCCAGGTTTATTTGTAAAGCGAAACCTCCAACTTAAAGTTGGTTCTTTGGTCTCTTTAGGCCTGCTCACAAAGCACGTAATCCACTAATACTCTGAGCCCAGGATCGTCGTGCGTTGCGGCCAGATCGAAGGTTTTCCAGGTCTTGGCTCTCATAAAATGGCCTACCGTTTGCCACTTCAGGTGATCAATTCTCCAAATAATCCGTATACGAATATGCATTTGATTTCGTACACCATCCGTGTACGGATTCAATTGGAGAATTGAGCACCAGGGCTTGTCTGATCTCGGAAGTTCGGACAAACCATGGAGAGCCAACTGCTTTACACAGATAAATATTCTCCGTTGTTTGAACTTTCGTTAAGTGAGTTTTTGACGCGTATCCCCATGGGGTCGTTTTCCTTTGAAGATTACGAGAACCATAGAATCCTTCACTTTAATACCTGTCCTAAGATTTTCTTAGTAAGATTCTGAGTGAACGATGAAATAAGAATGAAAAGCTGGAATATTGGCAAATCTTCTCATTTGATGAAGACATTTTGTGAAGAGATACGTAGACCAGTAGTGGTTACCCAAGGTTTCCATTTTTTAAACTTGATTTTCCGCAGTCGTCATATAGCTGCATGGTTTTATCTTTATTTGTCTCTTTATTTTGGTTTATCCCCCTTCAGGTCTTTGGTTCTGATCGAATTCACGTGACCAAAGAACAATAAAAGATATGAAGAAGGATCCAAAGAACCAAAAAGAAAATCAATGTTTTTAGCTTTTTGTATTGGAACATGACGCCGCAAACGTTCCTTTAAGAAAATAATAATAATAATTTCGTTTTTTTAACAACAAATCTCAGCATTTGTCATGGGCAGCTCTTGTGAAGACAATTGATTTTACATTTTTCTTAGAGCTTGAAATTGAATAGATATATTTTTCTGGAATCTACAGACACAAATCGGAATTATCTTACGAAACGTTTGCTATTGGTTCCTTGAAACGAATCCACAAAAAAATCATGAAAATAAAGTTATCAATAACAAATGATCGTGAATAACCTAAATTTTCCTAACCTTTTCAAGCAAGCAATACAAAGGGCAGAACACACCTACCGTCTTGCATGATAATTGTAAGATTGACAAAACATGTGAGAAGAACGTTGAGACTCGCTATTTTTTTAACTTTGACTATTTTTTTTATTTTGGATCCAATTTGACGCACGTCTGAAGCCAAGATACACCAAACCTCAATGCATATGTCTAAAGTCAAAGCATAATAAGAACATTTTACTACTAAGCCAATATAGAATTTTATGGTTTTTGGAACTAATTTTCTATATTATCACGACATTGTAAAGTGCCCCCAATAAATGGTCTAAACACTGAAAGGATTTGGTAAATTGAGCCCTTTCGGCTATTGCCTTAGAGTTGGTTTACAATGGCAATTGGGGTATTTTGGGAATTAGTTCTGTACCTGTGAACAGATTTAGCTATAGAAATTTAGTAAATTTACTAAGTACATTAAGAATATGCAAATCAATCGCACAGCCGATGGAGGACAGTAAAAATAATTTCCAAAGAGCCAGTGTATTGTTTGAGTACTTGTACTAACTAAGTTACCGAATATTAAACTTGAATTTTTCTACATACGAACAAATTTCTTCCACCCTTTCCCTTTCTTCTACAGTTTCCTGCTCCCAGTATCGACCGACAAAATCCGGAACACAATCCAATTACCCAGCCAATTATTTTCTCCAGGAACGATGAGCGTACTTATTAATAACTGACGGGCAAGTTTCGCCCGGAACCGTTTCATGCGGATTTATGAAACGAATCACTCTAAGCAGGGCTGCCTCACTATCATGGCTGATAATGGAGCAGGAGTATTTTTATCCTGTAGTCCTGTGCCGGGATTGGTCGTGTTTTCGGTATGGGGTGTACGCGATTGGTCGGGACAAAATTGCTTCGGGAAACGGGGTAGCTGTCGGGGGAAATTCAGGAACGGGGCTCGGCCGCAGTAGGTTGTTTCAGCTCAGGAACTGTTCTGTTCTTTGCATCAATATTTCAATATATAGAAGGTATACAACAAACATGCATCCTGTTGGTTTGACTAAATGTAGAGAAAATAATCATGCTAATAAATGTCTCTCAGGGACATGAATAGAAAATATTTTCCTCTTCCCCAACGCTCAAGTTTATCCGGCCGTACAAAGTCCCAAGCGCGATAACAGTGAAGCTCGCAATTTATTACTGCTATTTATTTCCCGGACTAGATTACATGCATATAAACGTTTTAGGGGTGGCACCCTTCAGACCTCCGATCCCCAATCTCATCCCCATCATCCCGCTTCGCTTTTAGGAATATGGCCGTGTATCTGTAAAATTGCAACGGAGCCCTTTTTCTATTATTCACAAACACATCGTCACACCCAATTCGGAAAAAATCCTTGGTCCAATTTCGTCAATGCCATCTATTTCTGTATGTCACAATATTTTCTAGTTTACTTTCAAACACGTAAGCGTGCCCAATAAGGGTGTTTTCTCAAAACAACCCCTGTGGAGGAACTTCTGTGTAATGAGACGAAGTTCCCCCACCAGAAATGTAGGTAGACTGATTGAGATTATTGTCTTGCAAGCCAGCGGTTGTAAAATAATAAAAATAAAATCTGGTTCAACGAACCAATAAAGTTTATTGCTTTATTGGACTATCCTGTAAAATTGCATTTTTGTCATCATGACCAAAATCACAGACAGTAGTTGATGGTATTCAGGGGTGGATTTTGATTGATTGGGAAAAGTTATTCTATATACAAACTACAGGTACTACTTTGTAAATCTAGAACACAATTCTTTGGAAAATTCTCTAAATTATGGAAGTGTAACAGTGGACATCCATCTACAAATTGTCAACTATTTCAGACAAGTCAAGGAAATAATAATCCGAAATCCGTTCCTGACTTTGACGGCCTTTATTTCCATTCAAAAGACGACCTGAACCGTCCCAGAAATTTGTAAGTAGGTAATTTGGCAGAGCTTTAAGAAAAGAATTAAAAGTTGTAAATGGAATTTAGTATTCCGAATATAAATATTTATACCTATCCATTATGTAGGGTTTGTAATTTGTATCTACGGCGGCAAGGGTGGGTTACGCCCGCTAGAAGGGTGTGATGAAGACTGAATTGTTGACAAATTTCTTTTATTCCGTTAAGAAGATTTAGGATGAGGTTTATGGAAAATCGATGGAACGGGCTTAGGCTCGAGCAGAGCAGCAATTGATACAACGATAAAAAACATGGACAATAATAGTAATTACCTTTTCCATATAGAGGCTGGGGCACAAAAATTCCCACCAGGGTTTTCTCAGGTGTAAGGTGATTAATCAAAAACCGCTTGAACACATCAATTTTTGTTATTTTTGAGGACACATTTTTTTTGAATTTTCACCAATCACCAATTTTTACAAGATCCTAAGAGAAAACCTGGGTGGTGAGTTTTTCGTGCCCCACCCTGTATATAGCTGTTTGGTCGTGGATTGATGTATACAGTATGTCCGGCGATGGGGTATTCAGGGTGCCACAAATTCGAGTGTATGCTTGGGGATCTCAGCTAACAGGAAAGATACAGGGTTGGTTGCGCACTTTTATGCTGAACAAAATGTTATTTCAAAATTTAAAAAATTCCGAATACATACTTCCGAAGATAAAAAAAAAATCAAAAAAAATGTCTTAATAAAAATGTCTGCCTGTTTAAAATAATTAAAATTGTATTTTTTATACAAAAGTAAAGTACCCATCATAACATCCAAAAGCTTCAAACTACCCTAATGTAACTTTTGAAAATTTTATTAGTCATCATCAAACTACGTCTTTGCCTTGTGATTGTATTGTGAGAATATTTTTTAGTGTATATTTTAGGTTAGGTTTAACACGTTGTTTCTTCAATTTAGCCCTTTTAACCGGACCTGAAGATGGGGTGTAAAGTTTAGACCCCGCAACTGGTAGTCCTTTATTAAACATTTTATGGAATTTTGAGATCTGACTTTTTTCACCCATCATTTTATTTTTAGATTGTTGAGGGTGGGAGATTAATGAAGTAGTATTTTTTTATTTTATCATATTATACTAGTAAGGTAATAATAATGAGTGCAATCTGGTGTACTCTTTAACATATTTATGAAAATTCATAAAATGAATTTCAAGGTTCATTTTCTATTGGACATTTAAATTTGAAATGTATTAATATCATTATCATTAATTCAATAAAGACAAATAGGTAACTAAAAGCAAAATTTCACACAAAAACTGTAAATTGAAAACGTATTCTGACTTTGACAAACAGCACAATTATTATTATTGTATTATTATCCATTTAAAGATTTATGATTAATAACTACCTAGATAAAATTATTTATGATTATTATTTATTTATGATGATTCTGGATTCCGATAAGATACAATCAAAACTTAAATCAAAATAAACAACCTCTCTCACTCACCTTAACAATCCCAACCGAACAAGCAGAGAAATGGCAACATTGTCGTGAGAACGGGAGCTACATTCAGCCGCGAGTTTCCTGTTGGGAAAGTTCGTTTGGCAACATTGCCTATGACTAGCCAATCACAGATCTAAGCGGATGACGTCATCGGCCTAACGTTCAAAGTGAATTTTAGTGTCTGTCCCGCTGAGTAAAAAATGTGCTTATTTTTGGCTGCTGTTTCTAATAAGCAAATAAAAAAAATCATGAAAATGGCTAATTATAGTAAATGTGAAATGTTGTAGAACATACCGCCATCTATCGGTAGATTTTGCCAAAGGATGGAACTCTCATCAATCAAGTGAAAGACTTCCTTCTCTTCAGTCTGACTTATAGACCCATAGCCATGCTGATGACGTCTAGTAGGCAAAAACGTACATGGATTGGTCATGGTCAGACTGAGGAAACCGTTTCAAGATTTTCCTTAATTATAGTAAACGCCAAACAACTTTGAATCTACGTCATCATTGCAACCAAGCGCGTTGTCAAGGAAATACTTGAATTGTAGAATCGGCCCTTAATCATGTTGCTATGGGAAACTTTATGGTGCTAAGGGCCGATTGTACAATCCAAGTATATCCTTGGATTAAGCAAAATATACTCCGTATAACCAAATACCAGGTTAATACCTACTCTTTGGTATATCCCCATATGATTATCATTGGTTTTACGAATATTGCTTATTCAAAGGATATAGGTACTTCGGTACTTGGATTGTAAAATCGGCCCTAATCTATAATGCCTGAGTTACATTCAATTCCATTTCGAAGTAGAACTGTCAAATTTCCGCTTGGCAAACGGGAATCATGATAATCATATGCTACCATCCACATTGAATTTGGCGTAAGCGTGTCTTTGACACAAATTCAATGTAGATTAGGTATGTCAGCATATGATTCCCGTTTGCCAAGCGGAAATTTGACAGTTCCACTTCTCACTAATGGTTGAAACCCAAAAACGGCCGAACCAAACATCAACTTACGGTATTTTTGAAATCACAAGAAGGAGATCTTCCGTTTTTGACAAAGATATTATGGGGTGTCTCACTTAAATAACTCAAGTATTTTAGGTAAAGATGTTCTATTTACGATGCGTTTCTAATTTTTGTCGACTTGAAAGTTTGAATTCCTTATTTCTATCAAGTTCACTATGATTTTGACCATTTAAACTTTTTTCTATGGCGAATAATAAGGAAGATATCAACTGGCTAAAAAATAACGGACACGCTGTACACGTATTTATCATTGAAAAAAAAAAGATTGTTAACCTTTCAGAGACCATAGCAGATAGAATTTGGGTTTTTTTTAATAGACAATCGTATTTTTTCCGCAACGAGCAAAATTTTCTAAAAAGAATGACCTTTTCTCGAAAATTAAAACTTGGTCCATATGATGTCCTTTTGTTTACTCCATCGCCAGGCATAAGTTGTTTTTCTTTAAGTTACAGTTTTTACACTCTTGGTGTAAAATTTGACTGACGTCAACCTCGTCCATATGAAGAGTTCTATAAGGCCATATAAGGCAACGACGTTGCTATTAGGTCGTTGATATAAGGCTTCAAGTCAATGATATAAAACCATAATATGGACCATATTCGCCTATCAAGTTTTACACCAAAAAGTGTAAAAGGTGTAGCATGAAGAATAGAACTATAATACTGTAGATGGTGTTTGGCTCACAATGTTAATTCACATTACACAGCTCCATGAGCGAAAAGTCAACAACATCGAGCTGAAGTGAGTCTTGCCAATTTGGAATAGTAACAAATCATAAACCCACTTTCAGGTGTGATCAGTTCTACCAAATACACTCTCCATTTGACCAAAATTTGAGGAAGATGACCCAGTCCGAAGAACCACTTTTGTGGAAGATGCAACATGTACAGCAAATGCCAAACAACTTTCGATTCACGTCATAATTGCCACCAAGCGAGTTATTATGTGATTTGCAGGTGACCAAATCTGGCCACCAGCAAACTTCATAAAAACGTTCTTGGTGGCAGTTATGGCGTAGGTCGAAAGTTGTTTGTCAGAAAAAAACCCCACAAGTTTCGTACCAACGAAAATTTAAATTTAGAGTGATGGTCAATATTTTTTGGACGTAGGGTAGACCCTTTTCCTATCTGAACAATAATTCTACCGCATCCGCCTCATTGCTTAGCAGTGAGCTAATATTTCCTACATAATGCGCATCCACCGCATCGGCCACTTGGTACAAATTACCGGTATCCTTTGCAATTTTATTGTTTGTACGGTAAGAGCATCCATCGAGAAATTCGATAAAAAATCACAAAGCTCAATTTCTTGTTGAAATCTTTATATTACAAGGATCGTGTAAAAATCAGTACAAAAAAGCACAAATACAAAATAGTGTAAATCGATCACTATCTCAATCCATTGGCTCTCAACTCCATTAGAGCGCTTTGCGTGATGATTCCATGAGTCTTATTAAAACTATTAAAAGAGTTGTACAAATTGGGCTTCGGAGGGGTTATCCTTCTTTTTGGAACTTCCGTAGTAGATCTCATACTAGCTTTGCAGTCGCCTCCTGCTTTCAAAACATTTGTTCTTTCTAGCGTTACTTTATTGGGTACCTTAGAATCTGATTTGTTATACTGCGCATTGTAGAAGGTACTGGCGGTTTTCTGATGAATCTTCGATTCTGAACTGGAGATAACTTGTGATCGGTCCTTGGACACGTGATTTCTTATATACTTTTCCGCATTTTTAGATACTTTCGAATAGACGTCAGGAACAAATTTGGATTTGAGTACTTTGACGGGCTTGTGTGCTGACATTAGCTCGTAAAGTTTGTTTCTATAGTCATCCACTGATAGTCTGACATCATCATTCAAAGGTATCACAACATTGGAGATCATGGTAACTTCATTATCCACTTCGTGGAACTTTGAAACATAGTCGTGCTCCAAAGCTTCATCAGCCTTCAGTCTTTTGTGGGGATTAAACACCAAAAGTTTGTTAACTAGATCAGTGGCATCTTGAGGGGTGGATCCAAACAGATTTTGCAATGACATCTTGGAGACAGATGACGCATTCTTGATCATTGAAGAACCCACACCAGATATGCATACTTGACTTATATCTTCAGCACTGGGTGTGGGAATAGTAGCCATGATCTTCTCAACCTGATTCACAGTCGATGTTCCAGGAAAAACCGGTTTTCCCAATAACATTTCAGCCAGAATACAACCCAAGCTCCACATATCAATGCCTTTTGTGTACCTACAACCATACTATTGAGACTTAAAAATTTTGTTTTAACTTTCACCTTCTGTTGGCTATCAGTATCTCAGGAGCACGATACCATCTGGTGGCCACATAGTCCGTTAAAGTCGGATCACTTTCACTCAACTGATTTTCTTGTGTTAGAGATCTAGCTAAACCAAAGTCAGCTATCTTACATCTGAAATGATTATTAATTAAAAGCTCATTTTAAGGTTGAGATCAGCTACAGACCTACATAAGCTATCCAGCAATACGTTGCTGGGCTTCAAGTCTCGATGTATCACATTGCCAGAATGGATATACTTCATGGCTTTGAGTAATTGGTACATAATGTATCTTTTATGGACATCTTTAAGAATGTGGCCTCGTTTTATCACATTGTGGAGATCGGTTTCCATATATTCGAAACCTAGGTAGATATCTCTGTTGTTGGCAGCTCTTGAAAAACGAGGTAAACACAGTAACTTCCATTCAACATGAGGAAGTACGTGAACATTATGGGGAATAACAGACTTACCTGTGTATACTATGCAATTTGACAACATTGGGATGATTTTTGAAAGACTGTAAAAACATAATCTCTCTAAAAGTTCTCTGTGCATCAGTCTGGTTCCGAAAAGCGTCGAAAATCTTTTTGACTGCCACAATTTCTTTTGACTTTCTATCAACAGCTTTCCACACGATCCCATAGGCTCCTTTTCCCAATCTTTTCTGGATGTCGAATCGTTTCATGATGTGATCGTCGATTTCCGACATTTTGTCTCTAGATTGAGCCATTTTTTCGGGTAAGGTGTATAAATTAGTAAAAAGATGAAAAGTGATATTAGTATGATGACATGATGAAGATTTGATTTGAGTGATTTTTGAGTGACGTGTGAATGATGAAGTTCGTCGTTTCTGGAAGAAAATCATTGTATTAACGAATTATAAGTTCAAACTCCGCAAAATAATGTGATAATGAGGTACTCATTGATTAGTGATTTCGCAATATTTACTGGGATATCATGATTTTTTTGAACTTTTAATAAGCATCTGAATTTTGAGAAAAACTTTCCATATAAAAGTTTCAGAAAAAGTTTTTTTCTAAATAGATATATACTGTTAAAGCTATAGCTGATGAACTGAAAAACTTAAACATTTCGGGATGTTTGACCACGAAGATGATTCAAGGTAATGCTTTAATGTTGGTTACGACGTTCCTAATTGACTAAAAATCAAAAATTTTTATAGATATAGTGATCACTGATCAAAGAGCGCCAATCAACAACCACGACGTCACAGATTACATTATACAGGGTGTTTATTGATTGAATGCCGAAACTTAAGGGTGATAATCCTTGGATGATTTCAAGACAAAAAATTCGTATGAACATAAATCCGCAAGAGCTTAATTTTCAAGATAGAGGGTCTTGAAATATTAAAAAATAAATGATTTTTTCATAATTACTTTGATACTATTCCAGATATCTTTATGAAATCTGGTACACGTCTTCTAGGCTTCACTATGCATTTTGTGATGTACAAACAATTTCATTATTTTCACCAGTGGCGTCCGTACGGGCTTTGCACTCAATATTTTTGGGAAAAAACTTGTACGCCACTGCTTCCTTGCAAAATAAAAATTATTTATAAAATCTCTATTTATTTTTGAGCCAATTTGTTCTCTTGATTTTTTTCCGTCCGGCGCATGGTTTTCGCTTAAAAAAATTAAATCTACTTAATTGCATTGACACCCTGCTGTGTCATCCAATATTTTTAAATCAGTGGCACCCTCCCTAACATTTCCATGCATTTTGATGCATAGAAGACGTGTACCAAATTTCAAAAGATATCTGGAATAGTAAGTATATCAAAGTGATGATAAAAAAAAGATTTTTTTTTTCAAATTTCAACACCCTGTATCATAAAATCTATGCTCTTGCGGACCTATGTCCATATGAACTTTTTGTCTTAAAATCATCCAAGGATTATCACCCTTAAGTACCGGCATTCAATTAATAAACACCCTGTATATATCCGTCTGGTGTATTGACTGTAATAACTCTCTCTCGAGACAGAGGGTAATTTAGCTCCGCCCCGTTTTCAATCATACAGTGAAATTTGCGTTTTCTTTTTTGTTTATTTTTAGTATATTTTTGGGTATTTCGACAAAATTTCGCTGATGACTTTCGACAATTCAGATCATTTTTATCCAATCCACGATATTACAATACAGGGTGTTTATTAATTGAATGTCGATATTTGAGGGTGATAATCCTTAGATGATTTTAAGACAAAAAGTTCATAATATGGACATAGGTCCGCAAGAGCCTAGATTTTACGATACAGGGTGTTGAAATTAAAAAAAAAACTTTTTTTTATCATTATACTTTGCTACTATTCCAGATATCTTTTTGAAATTTACACGTCTACTATTCATCGATATGCATGAGAATTTTAGAGAGGGCGCCACTGATTTGAAAATATTGAAAGACAGCAGGGTGTCAATGCAATTAAGTAGATTTTATCTTTTTAAGCGAAAACCATGCGCCGTACGAAAAAAAATCAGGATAACAAATTGGTTCAGAAATAAATATAGATTTTGAAAATAATTTCTACTTTGAAAGTAAACATTGGCGTACAAGTTTTTTTTCCAAATATATTGAGTGTAAAACCTGTACGGACGCCACTGGTAAAAATAGTAAAATTGTTTGTACATCACAGAATGCGTATTGATGCATAGACATTTGATTAATAAACACCCTGTATATGTATAAAAAAAAATGTATTGATCTATAACTCTTCATTATTTATACCTACGTCGTTTGTGTATACAGGGTGTTTCAGAATAACATGCTAATAATAAAGGGGGTGATTCTTGGGCTCATTTTAAGAAAAAAAAATCATATGAACGTATGTCCTAAACGCCTTAACTTTTGAGATACAGGGTGTCAAAGTTTTAAAAAATAGATACTTCTTTTACAATAACTTTGTCATTACTGTAGATATCTTTATGAAATTTGAGTCATGTATTTTAGGCATTAATACTCATTCTTTGATGCACCAACAATTTAATTATTCTGACCAGTGCCGCCCATGCGGGTTTTGGTTTGCATATTTTTTGGGAAAAAAGTTAAGGCGTTTAGGACATACGTTCATATGATTTTTTTTTCTTAAAATGAGCCCAAGAATCACCCCCTTTATTATTAGCATGTTACTCTGAAACACCCTGTATAGTCTTTGATCAGTTTTACTAAAAAATAAATAATCCTATGTCTAATACTCATTCACAGTGTAAATATTTTATGAAATAATTAAAAAACTATTCTTCTTGTGCTTTCAATCATTCAGCTTCAAAATTGATATACATACCTGCTTTCTGAGAGACTGAAAATATTAGCATTCGTTTTTTCACCCAAAAGCACATAAAACTAACATTTAAAACAAAATCATCTCATCTACCATGTTACTTACCTAAATCTATAATCCCCGTTTCCACTTTTCTCAAAACCAAAACGTCTTTCGTCGTACAAGTTACACGTTACCTCCAATCGCGACCACTATCGACTATCGCCGATATATCCCCAAAAATCTAAATGTTTTATCATTATAATCCTACATATAAAATAGATAGGTTTGTTAATCCAATTCATCAAACATGCAATTCGGTCGCTATGACAACGTCCGTCGTTTATATTTCAACCCTTGATGTCGTATAAGGTCATCGATTATTTTATTTAAAAAAACAACCTTTGGATGACAGCCATTACCTGGTTAAATATTTAACTTTTCGTTTGTCCTACTAGGCCATGGTCAACTTATAATTGCACAAAATATCAATAGAAATATGATTAAGCACTCAGTCATCCTCATCCTTGTGCAATTTTTTTTATGATTTGACCCCTCAAGGTATCCACTCGATCTAGTGAAACTTTCCTGGCGTTTCCATTCTTGGAGTGTGGATTTAGATTCTCTTGTGTTTTTTGATATATAGTTTTCCATGTACATATATACACATTACGAAACAATCCCCATTATTTCCCACACTCTCAAATTAAACATTACAAAGAGCTCGGAATATAATCTATTAAACTTATTTCTGACATGTAATTAGGCCTCTAATTTTGGCAACTATTTAAGAAAAACTAACAAAACTACCATCCGGATAGCGCGGATTCTCTATACACCCTCTTCCAAATTTGCCCTCCAAAAAGTCCCTTATGTTGTTGGGACTAGGTACGGTACGTCCCACAAACTCTATACTGGACATAGGATGCAAGTAACTTTCGGAGAACTCCATATTTTTATGATTGGTAAACCAAGAGTCCTTCACCATAGAGCCATTTTTCAAGTAAAACGGAAACAAGTTCACCGTAATTTTATTGGTTTTACTGTAAGTGACTTTGAATATATTTCCATCTGTGGATTTTTCCCAGTAATAGCCTTCTTTGTCTATTAAAGGTTTTGTTTGGGATTTACTGAGCCACTTGCAACGGTTGAGGTCCTCACGTATGAAGCCTATGTCCACATTGTGGTCCCATGGAAGGATGTCTCCACTTCGCATTGCACCTAGAAGACTACCTGCTTCCAGCCAGTATCTGACACCTGAAAATTTTAGTTTGATCTAACACCACTGTCGAATTGGGCTTTTGGCAAACTAGTGTCGTGCACAAGAGGATGGTGTGTATTCTATTTTCATATCCATACTGCAAGAAATCCTAGTTTTTGTGATAAGATGAGATGGACTATTATATAACTACTTACTATCAAACATCTTCACCATGCTTATTGATCCAAAACCAACTTACCACTTTCATCCAACACCTCAAAGACATGTCTGGCTGTCTTTCTTAAATTGGAAATACAACAAGGCGGTGTCCACTTTTTTTCCAACAGATATGAAGGCATTTTATCTAAAACCAGACCAAAACACCTGGCAGAGTCTTTGGTGCATCCATACCATTCACTGGTTCCCGTCTCCCGAATAACTTGTTTGATACTGAACTTTTTATAGAAATTTTTCAAGCGTTCTTGGTCCAGTTGTCGTCTTTTCAGTTGGGAGTGGTGGGACTTGAATATGGGTTTACCATTGTGAATAGAGTTGATTTTGATGATTTTTATCTGCAATTTGCTGGGTTATTGATCACTAATAATGATGGTTTGTTTTTTTACTTGCCTGCACATTCTGAGCCGAGCTCTGCACGTACATCCCCTTAGGAAATGGTAATAAAAAAGGGTCATGCAACATATCCAGAATTTTTTTTCTGACCAAAATCAAATGCTTTCCAGACACCGCATCGCAGGTGCTGCCTTTTACCGTTGAGTACTTCAAGCTCCACTCTCTTTGATTAACATTCACCCTCAAACACTTCAAACTTTTGTTTCCAATTGGGGCCACAATAATAGAGCCTGGATTGCTTCTGATCGCTTCTAACATAACATTCAAAGGCTGTTGAGAGGTCATCCTAACTGAATCGGGTATCATTAAAGCATATTCTGTCTGCATGCGACTTAAAATTGTTGGTTGATGGTTGAGGGTGGGTGATTGGTTGTAAATTTTTATATTGCCAAGGGATTTGTTGGATAAGTTCAAATCCAGAGCTGGATATGGAATTGCATCGTAGATAATCCAAAATGCTACTTTGGGAAAAATATATTTGAAATTCAATGCTGTCTGGGTAACGTCGTTTTCGAACAACTCAAATTGTCGTAGAACAATCGTGACTAAATCGTGTAAAACTATTTTTCTGTCTGATGTGGTATTTGTGGTGGCTGACGCAGTGTACAAATACAAGTACATATAGTTGATATAAAATTCGTATAAAATGAAAGAAACTGTGAACAAAATGAACAATTTTCTAGTGAATCTATAACGCATGCTGAGAAATAGTGTTACTCAATTGGAAACCCATCTTTGGAGGAAATGATGCGGACATTTACGTTGATTCTTCGCTTAAAAGCAGCATAGAAGTGGCGGATGAGGGCTGTTAAGTTCACGATAAAGAGCGCATTTGTTTGGACGTCGCGACGCTCTCCAGCGTCGTTTAGTTGTGAGGAGTATTCTTTTGGAACCTTTGTTTTATATTTTGTACTTGAACACACTGATGAAAATTGCAAACAAAAATAACCCTTTTTTAATAAACGTACCTACACAACGTCAAATACCCTATTATTTCACAAAAAATGTTGTTTGTAGGAAATGTTTATGAAAAATATCTCAATCTGAATAAATTTCTCAAGTGAAACTTCTTTTGTCGACAATGGTGAGTGAATTGGAACGAGATATCGTTACCCGAGAGAGAAAAAAGACGTAGTGAAAATGAGAGAGAGCAGAGAGCTATACAGGGTGTCCGATAAGTATATCTCATAATTTCGGGAGCTTATAAGGGACGACAAAATAAAAAATAGCCCCAATTTGTAATTTTCATTTTCCAAAGTGCCCCCTAACGGAGATATAGAGCCCTAAAGGGGTACTCATCGATTTAATTTTTTAGTTCTAACTTTTGGACCGACTTGTATCATTTGATGAAATTTTAGTATGTTGTGTAGGCCATGAAGACTGTCAAAACCACAGTAAAGTCAATATTTTAGATTGTAGAGGGAACCAGGAACGGACTGGACTGGCCATAAAACCTTTTGGGCCCAATTTTTGACATGTGTCATTTTCAGAGCTGAGAACTACTTTTCCAAATATTTTAAGAGCACTGGCAAAAAGTTTTTTAATTCCAACAATAACAACAACTGATGTTTTGTCGTAGTATTTTGAAGTATTATTGCGATAAGGGATAAAACG
The DNA here is from genome assembly GCA_958502075.1 of Orchestes rusci. Classification (NCBI taxonomy): domain Eukaryota; kingdom Metazoa; phylum Arthropoda; class Insecta; order Coleoptera; family Curculionidae; genus Orchestes; species Orchestes rusci. The sequence continues at coordinate 2,428,861 of OY293307.1, read as the reverse complement.
GTTAGTTTTATCGGAAAAAAAGAAGTGCACCTTCTTTGTTGACAAATGTATTTGAAAAAGTAGTTTTCAGCTCTGTAAAATGACACCTGTCAAAAATTGGCTCCAAAATTAAGGTTTGATGGCCAGTCCGTTCCTGGTTCTCCCTATAATTTAAAATATTGACTTCACTATGGTTTCTAGCGTCTTCCTGGCCTAGAAAACATACTAAACTTTCACCAAATTATACAAGCCGGTCCAAAAGTTTGAGCTATAAAATTAAATCGATTGGTTAGGGCTCTGTATCTCCGTTGTACGCCACTTTAGAAAAAAATTGTTTATAGCCTAGTTTACACCGATTACTCGTTTAGTTCGGTCCGATAGGACCAAGTGGGTGGGGATAGTACGGTAGGACCAATGCTTGCTTCTCGCCCGTTTACACCGTCTTGCAACGCGTGAACTAAATGAGTACGCGCGCAATTCGTCAAATGTCAAAAACAAGTCGAAATTATTTATCAACACAATTCGTAACCAAAAAACACATAAGTAAGTAGGTACGCTCAGATTGCCTTGGCAACTCAGAACCAACACAATTCACAATAATGACAATCAACATAACCTCATAATTTTGATCCAGATCGAACCAAATTTAGTTCGGTACACCTGCTGGCGAATATCGAACCAAGAGTTGGCCAGGTTGGTCCGCAACTGTTTACACCATTCAAACCAAATATTTGGTTCTGATATAGTTCGAATTTAGTACTTGGTCCGCGGACCAAGTTGTCGATGTAAACTAGGCTTATGATAATTATTATGACCTCCCCTATAAGCTCCCGAAAATATGCCATATACTCAACAGACACCCTGTATACCAAACGGAATCTTAGAACTCGTTTCTGACCCACTTCAAATGCCCAGATTGATTTGAAACTTTGCAAACTTGTCAGGAACCGATGACAATACAATAATTCCAATTAATAAAGAGTTAAAAAGTAATCAGTAATCAATAATATCTTTATTGAACAAAACCATGGTTTTGTTGAATTATCTGACTTTTGGCTAATTGTCAAACAGATGGTGAATGAAATACTGGTTGTCTTGACTGTAATTCTTAAACTTAAATCGCCTGTCTGATATGCAACGTTCCAAATTATTTGCTAGAAAAATCATGGTTGAAAAAACTCAAAAGCACTCTTTCGAACTAAAAGTGCTTGTATGTAAGTCTGTAACGGAATCTTGGAAGTCGATTTTTACCCACTTCAAATGCCCAGTTTGTTACAGTATCACTGCTGATAGTGTGGATAATGAATAAACCGAATATTTGTCACGAAAATTTTGTACTGTTATAATATCTTTCGAATTTATCCCTCAACTCTAATTTCTCCTCATCATCTAGTTTGGAAGAAGTCTTACTTCTGCCACGTGGAATGCTGTGATAACCAATATTTTAAAAAAATTGCAACATTTCAGTGATTTCAACTAATTTGTATAATTGTTATAAATACTTTTATTTTTTGACCAAACATGCATCAGATAATCATTATGAGCTCCTCTTCAATCATGTTACCTCTTGAAGAAAATTGTTCCGTTCATGCGGCGGGCGGTCAAGTGCTCTGGATACAAAATACCACATGTTTTCTAATACTTTTAAATTTTGACTTGGTGGGTTCGCTGGCCAAGGCAGTCTGACAATATGACATCGGTGAAATCTTGAGGTGGTGTGTAACAGAGAGAGATAGATATAATAAAACACATTACAAAATAGGTTTATTTAGATTTTAGGAATGGTGATGGCGTCAATCTTTTCATTTAATTTCTTCTGTACATACACCGGATCGTGCTAGAAAATAACATCATTATACAGAGATCCAGAAAAAGGTTGATGCATCACCTGTAAAACATGAATTCCTTTTAATGAAGATATGACCAGCTCCTTGACTCCGTCTCCAGTAATATCAACATATTTCATAGATAAAATTGGTGCCGCCATTTTTTTAATTTCTTCCAAATACCACTGGTTGTTTTTTTTATCGCGTTTATAGAGAAGTATTTCCTATAATAATCATCAATGTCATCGACAAATTCATGAGTTTTTTATGTATTTATATTTATTATGATAATTACTCTATTATTGAACGGAATATAATTATGGTAATACATACATACCTCGGAACTTGTCCCCACCATAATCTCCTTTTGGCAATCAAAATCAATATCCCCTACCAAACAAGAGGAAAAAACGATAGAAGGATCATGTCTGGGCAACGTGACATAATCACTCAATCCAAACTTCAAAACATCTCTAAATAAAATAGCTGGCAGTAGTGAGTTGACTACCACCAAATTCAAAATTGGCCTGGTTTCCCGCTTCTCACTCCTGCCAAACATCTTGACAAATTGTTCAAATTTGCTTGGTGTATATTCCAAGTACAAACGCACATTGGAGATGTAGTTATTGAACCTTGTAGAGAAGTTGTAGACTACCTTTAGGCTTTTTGTGTTGACTTTCAACAATTTCACATAGCCGCATTCACAGCAAAATGTGGTGATACGCCTGAAATTACACCTATCGTCAATGATTCGAACTTGTTTTAATAAATTACTCCTCATAATTGTTCATATAGATGATATCAATCCAAATAACAGGACTAGAAGTTTTACAAAATTCTGGAAATGTGTCGCTGATGTCCGTTTCTTTATATATATGATCCGAAGTATTTTCACGGTTAATATGTACCAAATTATCGCTTCCCGATAAAATAAATACAATCTAAAAAATATAAATAGATCTATATAGATGGAATAAATCAATCAGCAGGGTACCTCTTTACTGACAATTGTATCCCCCTTCCATGTAACTAGTTCTGTGTGCATCAATTTATAAGGAATATAATTTAATTCCAGTGTCAAACAATTTTGTGCAATATTTTCAATGTTGAAGTCTTCATGTTCCTCCAATTGAGAATAAATGTTCAAAAATGTTTCCAGAGAATCCGATTCGTTGCTGTTCTGCAAACGTACCGTTCGTAAACGTAAAAGTGATAGACTTACTGGACGATACCTTTATTATTGTTATTCCGATGACTACTTCGTTATTCGTTATAGATTTGTTAAATGCATCCATTGAGATAATTTCAGCACCACCTGGAATAAAAGAGATGATCGAGGTTAGTCATGATTGAATATTTACCGATTTAACCGGTTCAGAATAATGAAATTTCCTGTAAAATATTTGTTTAAGATATCTATTTACTGCTAATTCTTATACAAATCTTATGAAGATAGAAGAACCATATGGTTAAACAGATCATAATTGCAACCATCACTAGACAACCTCTACATTGTCATGATTCACTATTGCATTTACTAGACGTTTACCTACTGGATTCTTGGACCACTGGGCAGATCTTGTCATCCTTCATCCATTTTTTTTTTAAAACCTCACTTAGTTTAATTTATTGGATCATATTCCAGATACTAGAGTGAGAATACAGAATACCTAAGTCATATTTTCAGATAAAATTAAAGAAAGCTCATTTTAAAATTCTTATTCTTAATATAATCAACTCTGTAGCATTAAACAACAATTGAATTTTTTTTAACGCTAACATAAACTTCGATATGAGAAGCAAGTTTTCAGAAACGGACATTTACAACCATTCAAAAACATAGGAGAAGTCGTAAATTTTACAATTTTAAGTTTACTACTTAAAACGGACATTACCTGAATTGTTTGAGTGATTTTTGTCATGGTTCGACAGAGAATTTCGTCGTCTTTCAAAATAAAACAAAAAGTAAGTCTCAACTAAATCTTCTTCATAAAAATAGTAATTTAATCGATTCAAATCAATAAATGTTGAAAATTCTTAGAAGGTGTATATCTCGAAACTGCCGGGGATTTGAAAAAATATTTAAAAAATAAAAATAGTACATTTCAAAGTGGAGTTTAAATTTTAGATATTGCCGAATAAAACTTGGTCACCCTGTATGCATTTTCAAGGTCGAGCACGCGATGACGTCAGCGGAAGTTGTGCCTTATAATAGGTGTGTTTGTTATCCTCCATTAGTGTACACGAACTTACATTTTTCTTCATTGCGGCGTTTGTTACGCGGTTAGTGCAAACAATGTACCGTGTTTGTTAAATCAGTGAAGTATGCACAGTACTGCATTAGATAAGTTACACCAGGTCAAAAGGATGTGTAGTGTAACAAATGTAGTGTAGTGTAAAGTACGATGGGGAGCCATTGATTTAAATAACTATTAAATCAATGCGGGGAGCATATTTCGTTTATTTTGTAAACTGTAAACAGAGAGCTTCTCTCAAGTAAACCTTAAATAAAAATAAAGAAAATTTGAAGTGAAAAATCAGTGTGGAAAAATCCATCGGTGTTTATGAAATGTTTGCTGGTTTTTTAGAATAGAATATCTTCACTTAATGTACTAACGCGTTTGGTGAATTTCCATTACACTGGTAGCCATAAGTTACACCAGTAATCTGCACTACACTATCCTACATCGAAATAAGAAACACACCTATTTGATTATTATGTAAGGTGTACATTGAATTTCATTTTAAAGTGGAACTGTCAAATTTCCGCTAGCCAAATGCAGATCATATGGTACCGTCCACAATGAATTTATGTTCAAAGTCATGTCGCCAAGCCCAATGTGAGTATAGTAGGATATGATTCCCGTTTTGCAAGCGAAAATTTAACAGTGACAACTTCAAAGTGAAATTCAATTGTTATGCTCCACTAGTGCACACTTTTCCACACTACAACACTCAGTGTGGCTTTGTTTGTGAAATTTGTTTGTCTGTTTTTTAGGATAGAATATGTTTTCGAGTTTAGTAAAGATATTCTATCCTAAAAAACAGACAAACATGTCACAAACAAAGCCACACTGAGTGTTGTAGTGTAGAAAAGTGTGCACTAGTGGAGCATATTTCAGCATAACAAACAAACCTCTTGTATCATGATACATACATACCCTTTTTCATACACGAAGAAAATTAAAATAGGATCACACCAGATCTACTCACTAGGAATATAAGTGAAAGAAATTTCCTTGGTTGTGGGCACCAATCCATGACTAGCCTCCAAATACTCAAAATAAAAAATGTCCCTTTTCAATGAGGCCGCCAAAATAAGCACCTTATCATTGGCAAGTCTCAATTCCGTCATGGTATAAATATTTCCTTGAGAGGGAATATGGAAATAGTGATCATCTTTGAACTGTTCCATATTGCTGCTACCAAAACCAAACCAAAACAAACCACATACAGCTGATACACAAAGACGACTATTATTTATTGTACCCCCGTATTTAACAGTGACAGGACAGCAGCTGATTCTGATTTGAGAATTATGTAACGTTTACATTCAAAGTGGAGTTGTAGATTTCCACTTGACAAATGAGAATCATATGGTACCATTTACATTGGATTTGTGTTCAAAGTCACGCTTACGCCAAATACATTGTAGCTGGTACAATATGATTTCCATTTGGCCAGTGGAAATTTGAGAGTTCCACTTCGAAATGAAATTGAATGTATGAGAGTGATCGTAGTTTCAAAAAAATGGTACATTCACGATATCTGTCGCAGTCCACACCGGAAAATTGACAATCTTGACAGTCATGTCATGTCATGCATGACACTCATGACAGGATTTCTTTTTGACATATATTTGTTGATAAAGGTGAGACTTTTTGATTAATCCTATTTTTCCAAGGAAATCTTGCATTTTTTCATGAAAAAAACTCTTTGGAGCCGTAAGTTCTATGCTAATCTCCATTGTAAATTGAATATTTTGAATAAACCAACGCAAATTATTCGAAAAACAAACAAAATCTTATCCTAACCTTAACTTCTGTGTTTACATTTTAGGTTGACTTCTAACTTCTGTACTCGAAAATGGCTAAGTCCAAGAATCACACAAATCACAACCAAAGTAAGTTTCAAGAAAATACACTGTGCGATTTTACGTTTATAAATTTTCTTTTTAGACCGCAAAGCCCACAGAAATGGCATCAAGAAGCCCAAAAAGTTCTTACACGAATCTACCCTAGGTGTAAGTATTTTTTTTTCTATTAGTATCAGTTGAGTATTTGTTTTTTTTTGTAGCATTGATTTTTCAATGGACACATCATTTCAGTAGATTCTTAGACTATTTCCTTTTTTTTTAATTTAATGAAATTTGCCACCTTCTAAAATATAGGTATGGGAGGTTTACAACCATTTGTGACATACAGGTGACTAATTTTGGTCATTTTTATTTTACACGCTTTATATTAGCTTCACTTGTATCGATTTTTACCCATTTCAAATGCCCAGATTGATTGGAAACTTTGCACGCATTTCAAGGACCGATGACAATAAAAGAAGCTCTAAAAAAAGAGCTAAAAAGTAGAGAAGAAATTGTGATTAAAGTGAAATCGTAATTTTGATGAATTTTTGACATTTGGCTTGGTCAAGGGCTTGGTTGCAGTGTTCCCAACCTTTTAGAATGAATAATCCCACCAAATAGTCTAAACATTCTTTTTTGAAACATAAAGATCCTTGACAAGAAAATAGCGCCACTGGCGAAAATTTTTCGGAAAATGGGATTTTTTTTTGTAAAAAAGGAAATATTTTGAGGGAAGATCCGACGAATCGGGAAAAATCATAACTTCACCATAGATCAGTGTTCACCATGCTTCATCCTCATCGACATTAGTTGTGTTTGTTCTTTCGGTGTACGATAGTGTAGCGCAGATTGCTGGTGTAAAATTTATGGCTACCAGTGGAAAGGAAATTCACCAAACGCGTTAGTACATTTAGTGCAGATTAGGTGCTGAATCATCTGCCAACGTAACGCCTGGTTTACATTAAATTTCACTTCGAAGTGGAGGACTTCCGCTTGTCAAATGGGAATCATAAGATACCATCTACATTGAATTTGGCATAAGCGTGACTGAGCACAAATTGAATGTAGATGCCAGCATATGATTCTTGTTTGCCAAGCGGAGATTTGACAGTTCCAATTCGAAAACAAATTGAATGTGACCCTTACATAAATTCCCGGTTAAGATAAATAAGGATTGATGAATGATGAACCAGAGAGGACGGCGCGAATACGACTAATAAATGACCGGGCTTCGTGAATCTTTACAATTTTTCGAATCGAGAAGAGATGATTGATGTGAAAATCAAAAATCCCACCAAATTTAATAAAATCCCTAGATCCCTCGCGAGCACTGAAAATCTCACGAATCGGGATAAATCCCACGAATTGGGAACATTGCTTGGTTGACAGGTAATGAAAATTGGTTGACAGGGCGGTAATTCTTAAAGTCCGTCTGAAACAACGTTGCCAAGGTAACTTTTGTGAAGCTGCTAAAAAAATTATAGTTGAAAAACTAAAAACACGCTTTCGAACTGAAAATTAAAAAATAATTTTTAATTCAAGAATAAAATGATTAACGAGAAAACTAATGCCATTGTGGTTAAAGCGTGAGGTGCTTTGTAATATATAGACATTTTTCATGAAAGCTGCATTTTTAATGCAAAAGATGATAAAAAAAATAACAAAACCCTTTTTCTTTGATGGAAATGAAGAGATTTGAGTTCCGTAGTTTTCCAACCCTAGTCTCCTTAAAAAGGATTATTTTCATTAAAATTCAGAAGTTCGACAAATTTGATAATTTCTTATTACTTTCCAATCAACAGCCATTTTTCACCGGTGTTTTTTCAGATGGATGCCAAATTCTTAAGGAACCAACGTTTCTCTAAGCGACACAATCTGAGTACCAAGAAACAACTGGCTGTAGCTGCTCAGAGGAAAGCCGAACGTGCTTCCAAGGCAAAGAAATAGAATGTATCTAGGATAACCTTTAATAAATAAAAAAAAAACATAATTGTGTTTTCTTGATAATTGATCACAAAACCATTTATTTCCAAACTGTCATGATGGAGATTACTCAATTTTACGAGTTCATGAATCAGTTACATGCTCTGTTTAACCTTCCTTCACTCAAACAACGGTTAAACGCACATTTTGATATAAGACCGAAGCAAATCGGTGAATATACAGGGTGTCCCAGCAAGGGTGGCCACCGGCCATATCTCAGAAACTACTGGACCTAAAAGTTCAGGAAAAAAAAAATTATCACTAAAGTGGCCACGAGAAAATGCTGGAAAATATTTATAATTTCGAAATTTTTCCATTAGGGGGCGCAATCAAAGCTTGAATATTAAAATTCGAAATTTCTCCGGAAATTCTCAGATTGAGGTATATCTTTATCAACATGGTTAGAAAACCTAGACAATTTCACGTCTTTTTGGTACAGGGCTCATTGGCGTACCGATCTTCATGTGAGTAGGGGAAGGTAGTGAAAGTGTAATTGTTCAAGTAGCTGTAACCTATTACCGACTTGTCCGATTTTGTTGCGTATAGGCTTGTTTAGAAGATAAATGTGAGTACTTTCGAACATCGTATCCAGTAGTGCGTGATTGTCTCCAGCAAAATCGCTAGAAGGGGTAACTTGAATTAAAAACAGTGTTTTTCATTTTACCGCAAAAATTTAAATGGTATGGTATAATTCTGATAAGAGCATCGAAAGTCACATTAAATTCACAAGAAAAAACCTTCGAAACGCAGGTGGATATCTTTTTTCGTTTTCGAGTTATTACCGAGAAAAGAGTTTTTGACACTCGAAAAGTTGTTTGTTTTGTAGTTCTATTGCAACCTGCTTTTTTTTTGGCTTCAATAATAATAACTAGTCTAAATTATGTAAAATTTAATGTTTTCATTTGTTATTTCAATAGAACAAAACTCATAATAAATGAAAAATATTTTGATGAGCATAAATCCCAATCTAATTATGTATTAAATATTGCAATGATGGGTTGAAAAAAAATCTAGGTAGCTGTGGAAAAACATCGGCGGGTTTTCATGGAGATAATTGAAACAGATATTGCAATCATAACAATCTCTTAATTATCATTTTAACATTCTCTGTTAAAATGTCTTACACCAATGCCGAGGCTTTGATATGCTCGCCGTATATTTTCAATGTTTTGGAAATGCTCCGATTGCGGCACGTGAATACGCTGCAAGGTATCCTGAACGAAGGCACTACAGCAGAAAGGTATTTCAGCGAATGGCAATACGTTTAAGAACAACGGGAAGTGTACAGCTCAATCCAGTTCCAATCAGAAGACGTCCGGTAAGAAACCATGAAGACAATATTATAAACGTTCTCGCTTACGTGGAAGCTTCACCGCATTTGAGCACAAGAGAAATTTCCCACCATCTAGGATTAAGTCGTTCTTCAGTGCTCCGAATTTTAAGAGACTTCAAACTTCGTCCATACCATCTTTCCTTACACCAAGCTCTATCAGAAGATGATTTCAACAGGCGACTAGACCATTGCTATTGGCTTCAAGAAATGTGCAACGAACATCCTCAATTCCTCTCTCAAATTTTATGGACCGATGAAGCCCGTTTCTCTAGTTCTGGAAATGTTAATTTGCATAACATGCACTTTTGGTCGCGGGAAAACCCACACTGGATGCGGGAAGTGGATCATCAAAACAGGTGGAGTGTAAACGTCTGGTGCGGAGTTAGGAAACAAAATTATTGGGCCGTATATTATTGATGGCCATTTAAATGGTGAATCATATTTAAACTTTTTAGAAAATGACTTGCAAATACTTTTAGAAGATGTTCCCATTGGTCTTAGGATGTCCATGTGGTACCAACATGACGGTTGCCCAGCTCATTATGCACGGAGAGTTCGTGATTTTTTAAACAACCGTTATCCAGATCGCTGGATTGGAAGGGGCAGTTTGTTCCCATGGCCACCGAGATCCCCCGATTCAACTGTGTTGGACTATTACTTGTAGGGACGAATCAAGGACATCGTTTACAAAACTCGTCCCACCACAAGAGAAAATATGATTGAGCGGATTGAGAATGCTATACATTCCATTGCACCAATTGAAATAGAAACAGCTGTTTCTATTTGTAGGCACTGAATTGAGAAATGTATTTTACAAGATGGAGGACAATTTGAACATTTATAAAGTTAAATAAAACTACACAACAAACAACTTTTCGAGTGTCAAAAATTATTTTCTCGGCCATAACTCGAAAACAAGAAAAGATATCAACCTGCGGTTTGGAGGTTTTTTCTTGTAAATTTAATCTTCATTTCGATTCTGTTATCAGAATTATACCGTACCATTTAAATTTTTGAGGTGAAACAAAAATAACAGTTTTTAATTCAAATTACGCCTTCTAGCAACTTTTCTGGAGACAATCACGCATCACTGGATACGATATACGAAAGTACTCACATTTATCTTCCAAACAAGCCTATACGCAACAAAATGGGACGAGTCGTTTATAAGTTACAGCCACTTGAACAATTACACTTTCACTACCTTCCCCTACTCACACGAAGATCGGTACGCCAATGAGCCCTGTACCAAAAAGACGCGAAATTGTCTAGGTTTTCTAACCATGTTGATAAAGATATACCTCAATCTGAGAATTTCCGGAGAAATTTCGAATTTTAATATTTAAGCTTTGATTGCGCCCCTAGCGGAAAAATTTCGAAGTTATAAATATTTCCCAGCATTTTCTCGTGGCCACTTTAGTGATAATTTTTTTTTCCTGAACTTTTAGGTCCAGTAGTTTCTGAGATATGGCCGGTGGCCACCCTTGCTGGGACACCCTGTATAACCTAGTTTATACCGACAACTTGGTCCGCGGACCAAATTCGGTCTATATCCGAACCAAATATTTGGTTCGAATGGTGTAAACAGTTGCGGACTAAGCTGGTCTTGGTACGGTACTCGCCAGCAAGTGTACCGAACTAAATTTGGTTTGATCTGGATCAAAATGATGAGGTTATGTTGATTGTTATTATTGTGAATTGTGTTGGTTCTGAGTTTCTAAGGCAATCTGAGCGTACTTACTCATGTTTTTTTTGGTTACGAATTGTGTTGATGAATAATTTCGACTTGTTTTTGAGATTTGACGAATTGCGGGCGTACACATTTAGTTCACGCGTTGCAAGACGGTGTAAACGGGCAGGAAGCAAGCATTGGTCCTACCGTACTATCCCCACCAGCTTGGTCCTATCGGACCGAACTAAACGAGTTATCGATGTAAACTAGGCTAATAACAAAGTAATGAACCACACATAATGTACATATGCCTTTCCAAATTGAAACACAGTAGCCTATAGTTTACACCAATAACTCGTTTAGTTCGGTCCGATAGGACCAAGTGGGTGGGGATAGTACGTTAGGACCAATGCTTGCTTCTCGCCCGCTTACATCGTCAATGCGTGGACTAAATGAGTACGCGCGCAATTCGTCGAATGTCAAAAACAAGTCGAAATTATTTATCAACACAATTCGTAACCAAAAAAAATATAAGTTAGTACGCTCAGATTGCCTTACCCCCATATGCACCGTAAAAATCTAATCCGGATGAAGACTTCATCGCGATTATTTTCCATTAGGTTGTATGGAAGATAATCGCGATAAAGACTTCATCCGGATTAGATTTCTACGGTGCATATGGGGGTTAAAAACTCAGAACCAACACAATTCACGATAATAACAATCAACATAACCTCATAATTTTGATCCAGATCGAACCAAATCTAGTTCGGTACACCTGCTAGCGAATACCGAACCAAGAGTGGACCAGCTTAGTCCGCGGACCAAGTTGTCGGTGTAAACTAGGCAAGTAACTCCAAAAGAATGCATTTTGCTAGATAAAAATCAAGTAACTACATCGTAGCCGGCTTGGGGACAGTTGCCGATACCGTCAAGGAGCCATTTCGGAACGAAGTGCTTTAAGGAGGGGGCAATGTAGCGAAAACAATAATTGTATCATCCATTCGGGATTCCAGCCCACTGCAGTCAATCCGGAATTTACTACATGTTTACTGGAGAGCCGCATTCCTGTGCGATGAGTCATATGCTGTTTGTTCCCGTCTATACTTGTATATTCTTCTTTATTCTAGAATTTACGGATTAGCTATATAAGCGGGTAGGTACATTGTAAACAGTAGAAAAGTATAGAATCGGAGTTGAAATGTTGATAAGCTGTGATTGTTAATATAAATATTTGTGGTGTTATAAACCGTGTGCTGCAGTGACTTGAAATAAATAGATTAAAACTGGACAAGTGTTTTCTATAGCTAAAAATTGTACAGTAGTTTTTCTGGTTCTATGTCCTGCTTGGTGTTTTTTTGTGTTTCTATACGGTTCCATTTATGTTGTTTTTGTTGTTGTATGTGGTTCTTTGTGTTTCTAAGGCTCTAATTTGATCATTCTATCCAAGGCTAGACAGTTTCACTTCAGATATGCGCACATTTGTGCACACATGTTTTTTTTTATAAAAGAGTAATCATACTGGAAATGTAACTTTCTATAAATAATGCAATTTTCATACTTATCTTACTGCATGATTCAGATTAGATGAATGAAAAAATATAAAAAAAATGATACACACACGGCCCACAAAATCAAAGGAACGATTGGAAAATTGATTTTATTTCATTAATTACAGTTTTTAACGGTCAAATCTAGATGTCATCGTACCACCCACAAAACAATTGATATATTTTGACATCTTTCAGAAGTTTTGCGAATTGTTAGCACCTTTTTAAGTTGTTTTTGTGTTAAGTCAAGTGCTGTTTTTTTTATGATACTGACTCTTTGATTATTTATATCTACCATTTATTATTTTTACTGACCACTTCTTTATGTTACTGACCCTTCATAATTTTTACTGACCATTTCTTTATATTACTAACCGTTATTTATTTCAACCGACCATTTATTATTATACTGACCATTTATTATTTTTACTGACCACTTCTTTATGTTACTGACCCTTCATTATTTCAACCGACCATTTATTATCATACTGACCAAGGGAAATAAAATAATGCCAAAGAGTACTGATGTCCATAAAATTGAAATACTGACCATTTAATTTGTTGCCTTTTCTCCACAATTCCGTGTGTTATTTGTTTGTGTCTACTAACAATATGTTTTATTGGAAACAGTTCGTAATAGCTGATTTAGCACCGACTGATATCACCAGGGCTGTAGAAATGATTGTAAATGGTCGATCATACCACGAGGGACTGCTTATGAGAAGACGTGGTCATGGCAGGAAACGCTCAACGACGGCCGTAGACGACCATTTCTAGTCTTGCAAGCTCTTTTTTGCTGCAAAAAAGCTGTTGTTTGTTTTTTTCTGCTAACAGACTTCCGAATGGCACAAGGTTCTGGAAAATAAACTGCAATCAATAAGTTAGATTTTGTATCAAAGGATTCCGTAAGAAAAAAAAACACGCAGGACAGAAAAAATCTAATTATAGCGTCTGTTCCTTTAAATTTGCCGGTGTGTGTATTTTCAATTTTTTTAGTTCTTTCGAATAAAAAATTAATGGACTTCATCCCGATCTTTCTGCTGAGTGGTTTTAGCTTTTGGAAGTTCTGGCAAGCTCAGTGAGGGCACAGCATCTTTTTCTAGTCTCCACTTATTTAATTGTCACAAAAAAGTCGTCGTAAGCAAGATGCTTACATATTTTATCATTACTTTGGTGAAACTTCTGTATCCAATTATCCATAACTTGCGAATATAGTCATCGGAGGTTGGAAGGCGAAAGAATCGATATTTACACGGACAGTTTTCACTATTTTTATAATTGCTGCTTTTGAAAAACACCACTGCACAGTAATAACCATCGTCGAACTATGCGAAATAATGAAATATTTATTCACAAAAATATCAGAACATCATTGTTGCCTGTTGCAAACTGACAGAAATTCAACATCACATCAGCAGAAGGGGTCACCCAAACTGGGTCACCAGACAAGATGCGCGTGAGCTTTTCTTATCATTTGTCGTAGTAATAAGGTCGATTTATAAATTTGGCGTCGGCGCTGGTGCTGGCGCTGGAGATGAACCAACTTCATCTTTTTCCAACACCGAAGGGCCAGGGAGGTCACGTTCATAGCCAAACCGTACCACCACCGTTTCAAGTCTCATACTGCGATTCCGTCACAACTGTCCACTAGCCCAGTTTACACCGACAACTTGGTTCGCGGACAAAGAACTTAATTCGAACTATATCAGAACACTTCGAATGGTGTAAACAGTTGCGGACTAAGCTGGTCCGCTCTTGGTTCGGTTCTTGCCAGCAGGTGCACCGAACTAAATTTGGTTCGATCTGGATCAAAATTATGAGGTTATGTTGATTGTTATTTTTGTGAATTGTGTTGGTTCTGAGTTTCTCAAGGCAATCTGAGCGTAATCACTCATGTTTTTTTTTAGAACGAATTGTGTTGATAAATAATTTCGACTTGTTTTTGACGTTTGACGAATTGGGCGCGTACTCATTTAGTTCACGCGTTGCAAGACGGTGTAAACGGACGAGAAGCAATCATTGGTCCTACCGTACTATCCCCACCCACTTGGTCCTATCGGACCGAACAAAACTAGTTATCGGTGTAAACTAGGCTACTGTTTACATGAAACATGTGGGTTGTTGTATTATATTTTTCTATCGTCGCATCATTTCATTTCTTTTAAGCATTTCCAGCTTGGCTTTTGATTTGATTGTTGATTTGGTTGTAGTTTTGGTGTTTTTTCAAGATTGGTTGTGCTATATTATTTTGGAAAATTAAGCTTTTGCTCTGGAGATATCTTTTCGGAGCCACATAAACACACAACAAAATTTCTATCCTATTCACTCAAATCCATTTTTAAAAAACAACATAAACAAAAATTCAGGGTTATGTTGTTCTGAACGCCAGCGCCGACGCCACAAGTTTATAAATCCACAGTCGTTAAGTGTGTAGAGCCCTTAACACGTTTGTCAGTTGCCGTCTCAACAGCTGATCAGCTTGTCAGATCCTAAAATAAATAGAAGGAAACAAAAACAATAATTATACAATGACCACCACTATATCAAATTAAAAGTGATTCAGTCAGAACGATTCAGTTCTTTTCAGTTTGTACGAGATAATGCGAACATGAACATAAACATGGCAGCTCTTAAATTTTTGATATCGCTTCTTTCTTGTGTATTAGTTTTTTGTGACGACGGAGTTTCAAGAGAAAATCCTTTTATTCGACCTGTTTTGGAGTATTTAAACGGTAATCTGAATAGTGTGTATGACTATAAGAGTGGGACTGTTTTGAGTACTGAGAAAAAGGTGAGAATCTCATTCATCAGGTTTCTAGGTAATCCTTGAGGTAATCTATTGCGAATAATTTCTCAGTCTTCCTTTGTAATCTTTGATTTGTTTTGTTCAGTTTGGCTTATAATTTTCTTTTTTAGCGTTTATAGTTTCTGTACACCTTCTGTTATTATCCGATTTCCTTTTGAATTGTCTTATAAGTTTTTAATATCTTTTGGGCAATATTTTGTCTTTTTAATCATCACTTACACTTACCTAGTATTTTGATAGGTACGTGATTTGATTATTAATAGTTTTTGTCTAAGGCATGAATGATAGTTATAGGTGTCATTATTGATGTCATTTTGGACAAGTAAAGTGTCAAATAACACACTAGTGGGTTATAATCCATAATTCACTAGTCACAAGTGGGTTATGGATTATAACTCACGTTTCCGTGGAGAACAGACAAATCAAGATCAGTATATAACAGGTTGCCTCACTTTTACGGTCATGACGTCATCGGTTTCCAGTGTTGCCCAGATGATCCCTATCAAAAACAGTACAACAGAAAACCATGGGCGAAATCAGTGGATTTCCTGTCGAAACAGTACTTCTGGCAACATTGCGAATGACACATGACACGATACGATGCAGACCGATGCAATCGAATGACAGGATTCAGTCTACTGTAGACGCTAGAAACAGATAACGTCATATTTTCCCCCCTCCGTCTCACCAAAATCTATGTGACATATTTGAGAATTCAAGGTTGAAGTTATGCCTCAGTTACATTCAAATTTAATTTCGAAGTGGAACTGTCAAATTTCCGCTTTGCAAATGGGAATCATATGCTACCATCCACAGTGAATTTGGCGTAAGCGTGACTTTGACATCCTTGACGACTTCAACCTAAAATTTTGAACTGTCACTGTACTCCAAAAAAAAATACCGTAAACGTGTAACATGCTTTTCAAGGAATCAGGTGTTTTCTACGTCACATGGAATTGGTCTATTGTATTTGTATACTCATCTTGCAGACAAACAACCTATCATGTTCCCGTGGCAATCAAACTAACAATAACCTATTTTGACCAAAATGTAAACAAGTCACTGTCTAGTCATTCTGACACCAAAACTTATATTTAATAATTATCCCATGAAAAAACGATTTCCTCCACTTGTTGGATAAAACATTGTATGGCACTCGTGCGTTATGTTTCACAAGTCACTTGAGAATCTTTCTCGCGTGACTTATTTTCAACACAACGCACTAGTATCATGAATAATTATTGTTTCCATTGTTTTGGTTTTGTAATTAAGAATGTTCACTTTGTTTTTTTTTATCCCATTAACGTTTTTATTTTTATTATAGGCATTTACGATTATCATGTTTTAGTTTTTCTCGAGGTTTTTCTTCTGGTAGGTATATACCTACCAACTCACTGCACTTCGGCTACTAAATATGACTTTAGGGACAGTTTTTTCTTCAATTTTGCCCTCGATTTTTCCAAAGAGAATCACTAAGAACTCAACTTATTAACACCATTTTATCTTCTGTACATGGGATTTAACCAAAATAAACCAACAATATTTGTTAAAACTTATTTGTAAGTTGAAACATCGATAAAATCTGAAACATTCTCATCAAAAAAGCTCTAATCAACAATATGGCTTGTTGCTTAGAGCTTTTTTGCCCGAAGTCGCACAGTGCTTTTCTTTAATGCCCCCCCTTTTATTTTTTGAACGGCTCAACTTAGAGACTTCAAATTCTAGGTGATGAAATACAAGCATGTTTACTATGTTTTGACATACAATTGACACATGGAAAATTCAAGATGGCGATTGGGCCCTCTTGTAATGTTTTTTAAATAGGAATAGGGGTCATGTGACACCTCATTTTGAAGGTCCTGATGAGTACTTTATAACCCTCGATCTTCAAGTACTACAAAATGGCTACATCAATGCATACACTTATAACTAAATAACTTAAATAATACATCAAGATCAATTCAAAAGATTTTGTAAATGAGTGCTTTGAACTTCTTGGCATAAAAACAGCCTTTCTGAAATTTCACGTCGAACATTTCCAAACACTGTAACATCGATATTTTTACAAATATGTGTTATTCTTTGTCGGACATGTTTTGCTACAAATAGCCCCATAAAAACAAAATCTAATGATGTTAAATCTAGCGAGCCATTCTATAGGACCTCGTAATGTGGTGGAGCTCCATTTTGTTGAAATATCATATCCATATCGAATTCATCAGGATTGGCTTAGACGATTTCCGTAATCAAAGGGTCAATAGTATTTTGTAGCATGTCCAAATAAATTTCTCCCGTTAAATTTTGTTCTATGAAAAGTGGTCCTGCAACATGATTTCCCGATTTTCCTGCCCAAACATTATTTTTTTCTGGATATTGTGTATAAGTTTCCCGAAAGACGTGACGGTTGGTGTCACTCCAATACCGAAAATTTTGTCTATGAACATTAACGTTTAGAAAAAATGTACATTCATCACTGAAACAAACATTTTAGTTCGGCTGTCTTGCCATATTTTCCGTCATCGTTTTGGAAAATTCTATTCTTCGGTCTACATCAACTTCGGTGAACTGATGAACCATTTGAATTTTATCAGGGTGGGACTCATTTTTTTTTAATAGCCTCCATTCAGTGGAAGGTCCATCTTCACAGACATTTGCAACCGTGGAAATACCTTGTTGAGGATTCACCATCATCTCACCAATTATTCGAATTTGCATTTCCTCCGGCACTGTTGGATGACCTGGAGGCTTTTTATTCTGTAGTTTCAAATTTGGATAAAATCTCTCGAATATTTTCTACAGATTAGTCGATTCGGAAAGCGATTGTTGAACATCCTTTCGGTTTCGTGTAAATTCCGCGTTGCACCAAAAATATAAATCGCTTCGACTTTTTCATCCAGTGGACAAGAGTCGACCATATTGAAGCAGAGATCAGGCATCAAACAATATCAGATTATTTTGAATTTTTAACAAATAGGGTTGTTTATCTCGCCGATAGCGTAAGGCGCATGCGTTCTAACCAGGGCAACTGACAAGCAGTACCGCGTTCACGAGCGTGCTTCTATCCTTGTCTAGTTGAAAGTAGAACAAGGATAGAGCATAACGTCTTTCGTGCAATGTGAACGCGGAAGAGATGTCAAAAATATGACTTTTGCTTATACTGAAATGGCGGTTCTTGACCTATAGCTTAAGTTCAGGTACTCTGTAGTTAATATTTAGAGTTGCAGAGATTAACTTTTTACAACGTTTTAACATTTAACTTGACGTATATATTTTATATGACATTTTACAAAGGTAATAATAATCAAGCAGGAGTGTATTCAATAATCTATTCCAACACTCCTCCTCACGAACTGCTTGGGTAGAGTCCAATACGTCTTGAAAGTATTGAGTGACGATTTCCATTTAAGGATTTCGTCAGAATGTCCGCTAACATATCATCGGTTCTCTTGTAAGCTATCTGAATGTCTCCATTCTTCACCACATCTCTAATGAAATGTTCCTTTATTGAAATATGTTTTGAGTTTGAGTTTACAATCGGGTTAGAAGCCAAACTTTGTGCTGCTTGATTGTCATTATAAATCAAAATTGATTCGTGATGGCATTCCATGTCATTAATGAGATTTTTGAGATGTATTGCTTCCTTTGATGCTTCTGTAAGTGACATATATTCAGCTTCAGCTGTTGATAATGCAACCGTTCTTTGTTTTCTTGAATTCCAACTGATTGATGCATTTGCAAAAATAAAACAGTAACCAGTATAAGATCTTCTGTCTATTTTACATGCTCCCCAATCTGCATCAGCATATCCGGTAATGTTCTGTCGGGTGCTTTCGAATTTTAATTGATAATTTTTTGTGCCTTGTAAATATCTGAGCACGTGTTTTGCAGCGGTCCAATGTTCCAAATTGTAGCAATTATTAAATTGGCTTAAATAACTCACTGCAAATGAAATATCTGGGCGAGTTGCTGTCGATAAGTACATCAGTGCTCCAATTAGGCTTTGGTAGGGGACATTTGCCAAATTATCTGGATTTCCTTTTTCCATTTTCAAGTTTTCTTGCATAGGACTTTTTGTAGTTTTGCAATTTGACATCCCAAATTTGTCCAACAGGTCATTGATGTATTTCTGTTGATTGATTGTAACAGTGTCATTGTCTTGCTTGAATTCTATTCCTAGACAATAATTTAAAACTCCCAAATCTCTCATATCAAAGCTTGTCATTATTTTCTTCTTGATATTTTTCAAAATATCTTTGTTAGATGTCGCTATGATTAAGTCATCTACATTTACTGCAATTATGGCCTTATCTCCTCCTTTGTGGTATATGTAGATACATGGGTCTGCTTGTGACGGCTTGAAACCAAATTTATCTAGCTTTGTGTCTAGCTTTTTGAACCACTGTCTTCCGGCTTGTTTCAATCCATAAAGGGCTTTCTTCAATTGGCATACCTTCTCTTTTGAGTTTTTTCTTAGATTTTCCAACATTTTTGTAGTTTTTATGAATAAATCTTTATCATCTTTGACACTTTCTTCCAAAATAATTTCTTGAAGATAATTTTCAAAATTGTTTGGAATTTTCATGTAAATTTCTTCTTCTATTTCTCCATTTAAAAATGCTGTGACTATGTCTAACTGATTTAGTTGAAGTTTTTCTTCAGCTGCTAGTGCTAGAAGTAATCTGATGGAGCTCAATTTCGCAACAGGTGCAAAAGTTTCTGTGAAGTCAATTCCTGGACATTAGCTGAAACCTCTGGCTACCAATCTTGCTTTTCTTCTTTCTAAAGTTCCATCTGCTTTGAATTTTTCTTTCAATATTATTTTATTTGTCACTATATTTTTATTTGGATTCTTTTCAGTTATTATCCATGTTTCATTTTTAATATGTGCTTTTATTTCATTTTTTATAGCTTCTTTCCATTTATCATCTTGATCTTCTTCAGCATCTTGTTCACCAATGTGGTATGAAATATAGTCTTCTGTCCATTTTGGTGCTTGTCTGTTTCTTGTTGGTCTATCTTCAGATTCTTTTATTTCCATTTGTTCTGGATAGTTTTCTTGTACATCTGATAATCGTTCTGGGTTTTCTATTTTCTCTTGTCTTTCTTTTTTTTCATCTTCATGAATTGATCGACTTATGTTCACATCATATTCTGAATTTTGTATTTGCCTTGAAATTTTCTCTTCTTCATTTTTTGTATCCAGTCCATAACTAAAAATATCGTAATTATTGTTGTCTTTGTTATAAAACTCACTTGATTTATTGTCTAGTATTTTGACATCTCTTGAGACCACAATTTTTCTTTGATATGGCATCCATATTCTATATCCCTTTGACGTTTCCGAATATCCCATAAAAATACCTACTTCTGATCGTGGAGAAAACTCTCTTCTATTTGATTTCTTATTCAGTACAAATGCTTTTGATCCAAATATATGAAGATGTCTTACTGATGGTATTCGATGAACCCATTTTTCAAATGGTGTGTTGCCATCTAATGCTCTTGATGGCGATCTGTTGATCAAATAATTGGCTGTATTGATAGCTTCGGCCCAAAATACCAATGGTAATTTAGCTTCAATCATCAAACATCTTGCTTTGTCAAGTAAGGATCTATTTTTTCTTTCAGCTACACCATTCTGTTGTGGTGTGTATGTACAGGATAGTCTTCTTTTAATTCCACTTTTTTTCAGAAAATTATCGAATTCTGTGTTGCAATATTCTGATTTTTCGTTATCGCTTTGTAAGTATTTTATTCTAGTGCCATGTTCATTTTCTACTTCACTTTTGTACGTTTTGAAGTGCTTCAAAACTTCATTTTTTTGTTGAAGAAAATAGATGCGGCAGTACTTGGAGTATTCATCGGTAAATGTTACAAAATATCGAGATCCACCATGTGATTTTGTCTGGATTGGTCCCCATACATCCGAGTGAATTATTTCCAGTATATTTTCTGCTTGGTGTTCCCTTTGGGGAAATGGCAATCTTGTCATTTTTCCTTTAATACATACTTCACAGTCATCAAGTTTTGCTGATGGGCTAAAATCCAAACCATTTACTTTATTTTGTTTCATTGCAGCTTTAAGATCTGTTTCATTTATATGTCCTAGTTTTTTATGCCATCACATCATTTCAACTGAATAGAAAGAACTTTCTTCACCGTTTTTTGATTGGTTTTTACTTTGTATAAAGTATAAATTGTCTTTTCTTTCTGCTTTTAATATTTGATGTCCTCTTTTATCTTTAATGACTGCATACTTTTTCTTGAATACTACTGTGTACCCTTTATCAGTAATTTTGCTGACAGACATCAGATTGGTTGATAGATTCGGTACAAATAGTGTATTTGGTAAATCCACTTGAAGATTATCTTCATCTTGAAAATTTAGTGCTACTTTTCCTTTTCCTTGAATTGGCGCTGTTTGATTTTCCGATGCTAATTTTAGGCATTCTGGTTCGTAATTTTCATTTATTTCTGTGAAATATTCTTTTATGAAACAAAGATGTGATGTACATCCACTATCAAGACACCAACTATCTTCACTTTCTTTTTTATTTCCAGTAGCTAGATAGATTTCTTCTGTTTTGAATGATTTTTGAATATTTCGATTTTTTCTTCTACATTCTTCAGTTTTATGATTGTAATAACCACGTTTATCACATTTTATCTTGTTTTCCTTTTTGTATGTCCTATTTTCTGGATTTTTATTTTCTTTTCCATAATTGTTGAATTTTCCATGTAAATATCTTTTATTGTTTCTTCCAAAATATGCTTCTTCTTCAGGATTGATAGACGGATTTATTTTATTTCTTGCTTCGTTTTCTTCTATGATTTTTATTTTCAAATTTTCTGGTGTGGGTAGTTCATCTCTCGATTCTATGGCTATTCTGAAGTTTTCAAATGATGTAGGAAGAGAGTATAACATCATTATACTTAGTAGATCGTCGTTTATTTTAATTTCCATTTCTGCCAATTTATCTACTGTATCAATGAATTTATTTAGGTGTTCCTTTACACTATCTCTTTCATTCATTTTTTGTAAAATTAGGTTCTTCAGTAATGTTGCTTTTCGAGCAGGTCCTTTGCTTTGATAAATTTTACTCAAAGTATCCCAAATATCCTTGGATGTTGAACAGTTTTTGATTTGTCTTAGTTCATTGGGTGATATTATTAAAATTAATTCTGATTTTGCATTGAGATCATCAATATCCCACTTATTTTTGGATTGCTCAGTTGCTGTATCATCAGGTTTCATTGTCTTACCTGATACATAATTCCATAAACCAGCTCTGGTCAATATTGCTTGGGCTTGAAGCTTCCACGTATCATAGTTATCGTTTTTCAATGGTTCTATTCTATAATTTGTTGTTACCTGAGTCATTTTCTCTTATAGGATTTTCCAGATATTTTCGGTTAATTTTTCAAGTTGTCGATCGTTTTTTTTTAAGCTTCAATAGTTGCAGGAACGTCTATTCTTTTATAGCAAACTATATTCTGGGCCCATAACCTGTAGTTAATATTTAGAGTCGCAGAGATTAACTTTTTACAACGTTTTAACATTTAACTTGACGTATATATTTTATATGACAATTTACAAAGGTAATAATAATTAAGCAGGAGTGTATTCAATAATCTATTCCAACATACTCACGTTTTATCTGTGTATCAACTGTATCAAAAAATATGTTACTCTTCATGAAACTCGACAAAAACTCACTCAAACTTGACACTGACAGTATTTTGGAGGTTATAAAATATTGTCACATGTCATAACTCAAAATCAAAACTGTCAAGAATTTGACATTTCCAGCCACCAGTTGCCCTGACTAGTGCGCATGCGCGGCGCGGGAAAAACAACCCTATTGATCGTCAGTGTTTCAGAATTGTTTGACATTTTTGTCATTTATTCATAACCCAAACTTTATGTCAAGAATATATCCAGCATCTTTTGAATTAAACTTGACGATTTTTTCTGAAAACTGTATGTATCTATGTAGTAATTAAATGTACTGCCAGTTTGTAGTACTTAAAGATATCGACTCAATATTCTAGGGTTATGAAGTGCTCATCAGGACCTTCAAAATGAGGTATCACATGACCCCTATTCCTATTTAAAGCCGCCATCTTGTATTTTTCATATGTCAATTTTATGTCAAAGCATAGTAAACATGCTTGTATTTCATCACCTAGAATTTCAAAAAATAAAAGGGGGGGGGGGGGACAAAGAAAAGCACTTTATGGGATAATGGGAAAAATCATAACTTTTTTTCCATCGCATGGATTCCAATAAAAGAAACAATTTCGAGTAACTCATTTTCGCTATCATTAGAACAAATAAAAATCCAAATTTATTAAACTGGAGCACAGTGCTTGGTTTATAATGGGTTGAGACAAAAACACAAAGATCAAAAATTTATGGTAAAAATTGAGTTCTCGCAATTCTGGATAAGTATTTTTCCAGGTATTGCGAAAAAACGTTGAATAAAAACTAGGGACATTTTTTTTTCGGAAATATTTGATATGATATGGATCAGGATATGGATAGACCCCAAACTCATTGGTATTTCCAAAAATTGAGAACACTTAGAAAAAAATTAAAAATTCAAAGCTTCGTTTGTATATCAATGACGTTTTGCAAATTTCTTGAATATAATTACCCTTGATGTACGATTAGACCTGATTTGTAGCAGCTGGTGCAATTTAGGTCGAAATGAATTCGAACTAATTAGCTTTTCCTTTCCAAAGGAATCATTTTTTTTTAATGATATGAGTGATTGGTCTTCGAGTTTTTGTTTGACAGCCAAATAGATACTTCGATTTATTCTCTTTAAAGCCATATATGTCCTTTTTGCACAGGTCCGCACTAAGGTCTCAATTTTCAAAATTTCAGAGAATGCTGCTACGTTGAAAAATGCTAACTTATTTGAAAAATTTTCATCTGAACACGGAGTCAAATAGACACCTACACAGCATACATGTGAATTACAATTTTTTCAGTTAAATTTAACAGTAGACTGGAGAGCTTAAAACATTTTTTGTGCAATATACAAAATAGACATGTGTATTTAGTTTCTATTGAACTATTGGTAGTGCTTGCTTCGTGTTCCGATGATTTTTTTTTAACAAAACTCCAACAAATTTGGATTTATTTATCATTTTTAGTACTATAGGTGATCATGCTTTGAAAAAAGAATCTTATTGTTGGCATATGCGGATAGCTAAAGATTCATTTTTGGTCATTCACGCCACTTCCTAGAACTCCCCAATAGCCTTGACTCAAAGTATTTAGTGTCAAGCCTCAATTCAACCTACACCAATTTAAAAAAGCCAGTTTCTTGACATTGATTTAAAACAATTACAATTTCTGTCGTTTCCTTCATGCTAAATTAGGCTAAATCAACATTTACTACAACAATTTAGCTAGTTGACGCGGTAGAATCGGGTCTTAACTTTGGTCAATCTTGGCAAAATGATCACACAATCGTTTGACCTTTTGATATCTAAGGTCTGATATTTATAAAAATAATGTAAGTATAACGGACTAGTCAACACAAAATGTTTGTTAAATTCTAGATTACTATTATCAAATGTTTTTTATGTGGATGATCAAAACATTTATTGTGGTTTTGAGCACAGCTGAATATCAAAATATATCATCGGAGAATAATAATGTAAAATATGTAAATAATTTTAGCATTGTCAAGTTAGCAATTATAATTTGTGCTCCATAAAATAAGCATCTCGTTCTATCGGTTTATCTTCTTCACAGGCTAATATAATAGAACTGTCTGCTCAAATCGATGTGAACTGCAACAACCGTTTCCCTGAAATCCCCTGCAATGAACGTGCTTTCATCTGCCACGCTTTTCTGGGACAAATACCTGAAAATCCCGATGAATACCAAGTGATGAGCGACGTCAGATGCAGTCCTAAAGTAGACATTGTTGTAGATGAAAGTGATGATGTACAAAGACCTGTAAGCCCTATTGCTTTTGCAGAGACTGGAAGGGTAAGATGACAAATCATTCAAATTTTGTGTTGTAGATCTTTGATGAAATTTTGAAAATGATTTGTAAATAAAAACTTAAGAGTGGAGTTCAAGATTACCCAGCCTTTTTGTTCAAATTATCCAGGAATTAACTGTTCTATAAACTTGACTGACTCGATCTACCAACGAATAAAAAAAAATAAAAACTTGAAAAAAGCCAATGTTAATAGCAGTTACAGATGAAACGTTTCACATTAAATGAATGTGTTTTTTTTTAGTTGAAAGAAAAAATGTTTATCCGAAAGTGCACTTACAGTTTATCATCATTGTTGGTATATTTTTAGATTAACATACAGCATCATCATAACACTTGCTTGAATGAATCATGCCACAGCTGTCCCCATCTTACTTATACATCAGTGGAGAATTTCAGTAAAGATAAAAGTTTCCGTTTGTTTTATATTTATCGATCTATTTGTGATGGGGTTCAGTATTGACTAGTTGGAAAACCCGCCTTGTAAGTTTAGAAAAAATAAAAAACTTCCGAATCAATATTTTGTATAAAATAAAAGACTACATTATAAATATTATATTCTCAAACATTCACCTTTATTACTATTCTACTTACCGTTTCTCATTTACATTCACAACACAACGAAAATATTTATTTACTAATGTAAACGCGGCTTTATGTTTTGTGCATACCAATAGAACATGCCTCAACTTCAAATGAAAAAATTGACTGTCATTGTCAATAAATGAAAGAAAATGGTGAATTCTGCCAAATGTCATTTTTCATCAAAAAATTGAATATAAAACTTAATTTCTTAAAATCAGTTTTGAGTTGACGAAAAAAGAAATGCCCTTGGACTCTTTCCTGATTGAACTGATAGCTCTGCAAATTTTCATCCAATTTCTTTCGGTGGTTCATGAGTTATAAGAAGACAAACATACAGAGATTTCCATTTTTATATAGAGGATGATATTCGCCATTGCTATTTCAAGGTGGATTTGTCCGCTATAAACTCCTGATTTTTATCCACAGTATTGATTTTTACAATCATTGGGGTCGTTGCACTATATCAAAATCAAAGCTGATTTTGTGTAGAATATATAACTGTGGGTTTCTTAATAAAATGGGTTACATGAATTGGCCAAAATAATGCACAACATTTAAACTAGGCCTCTTTGAAATAAATAAGTCCATCAACCTGGGCCCATTGTCGCATTGACGTCACAGATCAATATCCTTTATCCGCTTGACACTGAAATGCACGCGCGCTGCTTGATACAAATGCGGCGTTGCGAGATGTACTATTGATGGTATTTTAACAAGAATTACTAGCTCAATATGATGAACGAAAGATAATCGATACATTTAGGTTAACTTTAAAATGGATGGTGAATAATGTGATTTAATACAAAAATTAACCAGGAAATTATACGACACCACCCAGACTGGGTTTTTATGATACCTTTGACCGTATCATAAAACCCTCAAGATATTTATTTTTCTCAGACCCAAATTAATGCAGACGCATAGAATAGTTATTTATCAGACGTATGGATAAACTCAAAGACACAATTCTTTGAATTTATCCCTACGTCTGATAAATAACTACCAGGAGCGTTGCATACTAAACAAAAACTGCAAATATTGGTACCTGCAAATTAAAGCTGGTAGGCAATATTATTTATTGGCCCATTCTTTTTTGACGATATTGAATCGTATATGAGCAAAGTTGATCCAAACCACGAACGTGAATTCGAAATTGAGAAATCCCTAGAATAAAACACGCTTTACACTCGACCCCAAGCAAAAAGCATCTCGGCAACGTTGCGTTCTCTACAGTTATCGACCCACGGGAAGAGCTGCGCCGGATCCAAGAAGCGACGCCATATTTTGTCCTACACGCGTCATCATTTAAAAGGCTTAAAAGGACTGTTGACAAACTTCGACGCTAGTTTATGCCCTTAAAAATCGATAAAAAAAAAAAAAATACGGGTCTAATATTTTTGATTATATTTTCAGAATATGCAATAAAAAAAGTACGTGCAACGACCCCATTCTGGATCTCGATTATTTTTTCATATACTACTTCCCCTTCTCAAAAAAATCAATATCCATTGTACAGGGTCTTTGAAATTATGTGATTCTACCGATACTTATAAAAATGTCAAAAACTTATTTTTTTCAAATGGAACAAATATTCAAATATTCTTGAAGAAAATAAAATTCCCTTCCAAATGATATAGGATGTTCTTATACCTAAATATCCAGGTTTTCGGGATAAAAGCAAGTTTTCATAAAATTCGAATCATTTTGACATATTCGTCTCAGGCTGCCATAATATCAAATTGAAACATTACACATTTTTAACTGCTTTTTTCATCAACATAAATGACGAGTAAAAAGCGGATAGCGATAATTCAATAACATAATAAGTGCAAAAATAAAAAAATATTCACAAAAAAAATGTTCAATATGGCGACCGGTAGACTCCAAAAGTTTCATTCTGATTTCATGGAAAACTAATACGAATATGCCAAAGTTATGAGACTTTTACGAAAAGAATTTGATGTTACTTTTTCAAGGTGCGGCAACGCCGCATCGCTTAAAACATTTTAGATCGATAGATCTTCACGTCTTAGGTATATGATCAAATTTTCAACCGTGAATCACCCTGTATACTTATGAGTTATGGCGTAACTTGAAAAACATTTTCACAAACCTGTATTCAAATCCATTTTGCTCATTCAAATATCTTTAACGGTTTTGGCATAATTTAGCCTTGCCTTTTCAATGAATCACCCTGTATTATGGTAAAAAAAATCAATTTTTACTGTTAGATTGACCTCAGCAATGAAGCTCTTCAACCTGGACAAGAAAAAGCCGACTTTGTTGCCATCCAACGCGACACCTTCCCATGCCTAGGTTGTCCCTATGATCTCAATAAAGACGCAGAGGGCGTTGACGAGCTCCTCGCTACCGCCCTCAAGCACATCGAGAGTGAAAGATCTCAACGTCATAAAGTGATCAATGTTAAGAGGCTGCAGCAACAAGTTGTTGCTGGTTTGAAGTTTATACTTCAAATTGAGGTTGCTGCAACTACGTGCGGTAAAGATGCTGACGTGTCCGCTCCATGTATTCTGGATACAAGTGTAGAGTCATTTGTTTGTGAGATCACATTTTTGCAAAAGCCGTGGATCAGTAAGGGCAAGCATATTATCAGGAATAATTGTACGTCCAGTCAGGAATTTGAGCCACGTAACACGGGGTTTGAGAAGGATGATATTGAAAATGAGATTTTACCACATCAAGGTAAGATTTTGTAATTGCTTTGATATCATTAACCCGAGATTTACCATTTTATCATCTGAATTGTTTGAGTATCTACCACAGAACACATTATATGGAGGTTAGAATAAAAACATGAATGGAGGGCGGGGCCTAAAAATAGCTTTGATTTGCATCTTCTGAGAGGCGCTGATGTGCTGGAAGTTCGTTAATTCTATAGAAGATGGTGGTGCCTAGAAGTATGACAGCTTATTAGCTGGTCATGATGAGATATGACGCCATCTGAACGTCACCTTCATATTATCACGGTTTTAATATTTCATGTTGTCTTTTGTGCTCCAAATCCCGTCTAAGTGAAAAAATGCTCTGGTAATCCTCATCAAAAATCCTCAAAGGAGGCAACCCGGAATACTTGAGACACATCAGTCTTCCAGCCTTCCCTGAAAAAGTGGCATCCTCAACAAACGCAAAAAACTTTCTGCCAGAGGAACAAATGGGATTTCGCCCAGAACACACTCCTGAGAAGGGATTACAAAAGGGAAGAGACTGAAGAAGTGTTCCTTGAGGAAGTCCGTTACAGACGTCCCACATGAAGTCATGCACCGCTTTCCTAGACTTCCGGAGTGATGGGCATTTTCTCATAGTCACCATCACAGGGACATCGCAGAATACATCAACTAGGAAAGCCCATGCACACCGACACCATCCTATATATAATATTATTTAACAAATAAAGTCAGGTCCAATGTCAAAGTCAGTGCTTCTATGTATAGAAATCTGTAAAATACATTGCAAACATCTTTAATAATACATAATCCAAGTCTGATAGTTCGATTCGCATCCACTGCATTCCATGGCGCATTGTTCCGTAAAATTTTATACGTCAGTCTGTCTTCTAGACTTCATCTAATATTTGTTCTGTGGTATCTACATGAATTTTTCACATACATATTATTCTCATAAAGGAATCCAAGATGGTCCTAGCATCAATATTCATCCATCAGAACCCAACTTTGATGCAATGGCCAATACTGGCCAAATTGAAGAAAACATGGATCCTAACCGATTGACTGACTTGGAATCACAAATTTTACTTGGTGATATTGCGCCATCGCACGTTGAACCCTCGTATGCAGAACCTCCAGTGGAAGAATTTATCTCCAATCAAAATCAGTTCTCTGAACCAATTTCCTACAATAACCGCAGAACTCTGTACGCTTCTATGCCTATAGTCGATGAAATCGAACCAATAATTTCCATGTATCCTCCTCAGTTTACTCCAGATACGCCCTTGATGATACCTGTAGATATTTACCATGAGAGATTATCAAGGGAGTTGAAGACAGAATCACAGAGGAAACCTACGGAAGTAGACGTAACCACAATAAGTGAAACCTTACAGGAGAATAGGCGAGTTCGTAAATCTTCAAATAAGGATGATGATTGTTCATCCTCATCATCATCGTCTTCATCTTCAGAGAATAATCAAGTAGAGGTGAAAACTAAAAATTCGAGGGATGATTCATCAAGTAGTTCATCAGATGATGAGGAAAAAGACAAAAAGGACAAGAAAGAGAAAATGCGCAAACAACATGAGGATGACTCGTCAAGCTCATCTTCCTCAGATGAAGATGATAAAAAAAGAAATAAACGGGCAGCAGATGTCTCATCAAATAGCTCGTCAACTGAAGAAGACAAGGATAAAAATGAGGTGAAAGAGAAAGTCAAAGATGACTCGTCAAGCTCAAATGATGACGATGATAGAACAATAATTAAACGTGCTGCGCATGATTCTTCCAGCTCATCAAATGAAGAAGACAAAGATAAAAAAAAATCATCGTCCTCAGATGAGGATAAAAAGAGAAATACGCGCTCAGTAGGTCAGATGGAACCCATTTTACCTGAAGAAAAAGTGAGGTTCTACTTTTTTTTAACGTTCATCGAGTGAATATAATCGTTTTAGTTTATAGTACGTGACTTGGCAGACTTTGCAGTGACAGATCACGACAATGAGGACATTGATCATCAGAAAACAACAATTCTTCAAATTTTAGGCGCCAAAAAGTTGGTACTGGATGGTAGAATCTACTACCAAATTATAATGCGCCTAGGCACGTCCCAGTGTCATGAGAATGACTACAGAGAGGATTGTAGGGAAAAATTGATAACACATTTGACGAAGATCTGCAAAATGCAAGTGAGGGTTGATATGGATTATTCTAATCCGAAGGTGGTGAAGAGTCGGTGCCAACAGGTCAAGAAATCTGAAGAGGATAGAAATAGGACTTATTTGAAAAGATCCAGACGTTCACCAACCACACCAGCTAAAAGTAAGTCATAGCACATTGGAATATTAAATTATATCCCAAATTCCAGCATGTTCCAAGATATTCGACAACCTAACTGACGATGCGATTATCTATATGGCTCTACAACATCTTTCAAAAAAATCTGACCAAACCATTCCCACTTATTTCGAGCACAGCTCAACTATCTCATCGCACAGAATAGACCGTATCCATTACTCATCAATATCAGCGGAAATTCGTCAATGCCAAGGAAGATATTTTTCAAGCATCGTTTGCAAAGAGCGCATACTTTGTCAATTTCAATTTTTTAATAATTTGGCTTATAAGCAAAATGGAAGAATTTTGGTGAAATGTGAGAAGGCGGGCATCGATTTGTATGTACCTATTGGCTTCGAGGAAGCTTTGGGTGGAGAAAAGCTGGATGAAGCTTTTAGAAGTTTTGTGGAGTTATTTGAAAAGAAGTATGAGAGTGAAACGCAGAGGCTCTATAGACAGGCGGTAAGTTTTCATGTTTGATATTTTCTAAATCTACCAGTCCGTGAGGTAGCGCCACTTTCGTCCGTATCATTTGAGCAATTTTTGTGTAGTTTCCAAATGTGTCGCTCCCCCGGGGTAAAAAAAAACGTGTTTTGCTTATCTCGGGCGCCACCCTCTGTATTAACGTGGTCGAGGGCCCATAGTGCGCTAGCTTTTACACAGTGGAAAAATTTCCGATTCTCCAATCAGTAAGTAAACTGAAAAACAGTATAACTCTTCCGGCTGGGAACAGCAAATGAGTGTAGCAATTTTACGGCAGATTTGACCAGAAAGTTGAGTGTGAAAGGGGTGGCGTTTGTATGATGTTTTCAAAAGCGGGATCAATATCAGCAATGAAAGTATGATACGGAAAAAACCGACGCGACGGGATCAGTTTACGGACTGACGAAGAAGAGAGACCGGAAAAGTGAAATAAAACTCGGAGTTGGAACGTTACGGGTATGAATTGTAACTCGAGAAGCGTATTTGAAATATTTCTTCCCCTAACTATCTCAAGGACTATAGATAAAAAAAACTATTTCGTTGAAAGAACGCGACCTTAAAACCTGTCTAGGATTTTTCCACCCGGCAAAGGTTCGTATTATTCAGGTTGTCCAAAATTAGGTTGAAAAATATTAGTTTGCTTTATAAAAATGTCTTTTAAAACGCTTGCTTTTCGAGATACAGGGTGTCAAAGTTCAATTCTTATTTTTGTTTTATCTAAATAAATCCCATAATAATTCTGATAATTCAACAAAAATCGGTACCCACAGGGTTTTTGACATAAGAAATTCAAATTTGATATTATTATGACTGTATTTCGAATGTGGCGTCATCTGCAAGTATTTTTACTGTTTCAAATAGTCATAACTTTTTTGCCGAACACTGTATCTTTGTTTTGCGTAAAGAAAATAATCATAACATTGTTTTAGAATAAAAACGATACTCTTGTTTGAAGTTGCTAGGACCAACCGTTCTCGAGATATTTGCACATAATTAATACATTTTGAAAATAGACATAAGTGGCTTTGGAAACAGCGTTACCATGGTTATTTTAACAAGTGTTTCAATGTTTCTTACAAAAAAAAGATACATTTGATTATTTAATAGACTTTTTATTTATTTTTTTTCGTTTTTATATTTTTTTTTGTAAAGAAACATTAAAACTACTGTAAAAATTAATTTAAGAGTATCATTTTCATTCAAAAATAACGGTATAATCATTCTCTTTACTCAAAACAAAGATACCGTTTTTTTCGTTAATGATTCTTGTCCATACAGTGAGGACGTAAATAGTCCCCCCCCCTCTAACTTTTGAACGCATTAATATTTTTGGCTCAAATTTGGAGGTGTTGTTCAGGGTAGGCTTTACTAAGTTTTGACCTCCTAAAAAAAATTTCAACTGTCAAACTGACAGCTGGGCACCATTTGAAACAAATTATTAAATGGAAAAGGGGGTCATGTGATACCTTATTTGAAAGGTCCTTCCATTCTCTTTTCACCCCCAAAGTTTGAAGTCCTGAGCATTTTTCTTAAGGAAATGGCGCCATATCGAAAATAAATTAT
Source organism: Orchestes rusci (assembly GCA_958502075.1). Lineage (NCBI taxonomy): Eukaryota > Metazoa > Arthropoda > Insecta > Coleoptera > Curculionidae > Orchestes > Orchestes rusci. Next base: position 2,395,957 of record OY293307.1, on the reverse strand, counting down.
TTGGGTCAAAATACTATCTCTAATTCTTAAAAGAACTTTATTAACAATGAAAAAACTAACCTATAACATAAGTGATTGTTTCTACAACAGTATTTAATAAAAAAATTCAAAAAAACCTAATTCTAAAGATAATATTAAGAACGAAATCATGCAAAATTATTTAATTATTAATTCCTTATGAAAAATAATAAGGACTTCAAACTTTGGGGGTGAAAAGAGAATGGAAGGACCTTTCAAATAAAGTATCACATGACCCCCTTTTCCATTTAATTTTTTGTTTCAAAATGGTGCCCAGCTGTCAGTTTGACAGATGAAAATTTTTTTTGGAGGTCAAAACTTAGTAAAGCCTACCCTGAAACACACTTCCAAATTTGAGCCAAAAATATTAATGCGTTGTTCAAAAGTTAGAGGGGGGGGACTATTTACGTCCTCACTGTATAAAGATAGTGTTCGGCAAAAAAGTTTGACTATCTGGAACAATAAAAATACTTGAAGATGGCGCCACATACAAAACAGAGTTATAATAATATCAAATTTGCTTTTTTTAAGTCAAAAACCCTCTCGAAACCGATTTTTGTTAATTTATCAGTATACAGTGTTATACAAATTCAATGCTCACCATTGTTATCTTGGAAACGGTACGAGATAGAGCAGAGTTCAAATGGGGGCGAAGTTGCGCATTTTGGTGCTCATTAAAATGCCTTTTTGAAATTCCGAATACTTTCGAAGATATCCGGAAAAAACCAAAATTTTGTGTAATCGTTTTCATGTTTTCCTATGTGTATTTGAAGAGATATTTCAAAATAAATGTCAAATCTTCACTGCCACTTTTTCTCCTCTACAAAATGGCGTCATCAAATTTATGATCCGACGTTTCGTCCATGAGCAGCCATCATCAACTGTGTTTTTTTTAAATACGGTCCTGGATTTTTTATTACGGATTTTAAGAGCCTCTTATGTTCCTAAACCAACGATATATCGCGATTATTAAGGAAAAGGTGTTTGTTTTTGATCCTATTAAAAATAAATAATACATTTATTGTCTCTCTCTAACACATGAGTTCTTGTGGAAAAATCCATTGATATAAATTTTTTGAATAATTTCGATACATCGTTGGTTTGGGAACATAAGAGGCTCTTAAAATCCGTAATAAAAAATCCAGGATCTTATTTAAAAAAACAAAGTTGATGATGGCTGCTCATAGAAGAAACGTCGGATAATGAATTTGATGACGCCATTTTGTAGAGGAGAAAAAGTGGCAATGAAGATGTGACATTTATTTTGAAATATCTCTTCAAATACACATAGGAAAAAATAAAAACGATTTCACAAAATTTCGGTTTTTTCCGGAAATCTCCGGAAGTATTCGGAATTTCAAAACGGCATTTCAATGAGCACCAAAATGCGCAACTTCGCCCCTTTTTAAACTCCGCTGTATCTCCTACCGTTTCCAAGATACCAATGGTGAGCATCGAATTTGTAACACCCTGTATAATTATGGGATGTATTTAGATAAAAGACAAAAAATAAGAATAAAACCTTGACCCTGTACCCCGAAAACAGAGCGTTTTCAAAGAAATTTTTATATAGCAAACTTTTTTTTTTCTAATCTAGAATATCCTGTTCAAATATTTCAACCTAATTTCGGGACAACCTGTATACAGGGTGAGTCTGAAAAACGTGCGCATTTTGATATGGTGAATAGAGTATTGTAGGATAGGATAATGACTTTTTTTGAATGAACATGTGTCCGCGAACGTCTCTTCAAAAAAAATACAGTGTTGAAAGTTCAGGAAAATTTCGATTTTTTGTCTGTAGATTCGAAACGCCTCAAGCGATTTTTTTTCATACTTTAAGTGAGTATATCCGGGGTTCTTTAGCATCTTCTTGAGAAATTCGTTAACGTTTAAAGTTGATTGGCGCTCTTTAATCGGTGATTACTACATTAATAATAGAGGTCGTAGGTTGATTTTTCCAACATCAATGACATCAGTACTCACTAATCCTTATATTTTTCATATTTCCAGAAAATGTGCAAATTGCCCATTGTTGGAAAGACAAGTTAGATTGTTTCGGACAATAATTCAACAGCGGATTATGAATTGTTACACGGAAAACGTTATTTTGAAGAAAATACAAGATCTTTTGACAGATAACTGAGTGAGATTCGGGAAAAAGCGAATAACTTCGTTACACTAACATAAGTTTTTGTTCTGAAAAACACAACAAGAATTGTCATCTAACGCGACTCTACGTTGTTTGATTGTGCAACTTGTAAACATTTTTTTCAACAGAGCAGATAATTTTTAAATAGTTGCGTTATAAGGTATAAGTTAAGTGTCAGGTGCATGGGATAAGTGGCGAAAGTGGTCAGCAGGCCATATCACGTGTCATTTTTAACACAAACATGCCCAGCTGACAACTTTCGCCACTCATTCTATTATTTTGTACCAGGTTTTCAAAAACAACCTCAAAAAAATCGACTTACTCAACAAAAACGAACAAGGAACTGCCACTTATGGTATCACAGAATTCGCAGACATGACTGAGAAGGAGTTTTCAGAGAGTCGAGGGTTCAAGCCAGAACTACGATCAGAAAATGATCCACTGTTTCCTATGGCGCAGATTCCGAACATTGAGATTCCTGTGGAGTATGACTGGAGACAAAAAGGTTATCACACTCTGAAGTCTATTATAAACTATGATATTCTACTGCAGGTGCAGTAACCAAGGTGAAAAATCAAGGTTTATGTGGCAGTTGCTGGGCCTTTAGTGTGACAGGCAACGTTGAAGGTCAATACGCCGTTAAACATGGAAAACTGTTGGAGTTTTCCGAACAAGAACTGGTAGATTGTGACAAAACCGACGAAGGTTGTAATGGTGGTCTGATGGACAACGCCTATAGAGCCATAGAAAAATTGGGTGGGTTGGAAAGCGAATCGGACTATCCTTATGAGGGAGACGACGAGACTTGTCATTTTAATTCAAGCAAAGTGGAAGTGAGATTGACAGGAGCTGTCAACATAAGTCACAATGAGACGGATATGGCGAAATGGCTGTCCAGTAATGGGCCTATTTCCATTGCCATCAACGCCAATGCTATGCAGTTTTATTTTGGAGGAGTATCTCATCCGTTCAAGTTTTTGTGCGATCCAAATAGTCTAGATCACGGGGTTCTGATTGTGGGTTATGGAATTGACAGTAAGTTTATGTAGTCTAATGTTAATATTTCACGATATTTGATTTTTTCAGACTTCTCTTATCTCAAGAAAAAAATTCCCTACTGGATTGTGAAAAACTCTTGGGGAACTTCATGGGGAGAACAAGGCTACTATAGGGTGTATCGTGGGGACGGTACTTGTGGCTTGAACCAGACCCCATCTAGCGCTATAATTGAGTGAATATATTAGTGATAGCGACAACACAACTTCTAAAGGAATTTCATGATAATCCGCCTTAGAATCTCAGCTTACCAAATTATTGTTTCGAATCCTTTTTGTTAACAGATCGGATTGTGATATTATTTTCATAGCGGCTCTCTCAGCCAGCATATATTTTTTTACTTAATCAAATAAATATATCGATAGTGTGGAGTGTTTTCTTGAATTAACCAAATGTGCTTTTTACTGTTCTGTAACATCTATGAATATAACATTTGTTATTGACGATATTTATTTTTTTTATTCAAGACTAATAGACAGGGTAGGGTATTCCATTATTATCCAGGATGTATTTAAAATAAAAAACAATATGCGTTTTCAAGGAGTATGGTACAATATGACCACTCCAGTTTGGTCCGTCAATAACGTCACTTTCAGCCAATCAGCGAGCTGTAAGTGACGTTAATGACAGACCAAAGTGGAATGGTGTCATGATACCATACTTCATGAAAACGCTAACACGATACACTTACAAACGGCATGTCAGCTTAACGAACCAAATTCGTGCAATTTCTATGGTTTTTTGTTATAGTAGCATGGTTTAATAATATGCTATAGACGGAATAAAAAAGAGGACTCCTTATAAACGCCATTTGTTGAAATTGTGACCTAATTTGCCTCAGTTTAAAAAATGGCGACCATGTATTTGAACCTTTTTTTGTGAATTCGACATCTGCAGTTATCCATAGACATACGTGAAATTCTAAGCATGATAAAGAAACATCAGGAGCGCGCCCTATAAAAATTGTACAGAAATGTGACACATACCCCTTATTTTTTATGTCAAACAAAGGCAAATTGGGTCACAAAATCATTTGCCTGAATGAAGCTTTTTATGGTTGTCAAGTAAACCGTAGACGGGGGTTACACGATCAGTCTGGCATCAGTTCAGTCTGTCACTCAATGATTGATAGAAGACTGATGGACTGAATGACGATTTACACGATCATTCACCTAACATCAGTTTCAAAAAAGGTTGGGTTGAAATTCCATTGCAACCAGCGGGTAACCATTGGTTACACGAAACTGCGGAACGCAATACACGATCAGTCTGTTGTCGATCATCATCGGACTGACAGAAAATTATTAAATATTCAAATATCGATCAGTCCGGTGCATCACTTCATCAGTCAACCCATTTCACGATCAGTTCTTTATCATTCTGACCAAATTTATGGACTGAACTGATCGTGTAATTGTATTGACAATGATTAATAACATCTTTGGTATTGAGATGTATAAAAATATCATTGAAAATCTCAAATAAGTAAATAAGTTATAGACACGATACACATATTATACAATATTCCGATGCGCTTATGTGACGTCACGCTGGAGTAAATAATTGCTCCAATATCCACCATAATCAACTCTAAAATATCACAAACACACAAAAATCACAGCAAAATTACTAAATGTAATAGTCCGGAAGGTCATTTTTGAGCGTGTCATTTCAATACTCTTGGTTTTGTCGCCAAATGGTATCTTTTGTCATGGAAACCATCAAAGTTGTATTTTTTTTTATCTCGTAGGATAGAGGGCAAAAGTTGTCAGCTGATATTACAATGTGGCTAAACGTGTCAGCTAGGTCTTTAAAGTGTACTTATACCTTAGTACTCAAATGCTTTACAATCACGCGTATTATTCATGTGCAGTAATTATTGAAATCACTAAATGAGGTTCAATGATAAAAACCAAAATGAAAAATCAACATCATCTACAGTATGTCCACGGATAGAGTACCGTATAGAATAATAATGGACCAAAAATTTAAATTTTCGACCAAAACCAACTTCTCATAAAAAGTTTTGCTTGGTTTAAAAAGTCTATTGCCATACTTTTAATTTGAAAATATTATATAGGAGGTTCGAAAAACAAGAAAACGTGAAATAAATACTATTATAAGTGAACTACCTTTCTTTTTCGTTTTAGAGCAAATGGCAAATAAAACAAAGATTTTGAATCCTTTCCAAAGGCTAATTCTAAATCCAGTATTCCAAATTTTATTTTTCTCCAAAGTTTCAAAATTTTGTTTCTAATTTATTCTTTTTGAGATCATTTCACGTATATCCTACATACATATTTTACATTTTTTATCATACATAGGTAAAGGATACGTGAAATGGTCTAGAAACGAACATGTTCATTAGAAAAAAATTTTTAAAACTTCACAGAAAAATAAAATTTTGAATACAAAGCTGAAATTTTGGAATTATTAGTTTTTCGGAAAGGTTTGCAAAAAATAAAGGTAATATTTTACGGTTCTTGTTTTTCGACCCCCATGTAAAATATTTTCAAATTAAAATTATGGCAATGGACTTTTCAAACCAAGCAGAACTTTTTATGAAGAGTTACTTATGGTTAAAAAATGAAATTTTTGGTCCATTTTACCTATAGGGTACTCTATCCGTGGACTTACTGTAGATAATAATGATTTTTTCTCATTTAGTGATTTCAATAATTATTATTTCACATGAATACCCGTGATTGTAGAGTACTACGGTATAAATATACTTCAAAGACCTGCCTGACAGGTTTCGCCATATTGTTATATCAGCTGACACTTTGTAATAGTTTTTCACATTAGTAATTGATGACGTAAATAATTTTCATGTCTTCTGAAATAAAAAAATAAAATATTATTCAACGAGTGGGAAATGGTGGCTACTACACACGAGGATGAACTTGCGTAATCATCCGAGTGAGTGATAGCCATTGATAATTCATTAATTGAAGCGAACTTTGCAATATTTAATTCCATTTGGACGGCAATTCAACTGTACTTGAAGTGAGGTTAGGACACAATGACTATAAAACAAGTATGGATGGTCAAATGGGCTGTTTCAAAATGATGGATTTTGAAGGTTGATAGGTTGTCGATTTTTCTGATTGGCTCTTAAACAGTGGAATAATGAGATCATTTCATTGAGTAATGAAAAAAAAAGTCACTGGTAAAGTGGATGTTCAATACATCTATTATTGAATAGTCATAGAAAAAATACGTTTTTGTACAACCTAAACGTAAAGTCCACTTTTCAATGCATGCAAAGCAGGCGGAAAGTCGCTTATTTTGGCAACCGGGCCTAAAAGTACTTTCGCGCCCGAGGGCGCAAAAGTTGGTCGCTTAGCAACGGTTCCTTGGATCCCAACGCCTCTGAATTTAATAACCACGTGACAGTCTAGCATACTAAAAGGAACTTATCACGTGACAATCTCGGTGACAATGAATCCCCACCACAAAAGAATACGGGAACACACCTATTGTAACCATGATTGACATTGACAGTTCTCACCTAAACTTGTCAGTTCTCTGACTTGTCAGCAGTGTAGTGCGGTGTATTGATTATTTATTTTTGATTTTCAATTCTTTGTTTATTCTTTGTTGTACAAAAAGCACTGTTTGTACCACGGGCGAAAGATGATTTTGACTCGGCTAATATCTAATATATATACCCTCGTCAAAATCATCCACTTTCCGCCCTTGATACAAAATGTATTATTTTTTTACACTTTGACATGGCCAGCTGACCACATCTGCCTACTATCCTACGTAGCTGACAATTTTTTTTTCCAATATACACCTTATAACGAAACTATTAGAATTATTTCAGCTGTACTGAAATGACCCAAAAAAAAATACGAGTGTGATGGCCTTCTACACCGTTAAGCACCCTAAACGTGCCAGCTGACAATTTTTTATATTGTTTTCATAACAAAAGCTAAACCAAGAGTATTGAAATGACAAGGTCAAAAGTGACAGTACTTCCCTGACTATAAGGTTAACATTCAGTTCCACTCCGAAGTGGAAGTGACAGATTGCCGCTTGTAAACGGGAATCATATATGCTACCATCTACATTTGAATTGTGTTCAGAGTCATGCTTACGTCAAATTCAATGATTCCCGTTTAGCAAGCGGTAACCTATCACTTTTAGTTTGAAGTGAAATTGATTGTAGGCATAAATAATATCAAAAATTTCAAATACATACCGTACAACTTCATCCTTGGATAATTGCAGAGGAAGCATTCCGCTTTCCTTAAAAAGGTCATGAGAAGGGTTAAAAATAGAACATCGATCTCCGTTTAAGTAAAATATATTTACAATAAATATACATGCAATAGTTTAACTTCTTAAAATCAAAATAAACTCACTATCCCAATACGTGTGACTACGTTATTACAAATATAAATTTGTAGATTATGGAATGTAAATAATAAATATGCTTGTGACGAATAATTATAATAAATACTATTGATGATGTTATGAAAAAAAGTAAATATTTTGATCAGTAGTTGGATGAAACAGGAAATATTAAATATGATAAAAGATAATACAGGCCCCCAAAAGAAGCATTTATTGCACACCGAATTTTGCCACCATCTACTAAAATGCACTTAGGCCTTTCAAACATCGAGAGCTACGATGTGGAAAAATAGAATCTATAGAGAATATAACAGTATTTGATCTAAATCAATCAATTTAGAGGTTATAAATGATCCACTAGTTTTTCTACATTGAAATACGCAACCATCAAGGGAACATTTTCGGTGAGTTTGAACAAGTGAGGTTCCAAGTTCACAGTCCGGTACTGTCAGCTAAAATTTTGGCGAAAGATATCAGCTGGTGAATGTGTAAAAAATTTGGTAATTTCACCTTTTTTTACACACTGTCAACTGACAACTTTCGCCACTCATCCTATGCCGCTGACACATTTTTTTTTGTAATAAATAAACCAAACACTGCAGAGTCGTGCCAGCTGTCATTTTTTGTTGTTTCCATAACAAAAACTGCTGAAATGACATGGAAAAAGTGACGCCACTTCCCGGACTATGAGGAACACATTTATAAATTATTTTATTAAAATAACTTGCACAAAACAAATACCTAAATTATATTTGTTGCCTCTTTATGAACAAACCGCCTCTATAATTGGGGAATGTGGAGACAACAATATTATCCATAGAGGACGAATTCATTATCCTCTTGATATTTCTGTGAATCATAGGAATCAGAAGATCACTCGCCCGCATTTTGACAGCAAATATATTGAAGGAAAAAGTTATAATTCATACAACTTCGGCTATCAAAAAATATAATTTCTGTTCACGATCTGCATTGAAAACAAGCCTGAATGAAATAAGAGTTTACCAAAGAATGCCATGCGGAAAATAGTGTTTTTATGATTGTCGATGTTAATTTTCTTTATAAATCAATGTGTCTTTTTACAAAAAGTGTTCCGAACTAGTGATCTTCTTTTTGATAATGCAATAAATAGATAGATTCGATGTGTATATACAAGATGAATGGAAAATCTACTTTATCAAGAGCTAAGTAACATTGCTACGTATTGTCACAGAATTTAGTTAAATTCATCAAGGAAGACGAACACATTATACATTAAATAATACTTAAGTAGAGGAATAAGTTTTTGGTATTTATCATATTGCTGAGAAGCCGAAACTATACTTATAGTATTCAATGTAACGTTCGTAAGTTACTATATTTCGATTTGTAACAGGTCAAAAAAGTTTTTACACTATACAAATTATGATTATATTTTAATAGATTAACTCAAGCTTAATGAGCAATAAAGGTGAGCGGAGAAGTATGTTAGAAAAAAGCCATAACTTCACCATTTAAAACGAAAATAGAGAGTAGACGTTATGAAAGTGTAAAAATGTATTAGATGTACCAAAACATATTTTTTCAGAGCGCTGACTGCTCAATGTTAAGGTTTAATTTTTTTCTTCGATAAATCGGTTATAGTAATTTTCATAATAAGAATTACAAGGATGTGAATTTTGATTTAGCCATAGGAGAGGGTTATTCACGCTATACGGATCGTTATATTGTGGCTGAAATACGCGACAAAAATATTTTTTTGGACTGGGTGGGCAACTAAGAATGCCAGGTACTGTATCTGGACAAGTATTCATCGAAGAGGCTTGCGGAAAAAAATTGTAGTACTGAAACGGCCAAGACTGGAAAATATTTTCAAGTTTCTGAAATGGTCGCTAGGGGTCGTAACAACCAACACCAAGTAGAAAAATCGGATTTTTATAGAATTTTGCCTACACTTTTTGTTTAAAACGTTTTTTTCTAACTCTAATAAAGGAGTGGGGGACTCATATGAACGAGCATAATCTGCACTTATTTATTTGGTTTTGAATTTGTTACCTTCGCCTTCGCCGCCAGATGGCGTTAATTGAAATAGTAACAGTTTTGAGTTTTTTCCAAAAAAATCAAATGTTATGGTATATTCATTTCTATATATTTTAAAAGAGGATACATTTTTTTTCAATTTTCCAATAGAAAAATGTATCCCTTTCAAATATATAAAAATGAATTACCATTACATTTGTTTTTTTTTGATAAAAACTCAAAAATATGCTACCATTTCAGATAACGCCATCTAGCGGCGAAGGCGGAGTTAACAAATGCAAAACCAGATGAGCATTTTATAGTGCAGTTTATGCTCTTCCATATGAGCCCAAGCTCGTTGAAATCATTCAAGCGAAACGTGAGAAATCTCCGTTTGTTTAAAAAAATTATTAAACTTCCCCCACTCCTTTATTTTGATAGATAGAAAAAAACTTTTTTGACAAATAGTGAAGGTAAAAAGTCAATAAATATGAAAATAATATCATCGATATATTTTCATTGGTCAAAATTCTATAAAAATCCTATTTTTCGACTTGGTGTTGGTTGTTACGCCCTCTAACGAGCATTTAAGAAACTTGAAAATATTTTCCAGGTATTTCTCTTGTACCTCAGTACCTCGCATTCTCAGTTACCCACCCTGTTCAACCTACACGTAAACTACACTTTTCAAAGCATATAGAGCAGGCAGAAAGTCCCTAATTTTGGCAGCCGGGCGCAAAAGTAGATCGCTTAGCAACGGTTGCTAGGATCCCAACGACTCTGGATCTAATAACCACGTGACAGTCCAGCATACTAAAGGGAACTAATCACATGAGAATGAATCCGCACTACAAAAGAATACGGGAACGCACCTATTGTTCCATTTTTATAATTCTTTTTTTAATGATTCCAAACTGGTTGTACAAAAAGCACTGTTTGCACCACGGACGAAAGATGATTTTGACTCGGCTAATACTGTGACCCATTTAGATTGGAAACACCCCTGTAAAATTGTAGGTTATTAACCGATTTCAACTTTATTTTTTTTGAATGGTAAGTTATAAAAGGTCTACTGTTGGACAAATTTTTAACTGTTTATTTCAATTTTCAAGGTATATTGTACTACTTTTCCGTGATAAAAATGGCAAATTTTCATTAGCGATTTTTTTATTAAATAAATCACTACGCCACTGGATTCAGAGTGCCTTCAAATGGCTGTGACCAAAATGTCAACAAAATATATTCATTTATAACAAAGCTACGACAACTTGAGATTCATAAATTCTCTAAGCTACCGGTCACATAAGAATACCTTGCATCAACAGTTGCCACGGAAATTGAATTTGTTTTATCACCTGTAACAATAAAATACAAATTGAATAACAAGATGTTCAAAATAACATTAACGGAATTACATTTGCATTACAATCAAGAAAAAAAAAAAACTATGATTAAATATTTTTGCCGATAAATAGGTAATTTTACATTGACACTAAGTAGTGGCGACAAGTAACTCCATCTCCATGGCAACTGTTAATGCAGGATGTTCTTTTGTGACCGTTGACTTGGAAAATGTACAAATTTCAAGTTGTCGTAATTTGGTTATTAATAAATAATTTTTTTTGAAATTTTGGTCTCAGCTATTTGGAAGCATTCCAAATCCAATGGCGTATTCATTTATTCAATAAAAAAATCAATAATAAAAATTCTTCATTTTCTATCACGAAAAAGTACCGTGATATGCCCTAAAAATTGAAATACATTTTCAAAACTTGTCCCGTAGTAGACCCTTCATAACTCAAAAGAAAAAATGTCGAATAAAAATCGTAACATACCCGCATAATATACCCCAAAAGTAAAACTTCTTCAAAGATACGTATTTTATCCACAATATCACGATATGACGTGAATAAGCGTGAATACACATGAGTTTTTGAAAGACCTCATCTGAATCTAAAGAGCCCATACACTATCAAACAAATTGCGCAACCAAGCGATGCGCCAAATGGTAGTTTGGTTAAAAAGTTCCCTATTGGACAAAAAAAATCACGTGTCCAATAAAACCGGACCGACAACTGAAAATTGTTGATCAAAAGATTTCAAACATTTTTGAGTTCTATCAAACAATTATTACCAATTTGTTCTGCAATTTATTTGATAATGTATGAACCTTTTTAAGCAAATATTTAGATAGCCAAATGCCAGTCTTCCAAGTTTTTGTTCGTTCGTCATTGTAATTCTCATCAGTATCATGTGTAAAATTGATTAGAGTATCATTCCGCAGATCAATATTAAACGAGATTCTCAGTATTGTCAAAAAGTCTTACTTACTAGAGAAATATTTTCACATCGATCTACCACTATTTAGTAGAAGAAGTAAAAATATCAAGGAAAGTTAAGTCTATTTCTGGTAAGCTTCAAACCAGTTTATTTGTGCTTAGTTTAGAATTTGATTATATCAAACGATTCGTTGATTTTTTTAGAATCTTAAACTGAAACTCAATCACCTAACCCTGTTGCGTTATCCATTAGCAATTTGGGAGAAACGACCAATCTATTCCAATTAAATTGGACAATTAAGTACTTCAAGGACACCCTGTATTTGGGGTTATAGCCAACAGTAATTTCAACGCAGCAAAAACTATGCCTACTTCATAATAAAGAAAATGTATATGAACGTAAAAAAAACAATTTAAAAATAGGTCTGCATGGACCTACATTAAGGAAATGAAACTTAATGAAAACACCGGGTATTACCATACCAGTACGACCGTCAACATGGTTGCCAACTCTACACCTTACTCTTGATCAATGAGCTGAGATAATTCGTTGCCCTCCAGAGTCGTCAGAAATAAATTACTTCCTCATCTTGTTGCGGGGTTTGTTCGCCGCGAACTTTGAATTTTTCCGGATATTTTGGATATGTGTTGGTGCGTGTGGCTCTGGTGCCACTGGGACTCTGGCACTGACTGGACGCACCCGAAGATGGCGGTGACTGTTGCATCATAGCGGGCGACGAGCCGGTACGTGAATGCGAGTGTGATGTTGGAGTCTACGTTGAATAAATTGAGTGAGTTCTAAACTTTTCTTTTTGTCCAAATTAGAAAGTATACTTTTTTTTTGGCGATAGAACAGGGAGTTTTTTTCATGTTAAGCACAGGGATCTGGGCAACTATTGCAGATACAAGAAAGTTTGAATGTGCAAAGATTTGCAGTTTTGTAAGCTCTACTCAAAATCATTTCGAGTTTTACAAATATTGACAGCTGTCAAAAGACATTTCAAAATACTGATTTTCGGTGATTTCCGCAAATATTGATTGTAGAAGAAAATGTTGAATACAAAAGTTTTAGGAATTTCTACTCTGAATAAAATGTCATTAAAATATTTTTTGTCACGCTCATCATTTTTGACGTATGACATAAATTGATGTTTTTTGAATGAAAACCATATTGAACTTTATTTTAATTAAATAAAGAATTTTACTACGATTCTAACGATATAGCCTATGATGGAGTTATTTTTGAAAACAAAGTTTTTGAAGGCGTTCATTGTTTTTTTTATTCATGTTTTACCTCAACGTAGTTAATCTAATCATCTTTCGAAAATAGTTATTTATGGTATTGGTGCGTTGTGTTGAAAATAAGTCACGCGAGAAAGATTTGTATAAATTCTGAAGTGACTTGTGGAACATAACGCACGAGTGCCATACAATGTTTTATCCAACAAATGGAGGAAATCGTTTTTTTATGAGATAATTATTAAATATAAGTTTCAGAGACAGAATGACTAGACAGTGACATTTTTACATTTTCGTCAAAATAGGTTATTGTTTGTTTGTTTGCCACGGAGACGTGAGTTATAATCCATAACTCACTAGTGACTAGTACATAAAATTTAATGACAATGCCGTAAGCTCTGCTGGGGATAACTCTTGTTTTATGGCCACCATGATCCCTCGATCTTTTGGTTTTAGATTTTTTTGTGAGGCGCTGTAAAAAAGAAAGTTTACAAAAAAAAATCTACAATAGATGAACTTCGAGCTGCTGATATTGAAGCTTTTAATAATATTGATGCGCAATCTCTATGAAAGGCAACTAATCCAGTTTTGAAAAGATGCAACGTTTGCATTACACCTAATAACGGTGGAATTTTCGAAAATATTTTGTAAAAACTAGATAAATACCTATGGTAATCGTACCATCGATGTTTTATTCCATTCAATAATCTTTTTCCATAGGTAATTGGATAATTACGTTGACTCAAAACGTGAATAATAAAAAAAGACGCCCATAAAAACATTATTTTTGAAAATAACCCCATCATAATATGATTTATGGTTAGAATCGTAATTGAATTCTCTATTTAATAAGGATAAAATTGAGTATGGTTTTTAACCACTCAATATAATTTAATGGAAATTTAATATGAAAAACAGTAAACATTACTTCTTAAAATACTGCCCTTAAAACATAATTAGCTTAATTAGTTTACCAGGGACGGACTAGGTTGTGAATTTTAATGATTGAATTTTCAACACCCTGTATGATAAAGACTTGAAAAAAAAAATGAAGATAGCCTGAACCTTAGGCTAGAAAAAAGGTACTCTTGTTCATTATCGATAAAATGAACCGTTTCCAAGAAAAACAAAACATATATTTTTTTTTAAATTTCGTCAAGGACGGCACTGAATTATGGCTATTTTCGCTGTTTTTTTCAATGAAAATATGTTTTTTCTCGAAAACGGTTCATTTTATCGATAATGAACAAGAGTACCATTTGTTCAGCTTAATGTTCAAGTCTTAAAAGTAGAAAGAACACGAAGTCAAAGTCTCAAAAAGTGTGTATTGAAGGCTACACGTGTTTCACCCAATTTTAGGGCATCATCAGGCCAAATGATTGACCATAAACTAGATTTAAAAACAAATTGTATTTTTTTTTTGTAAAATCTTCTTGTTTTCGTACTTGACTGTTTTTGTTTTAGCTTTTCATGTAATTTGCGTTAGTTAGTTCTTCAATGTTTTTTACTTACAAAAAAAAATAATAATTTTACAATTTGTTTTTAAATCTAGTTTATGGTCAATCATTTGGCCTGATGATGCCCTTAAATTGGGCGAAATACGTGTAGCCTTCAATACACACTTTTTGAGACTTTGACTTCGTGTTCTTTCTACTTTTAAGATTTTAAGTATGTCTCTTGGGGATATGGACGATTTTCTGAAATTACTGTTCAAGGTATCGAAATGTATTTTCACCTCCTTATCATACAGGGTGTTAAAAATGTTAGCATTAAAATGTACAACCTAGTCCGCCCCTGGTAAACCAAACAAGCTATTTATGTTTTAAGGCCAGCATTTTAAGAGCTAATGTTTACTGTTTATCATATTAAATTTTCATCAAATAATATCAAGTGGTTAAAAAGTTATTCAAGAAAAATTGATTTCCAGTGGCGTCCTTTCGGGGCCCGTATCTCCTTAGAGAGGTTCTCTAGGAAAAAAGTTAACGGGAACTTGTCATCTTATTTTTCAATGTTCTATCTGAATCCGAGAGACCTCCCACATTTTCCCGGACACCCTGTATAGTTCCTTAAGAAAAATTGTAGTTTCGTCTTTGGACATAAAAAATTTAAAAAATACGTTTTTTTTTCCTAGATGTGTGTTCAGAGCACAACTGAATTATGACATTTTTCCAGAATATCAGTTCAAATGACAAAATGACACTTGCTCCATCTCTCAGCAACCGTACTAGTTTCACTTATGACGTTTTTCCAGACATAAATATGTGTGATTTAAAGTTATTTTCCACTTTCAAAAAAAAAAAAATCGTTTTTTGACTTGTGACACTTTTCTCGAAAACCATCGATATGTCAAAAATGACGGATGTGACGGAAGATGTTTTTTCTACTACCTTACGAGAAAATGTAATTTTCCACCCTCAACTGAGTGAGAAAAATGGGTCTTTTCCTTTCCGGTAGAAAAAATCAGCTGCAGGGAGGAAAAGTACCCTTTGCCTCCCCGAGAGGAAAAATGGTTGCCAAAAAATGTACTCCCTACAAGTAGAGGTGCATGGTAGTTAAAAAAATAAAATGCTTTTTCCTCCCTTGGATTTTTGAAGCTCTTCGCTTGCACTTTCCTTCCTTGGTATGTAAATAGATATTATTGTCATTTCGAAAAAATCTCCTATTTTTTTTTAAATATCTTTTGACACCTGTCAGATTAAACTTTCTCGTATCTTCTATAGTTTCCGGAATCCTTGTATACATACAGGGTGTCCCAGCAAGGGTGGCCACCGGCCATATCTCGGAAACTACTGGACCTAAAAGTTCAGGAAAAAAAATATAATCACTAAAGTGGCCACGAGAAAATGCTGGGAAATATTTATAACTTCGAAATTTTTCCGCTAGGGGGCGCAATCAAAGCTTAAATATTAAAATTCTAAATTTTTCCGGAAATTCTCAGATTGAGGTATATCTTTATCAACATGGTTAGAAAACCTAGACAATTTCACGTCTTTTTGGTACAGGGCTCATTGGCGTACCGATCTTCGTGTGAGTAGGGGAAGGTAGTGAAAGTGTAATTGTTCAAGTGGCTGTAACTTATAAACGACTTGTCCGATTTTGTTGCGTATAGGCTTGTTTGGAAGATAAATGTGAGTACTTTCGTATATCGTATCCAGTGATGCGTGATTGTCTCCAGAAAAGTTGCTAGAAGGCGTAAATCAAATTAAAAACTGTTATTTTCGTTTCACCGCAAAAATTTAAATGGTACGGTATAATTCTCATAACAGAATCGAAATGAAGATTGAATTTACAAGAATAAACCTTATAAAAAAAAACAAAAAAAAAAAAAAAAAAAAAAAAAAAATTAAAAACCTTAAAACATTAAATTTTACATAATTTGGACTAGTTATTATTATCAGAATTATACCATACCATTTAAATTTTTGCGGTGAAACGAAAATAACAGTTTTTGATTCAAATTACGCCTTCTAGCAACTTTTCTGGAGACAATCACGCATCACTGGATACGATATACGAAAGTACTCACATTTATCTTCCAAACAAGCCTATACGCAACAAAATCGGACAAGTCGTTTATAAGTTACAGCCACTTGAACAATTACACTTTCACTACCTTCCCCTACTCACACGAAGATCGGTACGCCAATGAGCCCTGTACCAAAAAGACGTGAAATTGTCTAGGTTTTCTAACCATGTTGATAAAGATATACCTCAACCTGAGAATTTCCGGAGAAATTTCGAATTTTAATATTTAAGCTTTGATTGCGCCCCCTAGCGGAAAAATTTCGAAGTTATAAATATTTCCCAGCATTTTCTCGTGGCCACTTTGGTGATCATATTTTTTTTCCTGAACTTTTAGTTCCAGTAGTTTCCGAGATATGGCCGGTGGCCACCCTTGCTGGGACACCCTGTATACAGGAAGTAATTTAAGTCGTGGTTTTCCTTGTGAGAGGAGACAAGATTTGGTTAAAAAATCTGTTTTTTTAGGCTTTACATTTGAATGATGATTTTGCATAATATCCTTTATTTTGGAGTTTTCGAGAAAATTATATTTGAGAAATTTGCTTCTTTTATCAAGTCCTGTCTCATGTTAAAATACACCCTGTATATATTATTATCAGACAAACCATACACATCATTCGTCGTGCCAATTTAAAAAAAAATTGCAAAATTAAAAAAAAAAATCAACAACAGTAAAATGAACATTATAAAAAAAATACTTACCTGGCATTCATAGATCTGGAAAAAGCTTTCGATGAAATACAGAGGAGTAAATTTTGGGACATATCATGACGTAAAAAAATACAACCAAAGGTAATAAGCCAACAAAAAAAAATTTTTGAAATGATAATGAAAAAAGCTATAATCATTGTTGCCAATTTTCTAACTTACCGTTTCTTCTGATGGTGGGCTAAAGCTATTTTCCGATAATCGTTGATATCCCGACATACTAGTACGTCTGATTTTTTCATCTTGACTTAATTTCAAAGGTAATATCTGTTGCGGACCTCCCATGGAACATTTCGGAGATTCTGCACCTCCCGAACTCAATCTAGACGCCAATTTAAGAGGTATTTGCTGTTTGATGGGTAAATTTTGAGAAACTTTTTGCTGATTAGTGGTGGATATCAGGTTGAGTGGCAAATGCTGTTTGGGTGGGTTTGTTGCTAAAATACGTTTATTGAAAGCAGTCCTAGGCAGTAAACCACACGTACATTTACTCCACTTGCTTTCCTTTCTCTTATCAATGGTGGACTGTGAGATGGAGCTCTGGTTCGAACTAAATGCAGATGCGGCCGAAGTGTCCGATGATTGCGGACTACTGTCCTCTGAGCTATCTTTGCTACTATCATCCAATTGCCCCGTCACAGGAATGGCTACGTTTGGCGATATAAGTAGTCCTTGGCTCGTCAACACCTCCATTTTTCTATAGAGTTGCTCTCTTTGTTGGGTGATGTCATTTTGTTCCACTCTTACTTGTTCCTGGGGGGAAATTAGATCTGACAGACAGATTTTCTAACATACCTGCAATCTCAGCAACTCCTGCCTCTTCTCCTCCAACTCCCTCTCTTCCTGCTCCTTCATAGTCGTCCAAGACGCTTTTTCAACACTTAGCTTGTCCTGCAAGTTCCTCAATTCTTCCAATTGTTGATTATGACGATACTGCTTATCTCCGCCTTTCACGTTGGTCATCTGAGCTTGCAAACTGCCATTTGTTGTCATAAGCTGTGAAATTATACACAGCAGAGTATACACGTAGTGACTTAATTGTATAGCTGCATATTGCTGTTCTCTACCCAGCGATAGTAAGGCTGGAGCATCTGGTGGCGCACCCAATTGCTGTGGCACACGCTGCATTTCACTATTTACATTTGCGGAACCGTTCGTTAACGGTTTACCGGATATCACACAATTTCTATAAGGCAATCGTTCCTGGAAAATTATTTCTACTAACTTAGTTCAACGGCTGAAAATATTTACTAACAAACAGTCTTGAATCTCCAGGCTTCAGATTCTCAAAATCAGGCGTACCCACAGGCGTACTACCTGACGTGCTTTGTTGGTGCAATTTTTTTCCAATCAGCTTCAGAGGAACCTGATTATTGTCAAAACCACCAAAAGTTTCTGCGCGTTTTGGCAGAATCGGACTAACGTAGGTTTCGCTTTGATGCTCACCTGCTGAGCTCACACTGCGGGATAGGTTCGTACCGGTGGTATACAGTGAGCTGGCCAATTGGCTTACCTCCTGTGAAGTAATACTTGCCAAGATACTTTCAACCATACATAGACAAGTAACAAAACAAAAATCACCAACCATGTGCCCTTTATGAAAAAATACCCGGAAAAATAAATTAATTCAACTGAAAATCTTCTAACATTTATCGTCACAAATGACATTTTTGAAGGTGAAATTTTGTATGGAGGATTATGTTTCGTGTTGAAACATGGCAACATCTGGTAGCAAGACACCGACTTGAGGCCTGGACGCTATTGTTGACAAACAACCGTTTTGTGAGTTTAGTCCGTTAGTAGTGAGTTTATTTGTCAATTATGTGTGAAATATTTTTTAATCTAAATTGCGCTATTTAGTGTTTTATTGATTAAACAATGACTAGAATTTTGTCATTTCACCATCTATTATTGAGTGATGAATAGAAGTAATGTGTTATGGTAAGTCAATGCTTTCAACGATTATCTTACCTGAACTGCAGTAAGAACATCCTTCCACATCTGACCAACATCGGCGCTCTCACTCACCAAATGCCTATAAGCAGGAGGGGATGGTGGTTCCAAGCCAGAGGCCGCCAAAAGACGCAATTGCAACGACATTTTTTCTTCGAGGAGTAAGGCTTGTTCTATATCGTTTTGTCTAAGCAGGGCTGAAACGTTTTTTATTTTGGAAACCATCATCTACATCTCAAAACAAGTAACATACAAAAAACAAAGCAGCGTTTTAGTGAAGAATATGCTGGAATAGAAAATAGATGATCAAATTGGAAAATGCATGCCTTAAAGTCCCTTCGCAAAAAATGTGGGAATTTTGTTGTGACTATATTGGTCATCAAAATCAATAATTTACGTGAGATCTCTTGTTAAAATAACATTTTGGGTTACCTAGAGTTTTACTTTAAAAAAATCTATTGGGCAGAATAAACCAATGCTTCATTTTTAACTTATTAGATGTTTCGTTAATTTAGTGAATACAGAATGAGGTGAATGAATAATTGCATACGAAATTGCATAATAATTGCATTAGAATGTAGCCTGTCAAACGGATCTTTACCGACGGAGATAATTCGTAAAAAAAAAGTCGGTGTTGCCAAATTTAATCACAAAAATACAATATCTAGTGCTTGGTGAAGCAAAGTTTACTTGAATAACTAATTTTTATAACTACAAATAATGACAAGGAAAGTTAAAGTATACTAACGTAGATTTTTTAATTTATTTTCAATTAATAACTTGGTTTTTTAAAATCCAATCTTAGAATGAGAAAGGAGTTTTTTTGGTTGTCTAAGGTGGTCATACTTTTTTGGATGATTTGTATACAGTGCGGCTCTAAAAGGTCCCCCCTTTTTTTTTTTAATGTGTGCACCAAGAATTTTGAAACTTGGCATACTTCAATTGCTGTCGAAATACTACTTTTTGATGTAACTGAAGTACTTTTAGTATTCAAGATGGCGACTGAGGGGGGTCGTGTGACACCTCATTTTGAAGATCCTGATGAGTACTTTATAAGCCTTGAATATTGAGTCAATATTTTCAAGTCCTACAAAATGACGGTACATTTAATAACTACATTGATACATACACTTTTTGAAAAAATTCGTCAAGTTCAATTCAAAAGATGCTTTTTTGACATTTTTGGCATTTATTCCTAACCCAAACTTTATGTCATAAATATTTCCAGCATCTTTTGAATTGAATTTGAAGATTTTTTTTTAAAGTATATGTATCAATGTAGTAATTAAATGTGACGCCATTTTGTGGTACTTGAAGATATCGACTCAATATTCAAGGGTTATAAAGTACTCATCAGGATCTTCAAAATGAGGTGTTACACGACCCCCCTTTTCATTTAAAAAAATGTTTCAAAATGGCACCCAGCCGCCATCTAGAATACTAAAAGTACGTTTCAAAAGTAAGTTTCAAAATTTTCTTTTCAATTTTTTTCAATTTTTTTTTTCACTGTATGTGTTCTGTGGTAACGTGACAATTTTTTGTGCATCATAATAAACCTGTACAGTAGCAAATATTGAGACATTCAGTGGCGATGCTGTTATCGGTGAACTCTGAGAATAGTTGTGAAAAAGTTATTGTTGTTGTTGTTAATTATTGTTATCGCTGTTATTATTTGTTTACAATGAACAAATATACTCACGAAAAAAAAAATTACGGCACATAGCCAAGCAAGAGAAGTGATATAAGTAACGTTTATAGGTACCTGATTGATATAAATAACATGTTGGAGTATTTTCCCTTGTGTTTATAGGGTTTGTGATGAAGAGGCGGCAGACGATTTGCTTGAATTGCCTCTTAAACGTAAGCTTGATCGAGTGTCCCTTTAAAATGGTGTCGGCGTATCGACAATAAGAAAATTTCCGAAGGAATATGAAAAAAGAATAAGAAATAACCCGGAAAAAATGTTATGCAGTCCTGAAAAGAAAAGATCGCGTCAATCACTGGTAAAAAAAATGATGATTTTGATTTCCAACTGATACGACATTATTAAGATAAACAGGTCTTATTATTAAAGTTAAAAAAAATTACTACAAAAAGTGCGGGAAGACTTGAATTTTCCCTCAAACTTCATGAATAAAACCAGCCATGTTTTAATACAATTGCGTTCCCTCACCGACGCCCCGCAGTCACAGATCCATTTGCCAGACAGTAATTATATTATTTCGTTCCTTAGACTCAATTAACTTCAAGTTGAAGTAATTTTTTTTGAGTGTGACACAAAGAATAGGCGTTATCTGCCTTGCCAAAATAAAAAAAACATGCAAAAATCGTGCTCAAAAAATACCTAATTTGTATGCTAATCTATGTTTTGCAATCAGTGTTATTCACAAGACAATACCCATCACTCACCCTAGCCAAAATCAGCACTACTTTTGAAAATAGGGGCTTATTTTAAATGCGTGGATAACCTAGAACCACATGCATCAGTAGTAATTCGGAAATTTGAGTTCATGCATAGATTTTTTGAAAAATTATTACCTTCTATGTCGGCATCTGATGAGACATGATAAAATAATGTACACTAGATAGTTGTAGGGACAGATTTGCTTACATGCAGAAGATATTTTTAATGGGATTTGTCTATTTTGAGTGAGAATTTATTTGGCATCTTTGAATTAAAAATTAGAAATCAGAGTTCAAAATTGTTTTATTTTAAACCAAATATTCAACCACTGAAATCTGAAATTTTTTATCGGTAGTTATAATGTCCGATTCGGTTAGTAGTAGTTTATTGGATTTCCTCTTCTTGATAAATAACCCCTCATTTCCAGTAGGGGGAGTTGCGTTCGATTCCGCTGAGATTCATATAACAAGATACGGGACAATTCGATTATACATCAGGACACGGGGCATTTTTAAAAAATACGGGACGCTTGACAACCCTGGTTGATGAAAGACCAAAGTTTGTGATTTTATCCAGGGAACTGATCAAAAATAGATCTTCTCTATAATTTTTTGAATCACCACACTTCAAGCTAATTTGTTGTTCACGTTTAAGAATAGTTTTTTGTTCTGTTGTTTCTTGCTCCTTTTAGTGATACTTTTGTGCTGCACCCGGTATCTTTTAACATGCAACAGCAGAGGTACCATTACTCCGTCTACCAGGAATAACTGGTATGAGCCCACTGAGCTGACGGTACCTGTCTTGCAACATGCATCCCAAAAAATGTCTTTTATTCTATAACTATACACCTTACGATTAAACATTTTATAATCAGATACTTTCCACTGAAAATTTCCTACCAGTCAATTCTGACCAATCATAGGCTTGCATTTTGTTATGTTGCTATGGCAACGACCTAATTTTATCGGAAATTTCCCTGCTCATAATCACGTGACTGAAAGATTAATAAGTGGAAATTTCCCTGGCTTTGGCTTTACGCATCTGGATGTACTCGATGTCGCTCCCATATGATTACAGTGTTGCCGTCCCCACTCTCCCTAACAATCCCAACCCAACCCAACTTTCACAGACAGAGATAAGGCAAACGGCAACACTGTGGTTGGTGCATGGGAGCTACATCCAGCCGCGAGTGCTTGACAGCTGTTAAAGACAATGACAAATATTTTTGATAAATGATTTATTTTCAACTTCCAATACAAAGTTGCAATGTTATCAATTATGGACAAGATTGGTTAATACTTCCAAATGTTTTATAAAATCCTGATTCCCTTCTTTCTTCCTCAATGGCGATCAGAGTAAGGAGCCGTTGGTTTCTTCCACTAAATGCGAAGTGAGTCCAGCCGCTATTATTAAATCTTCTCAAATAGCTTTGGCATGAAATTTTCTTGCCGAATCTCCCTAGAGCTCGAATTAATAATCCGGAAATTTGTTCTCGTTGCGAATTTTTCAAGAAAATTCGCAACTCGACAAAATTTCCGGAAATAATTCGAGCTCCGGGGAGATTATAGGTGAAAATTTTCTTTTATCTTTATTTTAGGTTAGGTTAAGATTGTTAAGAGAAGCTTTGTTTACAAAATCACCGTATTCGAGGTGTAATTAGTGCAGTAATGTGCATCCTACACTGATATAACGTACATCCTACACTGTTTGTACTAAGCGCTTAACAAACGCCGCAGTGTAATGCACTAGTGGAGGATAACAGACCTTATAAGTTCAGGCACTGGGCGAACACTCTCCTTGAATTCATTAATTTGCAACTCAAGTTCGTTATCAATTTTCTGCACTACCGACATTTTATTTTTCACAAAAGTAGACTCAACTGAATGAAACAGTTCATAACTCAAAGTTACTCGAAAAAAATACTCAAAAATAATAATTTTACTATGGGCAAACTATTTCAAACTTCAAACTAACCTCACAAATAGATATAAATATTGGTGATGCGCTTCGAAATCAGCGTATCCGTTACTTCGCGTATCCGTTTTGTTCGTTGCGATATGTACCAACTTTCAGTGGTGACTGACGACTAAAGACACGGTCCAATTTTCTAATTCGCTCAGACGTTCGTGTATTTTTCGGGTCCTCTCGTCAAGCTTTATCGACATAAGGGCAACTCCCACCACCAGCTCAAGCCATAGATAAATGTTATATAAAGGACTCGGCCGCATTTCTGAGTTTTGCCTATGCGTGATTATCTAATCACGACTATTACGAGGGACAGTCAAAATAATGTAAGGTGTATTTTGACATTAAATTGAAAATTGTAAAATAATTGAAGTAGGTGAAAATGAGATTCGTTCGGTCACTCAAAATAGACATTCCACCACCAGCAATCAGCAACAGATACGTATGTACACGTTTTATACAGTTCAATAAACTTTTCCGTTATTTTCAATTTAGATGTCAATTTAATCAAAATATACTCACCAATAAGGTTTCTCATTTGATTTTGCTTAGCATTTACAAGCCCTTGTTTTTCTTCTACAGTCATAGTCGATGGATCTTCTTCTTCTTCGGGACAATTTTGTACAGCCTCTCTGGATTAAATTTTGTATTGGAAAAATATAATAGTTATTGTTATTACAAGTAACCATGTGAATAATATACAGGGTGTCCGGTAAGTGTATGACATAATTTCAGGAACGTATAGGGGAGGTCAAAATAACCCCACTATGTCATGAAACTTTTTTTTCTAAAGTGCCTCCTAACGGAGATAAAGAGCCCTAAAGGGGTACCCATCGATTTAATTTTTTAGCTCTAACTTTTGAACCAGCTTCTATAATTTGATGAAATTTTAGTTTGTTTTGTAGGCCATAAAAACTCATATAACCATAGTAAAGTCAATATTTGAAATTGTAGGGGGAACCAGGAACGGACTGGCCACCAAACCTTTTGGGCCCAATTTTAGACAGGTGTCATTTTACAGAACTACTACTACTTTTTCAAATACTCTGATCTTTTTTTCATCATCGTTTTCGAGAAAGATAGATTTTTGTTTTACAGGTTACTGCAATAATACACTAAAATACTACGGCGAGACACCAGTTGTGAGAATTTTTGGTATTGAAAAATTTTCCGACACTCTCAGATTGATTTTTTATACTAGAAATAGTTAAAAATTGGAAAAAAAAACAAAAAATAGATAAAAATGTTCAAACAAATTTAAGGAAATGTATACAGGGTGTCCCAGCAAGGGTGGCCACCGGCCATATCTCAGAAACTGCTGGACCTAAAAGTTCAGAAAAAAAAAATTATCACTAAAGTGGCCACGAGAAAATGCTGGGAAATATTTATAACTTCGACATTTTTCCGATAGGGGGCGCAATCAAAGCTTAAATATTAAAATTCGAAATTTCTCCGGAAATTCTCAGATTGAGGTATATCTTTATCAACATGGTTAGAAAACCTAGACAATTTCACGTCTTTTTGGGCGGGCCGTGACCTGTAACTCCGAGGGGGCGAATGATTTTGGGGGCGGGTGTATGGAAAGATTTCTTCTAATTAGAAATAATGAAATACAAAGCTTTCAAAACATGTAATGGTTAGAGTTATAGGTACAATACAAATAAAAAAAACCTACATCAGTACTTGGTATTGGTACTGACGGTAGGTACTTCAATAATCAATGTATTGTCAAGTTCAACTTCTTCCAATGCTAGACCCATATATTCATAACAAAATCAAAATACCAACGTAATCATGCAACTCTAATAGGTATCAACCGAAACTGATAACTGAGTATTTAACCCGAAACCAAACTGTGGCTACTTTTTACTCTCACTACCAGTAATTACAGAAAGCCTGAAGCCTCTAAAAGGAATTGTAAATACCTATCCTCATGATATTCAAACTTACTCTGTATTTTCCGTATTCACTTGTTCATCACTTTTCCTCACAACTGTATCAGGTCGAAAGAAGTCCGTGATACTTTTGGACGTTGATGCACTAATTTCCATCAGTTTTTTATTTCTTTCTTTTCTGAAAGCAGCGCCCGATTTCTTTTTTGCATCCATTTTCAAAAAGTTATAAGACTGCAATTATTGATAATTAATGGAAGCGCAAAAATGGCCTGTGATAATATGCCGAATTGGTAATGGCGGGAAAGCAAGAGTGTTATCGAAATTCAAACCAAAGCCCCACGAATCATCTCTTTTTCTCTTTCTACTGTTTGCTTGTAGAACGAGAACGAGATAGCGTTGTTCGCCTTGCAACTGGTGCCGAAAGATGTCATTGTATCCTTCGTGTCATTGTATATCAGTGCTTATCAAACAATCATTTCAGCGATTCTTAAACAACGATCCTTATGTTATTTATTTTGTGAATTTATGAATTAATTATGAAATCAATGTATCGATACGTAAAGGGCGCAAATGGAAATTTATTGATAGTGGCGGGGGGGGGGCGAGCGCCCCCCCTTGCCCCCGTGACGGCCCGCCACTGGGTACAGGGCTCATTGGCGTACCGATCTTCGTGTGAGTAGGGGAAGGTAGTGAAAGTGTAATTGTTCAAGTGGCTGTAACTTATAAACGACGTGTCCGATTTTGTTGCGTATAGGCTTGTTTGGAAGATAAATGTGAGTACTTTCGTATATCGTATCCAGTGATGCATGATTGTCTCCAGAAAAGTTGCTAGAAGGCGTAATTTGAATTAAAAACTGTTTAATTTAAATGGTACGGTATAATTCTGATAACAGAATCGAAATGAAGATTAAATTTACAAGAAAAAACCTTAAAAAAAATTTAAAAAAAAAAAAAAAAAACCTTAAAACATTAAATTTTACATAATTTGGACTAGTTATTATTATCAGAATTATACCATACCATTTAAATTTTTGCGGTAAAATCAAAAACACTGTTTTTAATTCAAATTACGCCTTCTAGCAACTTTTCTGGAGACAATCACGCATCACTGGATACGATATACGAAAGTACTCACATTTATCTTCCAAACAAGCCTATACGCAACAAAATCGGACAAGTCGTCTATAAGTTACAGCCACTTGAACAATTACACTTTCACTATCTTCCCCTACTCACACGAAGATCGGTACGCCAATGAGCCCTGTACCAAAAAGACGTGAAATTGTCTAGGTTTTCTAACCATGTTGATAAAGATATACCTCAATCTGAGAATTTCCGGAGAAATTTCAAATTTTAATATTTAAGTTTTGATTGCGCCCCCTAGCGGCAAAATTTCGAAGTTAAAAATATTTTCCAGCATTTTCTCGTGGCCACTTTAGTGATCATATTTTTTTTCCTGAACTTTTAGGTCCAGTAGTTTCCGAGATATGGCCGGTGGCCACCATTGCTGGGACACCCTGTATATTTTTTTTTCAATTTGACAAATTCTTGTACTATTAATCACTCTGAGAGTGTCAAAAAAAAATATTCCACACCAACAATAACAACAACCGGTGTTAATTTTTTTGATTAAAAATTTCCTATGTATAAAATCCCACAAAAAATAAAACTAAGTCAAAATCAATAACTCATTTCACCAACCTGATAGCCTGAATCCACACTTGTTTGTCTTTTGGCTTGTGCACTTTTAGTTCAAACATTTCCGGGTCTGCAGGATTTGAGGATATCAAGTAAATACCTCGTGAATCCTGACCGGCTTTTTCTCTGACTAATAGTTTCTGGAGGGAAACTACACCAGCCTGGATGAACAGAATTTATATGAATGTTTATATTTTGTGTTTTAATGAAAATTACCTTATTATCCGGAGTGAAGAACGAGTACTTGTTATTATTCTCTTGCAGAAAAAACAGCACATCAGTCAAAACAATCACCAAAACGACCTGCATCTTAGCCCGACCCTGCATCAACATGGCCACGCCCTCAAATTTCAAACTTCTATTTCCTTGTAGTATATCCGACTTCTTGAACTTGTGTCCTCTATGTATAGTGAAACTTTTGGCATCTATCCGATGATAAATATCCAACTTTCTATCCTCTTTTTCTTTTTCGGCCACTTGTGCATCAACTTCCACAAGGATTTCTTTGACTAGAGATAAGGCTTTCTGGAGAGTTTCTTGTTCTTGTTTATTATCTTTGCTGGTTTTGATCAGTGGCTCAATAAGAAGTGGATATTTGGTGAGTCTTTGAGTAACGAACAAAATGCACTCGGGGATGCCCTTTTTTTTCAAAAGAGGATTCGTTTGGCAGTGTCTGACGAATTCGCCAAAACGAGCATCTTGTTGGGCGTAGTATTTATATATTTCGACGGCATCCCTGTGTCTACTGCAGAATTCGCCTGTAAGCATATGAATACACAAATAACCCCCATGATAAAATACATTGAAAAATTGTGTTGTATTACCATAGGCTGACTTTAGCTTAGTGGCATAATCCTTGGAAAATTGTTCAAGTAAAATATCAGCAATAGAGCACACAATAGCACTCTCCTTTTGCCTCTGCCTCAATTTCGATAAAAATCCCAAATGCAGTTCCGTCAAGTCCAAAAGACGTGGAAACATCCGTTCCAGATTGGGACCAAGATTGAAGTATTTCTGTAGCCCTTCTACAAATATCTTTTACGAGAGGAAACGTTGATAACGATAAGACCATACTGATGAATTATACCTTTTGCATCACTAATAGGGTCATACAATGATGCTTCTCCGTCAAAATAAACTCATAAATATGTTCCTGTCGTTTAACTTCCTTTTCTTTAAGTTTCCTTGCAATCTCTTTGCCCACATGGGGCGTCCAGGAGTCAGGCTCCGGCTCATGAAGTCTCAGACTTAGATCTGAGCACAAGTCTGACGCAGTGACTGTTGTATCTGAGAGGAATTCCGATTGGACTAAAGCCACATCGTCTCCAAAACTAAATATTGTTTTATCACTTTGATTTTACGTATTCATCAAAAAACTTACTTCGTTGCATCATGATGACCATGATCGCTATCCTTATCATCACAAAGAATTTGGCTGGAAATATTATATGCATTGAATTAAACAAAAATAACAATGGACCTCTACATAATGGACAAATAAAAATAAATATTTTTTGTGATTTGTGTAGTGGGTAGGCGTTCAAATAAACTTAATCAAGAGGGGAAATGGGCTGCAGATGCATGCAATAACTTTCAAATTATACATGATAATGACAAAGACAAAGTAATTATCAATTTTCTCATAAAACAAAAAATTACGGATTTCTATTTCAAACATTGTGAACTTAGTTTGGAAAAGGCAATTTTTTAATTGGGAAGCCAAATGAATCAGAGATGGGAAAACTTTTTATATCGTAATAATCTTAGCGTATTTCCGCAATGTAATGTAACAGTGAAATGTACAGGGTGATTCATTATCAGCGACAGGGTGCCAGTTCTCGTAGAGGCTTGCGGCAAAAAAATTTATTACCAAAACGGCCAAGAGAAAAACCTGGAAAATATTTTCAAGTTTCTGAAATGGTCGCTAGGGGGCGTAACAACCAACACCAAGTAGAAAAATATGATTTTTATGGAATTTTGTCCAATGAAAATACAGGGTGTTTCCTAACCTCTGTGACAAAATGAAAGGGGTGATTCTTCGCTTAATTTTAAGACGAAAATGTGTTATAACTTTTTTTCGAATTTCGCTTTGTTTCCAAAATACAGGATGTTTAATTTTTTTTTTTTTTGATTAGTTTTTTATTTTTAATTAATTTATCTTTTACTCGATTTTGTTGAAGTTTGGTAACGGTATTTATAGTGATATCGGGCTCATTTTGCCATGAACAAATAAAAATTATCGAATAAAGTGGCGTCCCGAGCGGCACTTCAACCAATATTATTGGGAAAAAAATTTACGCCACTGACTTTTTGCGTCATTTTCATTTTTTTCCCAGGTTATTCAACTAAAAACGCAACTTTTTGATCTCTTAAATTTTTATCGTATCTTTGTGTAGTCCAGACATGCAATAAAGTGGTTTATCTCAAAAATTACGCAAGATACGATAAAAATTCAAGAGATCAAAAAGTTGCATTTTTAGTTGAATAACCTGAGAAAAAAATGAAAATGATACAAAAAGTCAGTGGCGTACATTTTTTCCCAATAATATTGGTTGAAGTGCCGCTCGGGACGCTACTGTATTCGATAATTTTTATTTGTTCATGGCAAAATGAGCACGTCATCACTATAAATACCGTTACCAAACTTCAACAAAATCGAGTAAAAGATAAATTAATTAAAAATAAAAAACTATTAAAAAAAAAATTAAGCACCCTGTATTTTGGAAACAAAGCGAAATTCTAAAAAAAGTTATACCACATTTTCGTCTTAAAATTAAGCGAAGAATCACCCCTTTCATTTTGTCACAGAGGTTAGGAAACACCCTGTATATCGCTACCACACAGTTAACGCCATCTAGCGGCGACGGCGAAGGTCAAACATTCAATGCAGATCATGCTCTTTCATATGAGCGCAAGTGAATCCGAAAATGAGCTCATCGATATATTTTCATTGGACAAAATTCCATAAAAATCATATTTTTCTACTTGGTGTTGGTTGTTACGCCCCCTAGCGACCATTTCAGAAACTTGAAAATATTTTCCAGGTTTTTCTCTGGGCCGTTTTAGTAATAAAAATTTTTGCCGCAAGTCTCTACGATGAATAGTTTACGAAAACTGGCACCCTGTCGCTGAAAATGAATCACCCTGTACACTCGAGATCTCCTGAATCTATCCGTAATTCGATTTATCCGGGAATATTTAAAATTCAGAATCTACTATAATTCTATGAACGCATTTTTTTAACACATCGTCAGTTTCGAGAACCGTGTATCTCGTCCGGTAAGTATATGGCATAATTTCGGGAGCATATACGGAAGGTCAAAATAACCCTGATTTGTCATATTTGTTTTTCTAAAGTGCCTCCCAACGAACCATGACAAAATCCACTGAAGCAATTAAGGTTATGTCCATTTTTAGACGCGTGTAAACCTAAAATTGTAGAGACCAGGCTGGCGCAGCGTGTCATTAAGTGGCAACTGGTCCGGTGTTTGGTTCGAATCCCAGCAATGGCAAAAGACCGTAAAAAGTCGACTGCCTGGCAGTTTAGCAGCACCCACGAGGCAGAGTATCATTGCTCTCCCTATCCACGCCGGTAGCCAGGCCGGGGAGAATCGAATATTCTCGTAGGGAACGAAGGACAAAGATACACACTCGCCAGTCGGTAGATTCCACCGCAAGCGCAGCAGTTCAGCATTACATACTGGTAGAGCATAATTCTGTGGTCCGATGGGATCGATGACCGTGGTTCGGACTCCACAACTGTAGGGTCCATTGCAATAAATGTAAAAACCGGTCCCCCTCCTACTCCTACGATGGGTACCTATTTAATTGTCTTGATTGGTTCTAATCTTGACTGATTAAAGATATTTTACCATCATTTTTTTTATTATTTTGCAGATACATTTAGAATTATTCCGTAGTTGTTATTTGATTGTTTTGATTCTCTCTAGAAAAAAAAATACGAAATTAAAATGACTTGTGTTCTGAAACGAAAATAAGTAATAAAGAAATTGTGGTGATATATTTTTAGTCAGACCAAATAAAAGAACCAATTTTTTATTATAAAGGTATAAACAATTGAATACCCATAGCAATATTGATGATTTTTATTATTTATTTATCTCTCAGGCCTCTACTTGAAAAAATGGACTAGAGCAGTTGTATCGACTGAGCGACGAAAACATTACATGAACGGCTGATCCAAGACTTGACGGTCACCTACTTGGTTCTTGAACCACTGGGCAAGTTTGCCTTTCTTCATCCATTTTTTTTCAAAAAATTAATTTGATCATATTCCGGCTTCTAAAGCAGAAATATGGAATAAGTCGTATTCTCAGATAAACAGAAAGCCCATTTTAAAATTCTTATAATCAACCGGAGGATGAAAGAATTAAATTTTTTTGAACGCTTACCGAAACTCAATATGAAATGGACAAATTCGTAAATTGACTCAGTTCTTGTTAACAACAATTCAAAAAAAATACAATTTTGAGTTCACAAGCTTCTCAAAATGGACATAAACTTATTTGTTTAAAAGGTTTTTGGCATGGTTCGAGAGGACATTTCGTCATCTTTCATAATAAGTCAAAAAGTAGGTCGCAACCTTTGACTATACAGGGTGTTTCAGAATAACATGCTAATAATAAAGGGGGTGATTCTTGGGCGCATTTTAAGAAAAAAAATTCATATGAACGTATGTCCTAAACGCCTTAACTTTTTTCCCAAAAAATATGCAAACCAAAACCCGCATTGACGGCACTGGTCAGAATAATTAAATTGTTGGTGCATCAAAGAATGAGTATTAATGCCTAAAATACATGACTCAAATTTCATAAAGATATCTACAGTAATGACAAAGTTATTGTAAAAAAAGTATCTATTTTTTAAAACTTTGACACCCTGTATCTCAAAAGTTAAGGCGTTTAGGACATACGTTCATATGAATTTTTTTTCTTAAAATGAGCCCAAGAATCACCCCCTTTATTATTAGCATGTTATTCTGAAACACCCTGTATACTACTAGACCAGGAATCTCATACTAAATCGTTATTTGTTTTGACGCCTTTTGAGCTATTGTTGGCAACTATGTACTGTAAACCAGAAGTCCTGCCCTCCTCGGACTTGTTTATGAATGAGCAAAGTTGTTTGATCGATTATTTTTGGTTTTGTCGAAAAAGCTAGGTTGCCGTGTTTAGATGATGATTAATCCTCAAAAATCGTAGGATATTTGAAATCTCTGATAGATTGTCATAATCATGGATTTTTCTGTATGGACAAACAAAAAAAGAACATAGCTGCATTCTACATTATTAAAATGATAAATTGATTGCATCAATTGAGAAAATTGTATATTAAATTTCTCATTTGTTCAAGAAGCATATAATATGAGGAAGAAAACACAACTAGTGCAAATATTAATTTTCTCGTTAGCAATAACAGAATAAAAACTATATGAACAAATTTTAATAAATCTAAATAAAACTGTTATCTTAATTATTTGAAGACAAATAGGTAAGCTCGTGTTGAATATCTCGAAACTGACGAGTAGTTGAAAAATTGTTCATTTTAATAAGTATAATCTAAATTTTTAATATTGCTGGATAAAACCTGTATACGACAAAGCATCGACAAATAACATATTATGTGCATGTGGGTGTGTGTGTAAGAGACATACAGACAAACGAATACACTAAAGGAAAACAGTCAACAGGAAGGAAAATTAGTGCGTATTATGATTGAAGGGTTAGGGTAGTGGGGGCGGGAACTTACTTCACTCCGAGTTTGGTGGCAACTCTGCGCCACGGCGAGTAACACAGCTGGCTCCTCCTACCACAAAGGAGGAGGGGGAGGAACATATGAAAATTAGCCACGCCCATTATGAACAGTTGGATCAAACACAATACTTGATAATGGATTTTTGACACACCCTTGCCAAAAAATCATGCCAACATGAACACGAAATCATTCCTAACGCAAATTATTGCAACTGTATGAAAATCAAATAAACCATACAAAGCACGATGCTACGAAGCAGGGCAGGATGAAGGAAGGAGAAGAAAAGAGTAGTGAAAGTATTTTGTAGTATATACATGTTTGAGAAGCATAATATATTTTGATTTTTATTAAATATAGAAGCTTCTCTGGGGATATGATTATTTACAACTTATATACAATAAATAACACACCTAGCGCCATGGTATTCAATAAACGACGACTGAAGAAAATGCGTCTAATAGTGGCGGAAAAATAGACTAGAATTTTTTTTCGTACATGCCAATTTGCCAAATCTACAAAAAATCTAAACGAAAAACACACACTACGAATTGAATGAAAGTCAATTTATAAAATCACCGTTGAAATTTGTCGTTGCCCATAAAGAGAGGAATAGAATCATGAAATTGCTCGCATTTTTTTCAAACTTACTGATAATTAATGATGACATGACATGATTGATAAAAGTGACATTGTTTCATGACTATCCGATGTAAAACGGAAGGTTGGTACGGATTTCTCTTCCCCTATGACAATACATGACAGAAACGCTTGTGGAAAAAGTGATTCAGCGATAAAGAACGGCGATTTTATAAATTTTCATTGCGTTTTTATTTCAGAAAAATTTGACAGATGATCTTTTTCATAATAATAGAACTGCAAAGTTTGCTGGGTGGTTTTTTAATTGGTTTCTATTTTGAAGAGATTTCTCTAGTCTACTTAACACTACCCCAATATACTCAGTTTATGATATAGGTTGTATTTCTAACTATGATATGAACAGACAATTGAGATAAGAATAATTATTTTCGCATTCACTCCCAATATCAGCTTAATTTTCACTGTACTCTCTTCGAAAGCTAAAAATCACCCCATCGTATAGAAACCTATTCGTTGGCAGACAAATATTTTATGTTGGGTGTTCCAAAAATAAGATATCGCATTACACTTGACATTTCTAAATTGAGACCCCCAATTTTTTTTTCTATTTTTGGATTCTCAATGAAGTTTTTAGTAACTTTTGTATAATACAGTTTATACCTATCTTCAACCGTTTTATAGTTATTTGAATTTTTCATATTTTTTTTTTACTTTTTATTATTTATTATTTTCTTTATTCCTGGAAACTTGACGGGGAAGACGTACTTGTCCATGTTGGAAAATACAATATAGCCACGAATAACCGAAATAATAGAAAATGAGGTTAATTATAATGAAAATTTCATACCAGTCAATTCTAACCAATCATAGGCTTGCATTTTAACATGTTGCTATGGCAACGACCTAATTTTATCGGAAATCACCCTACTCATAATAACGTGACTAAAAGATTAATAAGTGGAATTCTCCCTGGCTTTGCATCTGAATGTAGCTCCCATATGATTACAGTGTTGCCGTCCCTACTCTCCCTAACAATCCCACACTGTGGTTGGTGCATGGGAGCTACATCCAGCCGCTACTATTAAATCTTCTCAAATAGTTTTGGCATGAAATTTTTTTGCCGAATCTCCCGGGAGCTCGAATTAAAAATCCGGAAATTTGTTCTCGTTGCCAATTTTCCAAGAAAATTCGCAACTCGACCAAATTTCCGGAAATAATTCGAGCTCTAGGGAGATTATAAGTGAAAATGTTCTTCATGTCCAACAAGATGATGCACCACCGCACTTTGTAGCTCCAGTACGACAGTTTTTGGACACCCATTTCCCAAATCAGTGGATCGGACAGCGCGGCCCCATTGAGTGGCCACCAAGGTCTCCGGACTTGAGTCCTTTAGATTACTTTCATTAGGGACATTTAAAAATTAAGGTTTTTGGTACGAAGCCAGACTCCATCCAAGATCTTCGGGAGCGGATCACGGCGGAATGCAGACAAATAAATGTGTGAAAATGTTAGGAATAGATTTGAGCAAAATCTTTATTATTGCATGGAGGTAAACGGACACCACTTTCAACATTTATTACCACATTGACTTTTTGACACATTATAGCTAAGTAATTAATTTTTGTTTAAATTTTTCAAATAAACGGTTGAAGATAGGTATAAACTGTATTATCCAAAAGTTACTAAAAACTTCATGGAGAATCCAAAAATAGAAAAAAAATTGGGGGTTTCCATTTAAAAATGTTAAGTGTAATGCGATATCTTATTTTGGAACACCTTGTATTATACAGTCATACACGAAAATACGTCCCCCTAAAAATAAAAATTGACGTGTCCGAGCGTTTTTCCCAAAATATACCAGGAAAGTCATAAATAAGGGTGGGACCTTTTCGTTGGACCACCCTGTAGATATCCAATACTTACTAATTTCAAAGAGTGCCAGAGTAATGAGAATTCTCATCTTGCAGAGTAATTTGAACCAGTAAAATGTAAAAATTATGTAATAATGATTTTTGAGGGTGGATGTGAAAATAATCAAATCCGAACTTACCTGAAAAGGTACTCTAATATTTTTTTATGACATTGATAAGAAACATTATTGATACAGGGATGATGCATCGTAATTACAAATACGCGAGTATTCGAGTGAAAAAGATCTTATAAACATGTGTCCTAAATAGTCTGGATTTTGAGATACAAAGTGTTGAAGGTTTAGAAAAAAATCGAATTTATTATTAATATATCAAAGATCTTTTTGCGGATTTTGTTAAAATTTGATAAAGTTTTTCATTGAAACTGGACGCCAAATTAGCACCAACTAGATGCTAATTATTGTGAGTTGCAGTGGCTGTATTTTTCTCAGATGAAACTATCATATTTTTCCGTATCTTTCTTCGTTTTCGAGAAAAAAAATAAAAATCATTTTATTTTTAAAATTTTTCGACAATAGGTAAAAAAGTGGTTTTGATTTTTTTCATCGAAAACGAACAGACACGAAATAATATCAAGAAACAAAAAAGTTGTATTTTTAGCTGCTTTATCTAAAAAAAAAAATGGTGAATTTTTACAAAAGCCAGTGGCGCACATTTTCTGGACGGCACTGGAACTCTAAATTACCATCTAGCTAGTGTTAATTACAATGATAAACTCTGTCAAAATTCAACAAAATCGGAAAAAGGGTCGTTGAGATATTAATAAATAATACAATTTTTTTCACCCTGTATCGCAAAGACCATACTATTTGGGACACATGTTCATAAGACCTTCATTTCGACAGTGTTATCAGTCCGGTAGATGACATTTTACATCATGATGGACTGTGATAAAAATTTACTTTACTACTCCGCTAAATAACACTTTGCATCAACAAAGGCGTGAAATTACATTGCTGGCATGGTTTGATTGGCGCCATCTCAGCAACATTTTATGTTGCTAACATGAGTAACCTGCATTAGTGCGTCGGGCAACCACAGCGTCCTTATTTACAACAGTAGAAAAAAAAGTTTAATACAGAAGTTGTAGGATGTGGGTTGATGCATATTTTAAAGATACCATTAAATATACAGGGTGGATCAAAAAAGTGTGACGTCATCGAATATATATATTTCTTGATGACACACCCAGTATTTTTTTTGACACATTTAGGATCTTATTGATGTTTTTTCTTGTGTGCCAAAATATGTTTTTATTTGTTTTGATATTTCAGGAGCAATGAATAAAAAAAGATAAAAATATCGTTTTACACGCTTGGACAAATTAGAAAAAATATCTTGTTAGATCTGTATTCTTCCAGGTAAATAGTGTGAACAGTAATGATAGAGATCTAATAATTATCTGACAGTAAAAAAGTTTTTCTTATTTTATACAGGGTGTTCAAAATTTGGTTA
This sequence comes from Orchestes rusci, assembly GCA_958502075.1. Lineage (NCBI taxonomy): Eukaryota > Metazoa > Arthropoda > Insecta > Coleoptera > Curculionidae > Orchestes > Orchestes rusci. The sequence goes on along the minus strand of OY293307.1, from coordinate 2,358,953 downwards.
CGAAAAATGACAAGTTTTATTAGTATTTTTAAATAGCACACCCTGTATTTAATTACATTATTAAATGCAGAATTTGATTACAAGCATTTTTTGTAATATCGAATTTATTGAAATTCTCAATAGTCTTAGAGAATGGAAAAAAAATTGAAGGTGTTTGTTTATCACATTACAGACTTTAACAGGAACTATTGCATTTCATTTTAACAAATATTCAAAATGTCTTCCATTTTGCTGCAAACATTCGTTTTCAAGATTTATCCTGTTGAAGTCTGTAATGTGATAAACAAACAAACAATCAAAAATAATGAAATGAGATACAGGGTGTTTCTTTTGAAAATTTCCTACCAGTCAATTCTAACCAATCATAGGCTTGCATTTTGTTATGTTGCTATGGCAACGACCTAATTTTATCGGAAATTTCCCTGCTCATAATCACGTGACTGAAAGATTAATAAGTGGAAATTTCCCTGGCTTTGCGCACCTGGATGTAGCTCCCATATGATAACAGTGTTGTCGTCCCCACTCTCCCTAACAATCCCAACCCAACCCAACTTTCACAGACAGAGATAAGGCAAACGGCAACACTGTGGTTGGTGCATGGGAGCTACATCCAGCCGCGAGTGCTTGACAGCTGTTAAAGACAATGACAAATATTTTTGATAAATGATTTATTTTCAACTTCCAATACAAAGTTGCAATGTTATCAATTATGGACAAGATTGGTTATAACTTCCAAATGTTTTATAAAATCCTGATTCCCTTCTTTCTTCCTCAATGGCGAGTAGAGTAAGGAGCCGTTGGTTTCCTCCACTAAATGCGAGGTGAGTCCAGCCGCTACTATTAAATCTTCTCAAATAGGTTTGGCATGAAAATTTCTTGCCGAATCTCCCTAGAGCTCGAATTAATAATCCGGAAATTTGTTCTCGTTGCGAATTTTTCAAGAAAATTCGCAACTCGACAAAATTTCCGGAAATAATTCGAGCTCCGGGGAGATTATAAGTGAAAATACCAAGAAAAACTGATTTAAAAGTTGCCATTTTTGTAACATTTAAGTAACCAAATAAGAAAAAGCTGTCTATTGTCGAAGTATTATTAGACTTCTAGCATTACTGCTCACTATTTGTATGGAACAAAACAGATCTGACAACAATTTTTTTCAAACGTCAAAACGATCTTTTCATGTTCTTTTATTTATTACTCCTAACATATTAAATCAAATAAAAAAATATTTTTAAAATATGCATCAACCCACATCCCACAACTTTTGTAATAAACTTTTTTTCTACTGTTGTTGGATGCCCGACGCACTAATGCAGGACCCTGCATTACCCAAGTGGTGACATGGTTTGGCTCGTGCCATCTCATGGTGAGAATGTGCTTTTTCTCATAAACCGATTAACAAAATTGTCACAGTATGAAACAATACAATGTACGACACACAGTCGTTAAATTTCATCAAACTTGTCTAGAAAAATAAACATCTTGAATCGTAATTTAAAGTCATTTACCGTCTTAGTAACGTAAATAACTATTTCTACTTGAATTTGGATTAGGAATGCGTATTTGGAATTACAGCCTATCATTAAGGAACACCCTATATTGGAAGAATGTGCAATTATAACTATGTAAGTTCAATTCAGGTAAGTTCTTGGGTACTGTTTCACAAAGCTAAGAAACAATTTACAAGTATTTTTTAATTAAATTTGTAGAAAAATATATTGATAAAAATGACCGCGTCACCTCAATCACCTGTGAAATATAATATTTTTCACTTTGTGAAGCATTTGCATTTGTAGATGGAAAATAATTTGTTATTGTGACTTGCAGTTTTGTGAAATAGGCCCCTGGTAGTATTCACAAAAGCTCATAAATGTAAACTTGAGTCTGAAGTTACAAAAACTAGCGCGCCAAAAGTCTAAAACTAGAACCTTATTATTTGAAAAAATGATAAATAATGTCCGAAATATTCAGCATGTCGAATTGTAATAGACTTTGAAACTGAACAAAAACCTTACCTTGTAGAACTACTAACAGAGTTTGGCACACAACCTGAGCCTCTTTTCGAACTTGGATTTTTGACCGACGTCAATGGTACAGTGAATCCGGTCAACTTACTAGTGCTCTACAATTTTTACCAAAAAAATCAATGTATTGTTTAATTTAAAAAAAAAAAAAAATACATACTTTGGCACCTTTCATTTTTACATTTACACATTCTAAAATATTGTCTTTACAAGTGTTTTGGTGGACTGTCGTTCCACAAGCTGAAAACATGTTTCATTGGCACTTGAAATTTGAAAAATTTGTACTTACTTTCACAGTACAAAGCCGGCTTATTGCTCAAATGTTTCGCACATACATCACAAATGTGGGAAGAACCGTAGCAGGCTGACACCCATTGGTGAGTGGAAAATTTCTTCGTTTTGTCCTGCGAAATATACTTGTCACAAGTCTTTAAATACCGAGTGTTCCGAAATATCATGTCCAAACGAAAGGTTTGATTGTAGTAAAAAAATTGGGGCATTCAAATCAAAGTATAGGTTCGTATGTGGCGCCGTCTACAAAATGCATAAAAACGTTGGGAAAATTTGTATTTCTCATCCCGTATGAGATTTCGTCAAAATATTGTGAGCGTGGCAAAAGACATTGCAAAAAAACTGATTTAATTTAAATTTAACACCCTGTAACTGTTAATAATCAAGGCAAAATAGCATTTTTTTTCGATCTAGAATGCTCTCCGGATTTTATTTTCAACATTTCCGGACACCCTGTATATTCCAAATTTTCAGCTCAATACCAACACCGAAAAAATGACCTATTTCGTTTGCATATTATATTCAGGAACACCTTATATAATGTGCAGAGTACAGGGTGATTCATTTTCAGAGTCAGGGTGCCAGTTCTCGTAAACTTTTCATCGTAGAGGCTTGCGGCAAAAAATTTTATTACTAAAACGGCCAAGAGAAAAACCTGGAAAATATTTTCAAGTTTCTGAAATGGTCGCTAGGGGGCGTAACAACCAACACCAAGTAGAAAAATATGATTTTTATGGAATTTTGTCCAATGAAAATATATCGATGAGCTCATTTTCGGATTTACCGACTATTTACCTACACTTTTTGTCCAAAACGTTTTTTTCTATCTATCATAATAAAGTGGTGGGGGAAGTTCAATTGTTTTATTAAACAAACGGAGATTTCTCCCGTTTCCCTTGACCGATTTAAACGAGCTTGGGCTCATATGAAAGAGCATGATCTGCACTTCAAAAAACTTTTTTGGTTTTGAATTTTTGACCTTCTCCGTAGCCGCTAGATGTGAAATGGTAGCATGTTTTTGAGGTTTTTCCAAAAAAATCAAATGTAATGGTATATTCATTTTTATATATTTTAAAAGGGAATACATTTTCCTATTAAAAAAAACAAAAAAAAAAATTAAAAAAAAACAAAAAAAAATCATTAATTTTTTTGTTTTTTTTTATAGCAAAATGTATTCCCTTTAAAAATATATAAAAATGAATACACCATTACATATGATTTTTTTGGAAAAAACTCAAAAACATGCTACCATTTCAGTTAACGCCATTTAGCGGCGACGGCGAAGGTCAAAAATTCAAAACCAAAAAAGTTTTTTGAAGTGCAGATCATGCTCTTTCATATGAACCCAAGCTCGTTTAAATCGGTCAAGCGAAACGGGAGAAATCTCCGTTTGTTTAAAAAAACAATTGAACTTCCCCCACCACTTTATTATGATAGATAGAAAAAAACGTTATGGACAAAAAGTGTAGGTAAATAGTCAGTAAATCTGAAAATGAGCTCATCGATATATTTTCATTGGACAAAATTCCATAAAAATCATATATTTCTACTTGGTGTTGGTTGTTACGCCCCCTAGCGACCATTTCAGAAACTTGAAAATATTTTCCAGGTTTTTCTCTTGGCCGTTTTAGTAATAACATTTTTTGCCGCAAGCCTCTACGATGAATAATTTACGAGAACTGGCACCCTGACTGAAAATGAATCACCCTGTACATATTATTAGGAAATGAAAATTTCCACATGTTGTCAAAATGTTACCAACACGTACCTTCTTTTTCCTGAAAAATAAACTGCCTCTCTTCCGTCTTTTTTCCGAATGTCGGTCATAGGGAATACTGAAAATCACAAAATATTATATTTCCCAAAATTGTACAAACAAAAAAAGGAAGACAGAACTATGAATTAGGTGAATGTACGGAAATAATACTAAAGCCAAGCCAGCTACAAGAAAGATTAGATTAAAATGGATTAGAGAATGAGACAGATGTTAATTTTAGAGTTGCAACGGTTACGGTTATAGTTAATTAACGGTTTTTGATATTTTACGGTTAACCGTAACCGTGATTAGTGTACGGTTTTTTTATACGGTTCCGGACGGTCAAGTTAGAACACGTCTAGAGGGCGCGACGGTAGAAACCAGTAATACCACATATACCATTTGAATAAAAATTTTTGAAGAGAGAAGAGATTTGGCTAGACTTCTCAACTTTCCTAAGCTAAATAATGGGATAACTTACTCAATGATCAAGAATAAAATAAGAAAATAATAATAAAATCGTATTTTGAATTTTGTTTTATGTTTATCTATGCTCAATCATCAAGGAGAAATAGAGAGCCTGCAGAATCTACAACTGTCATAATTTTTACAAAAAGATTTGACAGCCGTTAATTTTTAGTATCACATTTTGACATTTTTTTATCTATCTTTATTATTCAAGTGAATACTTCATTTGGTTTTTAACTTTAAAATATTACGCTGTCAAAATTATCTAATTTTATAATTAACCAATATCAATATTAGTTTTCAAACAGAACGTTAAATCAAGTATTACAGTCCACTGAAGAGTTTATTAAATTAATTGAGTGTTTATGACATTTATTTCTTTCTCTTTACAGAATTTTTTATGAAACATTTATTCTTTATTCTTATTAAGAAGAATAAACATTTATCTTCACTATTTTGAGTTTTTTTTGTATAACCGTAACCGTAGAAGTCGAAACCGTTGCATCACTAGTTAGTTATGGTAGTAGAATGAACTATTTTGGAAGATTAGGTGATTCTACCAACTCACTTTGAAAAATGGTTGTACGAAGTATGAACATTTCATATTTAATATGCATGATTAATTACATTTGAAATGCATAAAGTTTGTTTAATGGTCTATAAGTGAATAAGGTGATAGATTCTACTTCAGAGATACATGTTCTATGTATAATAAAACACACAACGTCAAACGTCAACTGGAAGTAAAATAGGGAATGTTTTTTGAAGACAAATTTTTCTGTAAAAATTATTCTTTCTTTGTGTAGAATCTCTGACTATTAATTGTTATTAGAAAGGTTCACATGTATTGGCCAAAATAATGCCCTAGACATCTTTGAAATAAATGGCTCCATCGCCGATGATACGTCAAATCGATTATTCGTTTGCATCTGCCATGAACGTAAGCTGCATGAAACAAAGGCGACGTTGCAAGATGTACGATTTATAGAATCTTCACAATAATTACTAGCTCAATATGATGAACGATGGATAATCGATGCATTTAGGATAACCAATTGAGAATTTAGAAAATCAGTAGTAAGACATCATCCGTGAGAGTTTTAATAAATTTTCAAAGATGGATCCCGGAAAGAGCAAAGTTGCAACCACGAACAAGAGCTCGAAATTGAAAAATCGTCAGAATAAACGTAGATCCCGAGAAAAAAATAACAATAGGGTGCTATCTGTCATAGGCTTCGTCAGCTGTTTATTAGTCCGAGTGCTCAGTTTCGATTGTCGAATTCCACGATAACCATGGTTAACATATGTAGTTTGGGTTAGGGATCACCAAGGGAAATGACATTTGTTACTCATGTCAAGTACTTTTCTGTCAAAATCAAATATTTTGTTTCCCTTGGTTTTTCATGGATCCCCATAACGGTTGCGATGAATTATAGCATTGTTCGCCCGCATTGCAACTTTACACTATGTTAATCAAATTGTAATAACTCATAAACGGCTGGTCCAAACATAGGCAGACCATGAATTTTTGAAGAGGAAAATGAGGAGATCTTGAGTCTGTATTAAAATAAGGGCATTCCATTTGAAAAAGTCAAATTTCCGATAACGATATGTTCTTTCGTTTAGTTATTATAAAATCTTCTGGAAAAATCATGCAACTTTCATTTGAACATTTTATTTGTATCTCTGTTAACAGGATTCCTAAAGGGGTGGCAAAGTATAAAGAAAAACCCTGTACACATGAGTTGATATTTTTAATTGTGAATTTTTCAATCATGCTTTATTTTTGTTTTTGTTGAATGTTTTTGAGTACCTAGTATAAAAAAAAAACATATCAGGCACTTTGGCCTACGTGTTATTTTTGTTAAACAGCATCAAAAATCCTCCTATATCAAACTTCAGAATATCTCACTATTTTTATTGTGGGCCCGGACACCCGGACTATTGGTATAATTTATCCTCGTTGCCGCGCGTTTGACAGCTTCCATCGTATCCAAATATAACTTGGATACGATGAAAGCTGTCAACAATTTCAATTCCAAGGCCAAATAAATGTGTTCCCATTGCAGCAATGGAAAAAATAAGTTTTTGTCACTTCCCATTGTTATTTTTTTCTTGGGTTGATCGGCATGCTTTACACTGGGCATCGAGAAGCAACTTGGCATCGTTGCGTTCTGTCCACTCATCGAACGACGAATCAACCGTGCCGATCGCTCTTCGGATGCAAACAGTGACGCCGACGATTTGTAATCATTTAAAAGGTTTGAAAGGCTGCATGACGAATTTCGGCGGTATTTTATGCCTTTGAAAATCGACCAACCAAAAAAACGGGTTTATTATTTTAGATTATATTTTCAGAATATGCATTAAAAAAAATACACTGATAACCGATATATGAAAAATATTTGTTACTTCAATTGTAAAAAAATCTGGATAATTCAACTATGTTAATATGAATCCAATACATCTTGTCCCACCCAACGATAGAATAGAGGAGTATACAGCAGGAAAATCGGGAAATAAATCGTGGTGAGTAGCGTTTTGGAATCACACAAATATCTCCAAAATAGTTCCACAAACTCTCACTCCCCAATACCTCCAACAATACTCACTCATGCAGATGTTGCTTGTAGTGGATGTCGTAGTGGGGGATGTGACTGGATCGGCTGCCTTCCTCTTCTGTCTCACTCTCCGTTCCGCTGGGTCTGCCCCTATAGATCAAGCTAAGCACATGCACTACTCTTCGAAACTAGCTTACAGGGTGGATAAGTGTAATAGATGTGTAATAAAAAGTAGATTTGTTGTATTACTTCCTCAAATTACGAATAAATTTATCAACGTTGAGTGCATTTAAAAACTTTAATACAGTTGTTACTTGGTGCGTCTTGAAAAAATGTTGGGTTAGTGCCAACCAGTATTTTCAGATTATTTCAGGTATACGTGTTTGATTATCGTGCTTAAGATGAAATGAGAATTGATTCATCACAAAAAACGTTGATCAGGAACAGAAACTTCAGTTCCATAAACACCAACAAAATAGACAATTCACTATCACCTTAACCCTGAAACTAAATGAACCTGCAACGTACTTATCATGGAAATTGCCACTTAAATTCCCAATCATAATAATTGCACGATAAATTTAACATTCTGCGACTAAATGGGTGAAATATAGAGAATTCCATAATTGGTGACCTAGTCAAAATCAACAAACAAAACGGAAATCGTGGTGGTGCTTTGATAACAACTAAACTTTTTTATTCACACTTACATTGGAAGAGTAGGCTGGGCCCCCAACGGCGGCTCCGGTGCTAAATCCCTAACAGCAATAATAGATGGCGTTGAAACCGATTTCTGTAAAGGCAATCTTTGTGGAAGCAGCCTAAGTTGCTCCGCTTCCCTCTTGGCCTTGATTTTGTTGAAATCCTTTTGCAGATCTGCCTCATTAAGTGAGTGTGTACTGGCACCTCCTGTAGAAGCCCTTGTCCGGTGCCTAATGACCACCAGGGGATCTGGGCCCAAAAGTCGAACAGTGCTTCCATCCACGTTATCTATTAATGAAGACTCGTCTGCTTCTGATTCCATCGAGCTCAAAGATATACTGAAGAATACTCAAATAACGCTTGTAAGCTTAATCTGATACAACCTTCTTTGCCTCTGATGCTTCATTTTGCCAGTATTCGACAAGTCTTCCAAAGCAGTCCACGACTTTCTTCTTTGTGTTTCAGGCTGCACCAGCCAATCTTGAGCTCCTATTTTTTTTAGTACAAATTGACGCGTTCTTATTGAATCTTACCACTTCCTTTTCTGCTAGGGGGCTGGTGAAGTGGAGAGGATCCTAAAGATCCTCCAAACATGTCAGGATCCTGATTAGCTTCATTGAGAGATGGACAACTAGCGCTTAGTCTAGCAACTTGAGCTAGAAGGGGATTGAGAGCAAATGCAGCAAATTCTCTGGAGTTGTGTGAATATCCACTGTTTGAAGCCGAAGCATTTCTCATAAGCTGCACTGACTCGTGCAACTCCCTGACTTGTTGGAGACTGTCCTCCAGCACCGCGTAGGTGCGTGGTGCTGCCGCAGGGGAATGTGGAGTGACACTGATGGTCGGCAGTGGCCCCGTCGGCGGTCGAGGGGCTGAAGCTGCCGGCAACATGGCGGTTGGTGGTGATGCAAGCGCCTCGTACACCTGATAGTCTGTGACGACGTCCTCGTCACTATCGGCTTCACCACCGCTCCCTCCGCATTCATCTGGTAAATAAAATATGAATTTACAATTTTCAAGATGAAAGAAAAATGTTACAAGTTGCAGGATTCAGTAGCAATTACGAAGAGAAAATTATCCTCTACAGGGTACCACAGATTCGAGTGTAAAATATCGCCATTTGAACAAAATATTAAAAATAACAAAGATAGGTGGATAATCATTGGAAATTATATATACAGGGTGTCTCACGGTCTATGGTACGTTAGACGTACGGAAAACTAGACATAGGATCGATCTGAAAATTTGGCTCAGCACATAATCGAGTATGATCTATATTTTAAATTCTCAGTTCTGCAGTGTTGCCGCTTCTTTCCAAAAGTCGTAACAACGTTCTTATTTTAAATGGACCACCCTGTATATTATTATTTTTTTGGATTCCTTGACTGATTCTAATCACTTTTGCTTGATATACTCCTATACCTATCGGCAGCGGTTTTCGAGATATAAATTAATTTATAATATTTTTGTCGTAAAACACATCAGTGGATTGAGTTCAATAATTTCGTACTTGAAAACGGTGAAGAGTTGAAATTGCTATGCCGTATAGAGGAAGGTAGGTTTATATGGTTCCAATGGAGAAACCGATCTGAAAATATACAGGGTGCTTCAAATTTATTAATCTTTTTCCTATACACAAAAATGATAAAAAATCATTTTTTTCAAATGGAACCCCCTGTATATTACTTGAAAAATGAAAAGGCCAATAAATTTCCTTTCAAATGGTATCCCATGTTCCTATATCTAAACCTTCAGGATCTACAAGAAAAATGCATTTGTCTAAAAAATAAATTATATTGCTATTATTGATATGAAACATAATGTAGTTGCAGTTTGATACTAAAAATAAATTGTTGTTGCTGTGTGACCTGGCAACTATAGGTTGCCCTAGAAACTACATTATGTTTCATATTATGTAAACCAATATAATTTATTTTTAAGTAAAATGCATTTTTCTTGTAGATCCTGAAGGTTTAGGTATAGGAACATGGGATACCATTTGAAAGGAAATTTATCGGCCTTTTCATTTTTCAAGTAATATACAGGGGGTTCCATTTGAAAAAAATGATTTTTTATCATTTTTGTGTGAAGGAAAAAGATTAATAAATTTGAAGCTCCCTGTATATTTTCAGATCGGTTTCTCCATTGGAACCATATAAACCTATCTACCTCTAGTCGGCATAGCAATTTCAACTCTCCAACGTTTTCAAGTACGAAATTATTGAACTCAATCCACTGATGTGTTCCACGACAAAAATATTATAAATTAATTTATATCTCGAAAACCGCTGCCGAAAGGTATAGGAGTATATCAAGCAACAGTGATTAGAATCAGTCAAGGAATCCAAAAAAATGATAATATACAGGGTGGTCCATTTAAAATAAGAAAGTCGTTACGACTTTTGGAAAGAAGCGGCAACACTGCAAAACTGAAAATATTTTTAAAATATAGATCATACTCGATTATGGGCTCAGCCAAATTTTCAGATCGATCCTATGTCTAGTTTTCCGTAAACGTCTAACGTACCATAGACCGTGAGACACCCTGTATATAAATATATTGCTAAGGCAACTCATCACTCTACACTTTCATGGAATCACTTCAATGCCTCAAGGACTTAAAAAATCCAGGTCCGTATTAAAAAAAATTAAGTTGATGATGGCAGCTCAAAGACAAAACATCAGATTTTCAATTTGATACCGCCATCTTGTAGGTGGAGAAAAAGTAGCAATGACAAAGTGTTATTTATTTTGAAATAACTTTTCAAACAAATTCAGGAAACAATGAAAAGGAAATTTCGTTTTTTTTCGAAAATCTTTGGAAGAAGTACTTTTTCAAATAATTTCAAAATGGCATTTGCATCCATGTAACCGACCCTGTATCTTTTATAATAACTGAGATCCTCATGCTCGAATAAGTGGCACCCTTTATACAGGGTATCCGGAGAAAGTCAACGATAATACTGAAAGGGGTGATAGACCAACTCATAAGCTTCCAGAAAAGCATAATATTTTTTATTTATCTATTTTTTTATTTATTTTTTTTTTTTGACTGCTCCCCACCACCTTTTCCTTCGCAATTACAAGACAGTCACGAAAATTTCCACGTACTTAGTAGAAAAGAAAATAAAAATGAATTATTTCTCTGTAAAATAAGATTTTTTATTAAATATTTTGAACTTTTAGTAGCAATATCTCGAGAATCATAGAGTTTTTACAAATATTTTTCCGGATGCTTATGAGTTGGTCCATCACCCCTTTCAGTATTATCGTTGATTTTCCGGACACCCTGTATAAAAATTAAAATCTGTATGTTTGTGTTCTTATCAACCCAAGAACCGCAGAAAGGAGTTGAATGAAAATTTGCAGAGTTATCGATTGTAGTCCAAGGGAATAGTTTTATTCTTTAAATCATAGCTGATTTTGAGAAATTAAGATTTATATTTAAATTTTTGATAAAAAATGACATTTGTCAGCATTCGCCATTTTCTTTCATTTATTGACAATGGTCGCTTTCATAAGACGAAACAGTTACCGCTACGCTCCGGGAGCGCTCTCTGGCAACTGACAGTTGACTGTTGCGTCTTATGAGACAGCTACAAAAGAAGCGCTCCATTTATAAAAAACAGCGGTAACCGTTCCACATCTGTTTCGTCTTATTAATGCCAGTAATTTTCTGATTTGACGTTGAGGCATGTTCTATTGGCACTTACAAAACAGAAAGCCGCGTTCACATTTAATGATAATAAATATTTGCGTTGTGCATGTTCTTGATTTAAATCAAAATAAATTCTAGAATTTTTCATGAATAATGTATGACCTTTATTACACATGCATTCCAAAGCTCAGGTTATACTAAAAATATCCAACAACTGGAAATTTTCAATCAATTTACAATAGCACAATAACAGTTATTGTTTCAGCTAGTAATAAAATTGTCGTTAATACATTCGCACAACTTCCAGTTTATATAACACAAAATGACGAATTTATTATGTGGAAATTTCATACTTATTCAAAGAACGAGAACTATTTTTTAGAAAACCTTCCTGGAAAATTGTCCTCTAAACAATCAACAAACGCCTCGCTCATGAAGTTATTTTTAAAACCCAATCAGCGGAACACAACGAAAATACGATTGACAAGTATTTTTTCGAAATTTTGTGCGCAATTTGGATATTTTCATAATATGAAGGATAGAGGATACTACACTACATAACCTATATCATAAAAATAGGATATAATGTATCAAATAAGCAACAACAAAAATATGATATAAAAAGATTTCAGTAAGCTCTTTACGGCATATGAATAAAACAGAAAACTTTTCATCTAGTACAAAAAATCATTATCCTCTCCCCTTTGTTCACCATCAAATTTTTGAAAAACCTCAAACCCCAATCCCTACCCTCTAGCATAGTTAAGCAGACCTGTCAAAAGGGATTTTAACTCCCAATTGCTCTGGATCGAATGAATGGCGCCATGGAGGAGCGACAAACAAGAAGTTGTTCTTGACCCACTTTTCGAAAACCTCCAAAAAGTGCAGGGTAATGTGTTTTCGATTTGGAATTTATTGCCAACAAGTGAATCAAGTGATAAGGTTTCCTGGTATAGTTTCAAATAAGATCCATCTTTTTTTTTTAATTTTTCGATCACTGATCATTTTACATATGAGTTGAAACTCTTGAAAATTTGATACCTTGAAATATTCAGCTGAAAGTTTTTATGCATGCTCGTTATCGCAGAAAATACAGAGCTTTTGCAAAACAAGGAAAAACGTTTTCATTACAAGCACGCTTATACTTCAAAGAGATATCTCAACCTGCACATCACGTTTTCTCGTTCGCATCAAAAATATCACTTTTCATATAGGAAATATCTCAAAAGCTAAAAGCATTACAAAGACAGAGAGACAAAAAAAAGGTCTATTGTTCGACTCGATATAATGGGAAATATTTTCAATTAGGCATTCCCACAATACCGATAACTCCAATGTTCAATGACAGACAACGGCTGTATAGCAGAGATAATAAATAAATGCCATAGGTTTAATTCAGATGACTTTTTCACATCATTTTTTGATGGAAAAAGGACTATAATTGAATAAAATCCACTATTTTCTTTAGTTTGATTATGTGAGAGAATTATAACTAATTTGTTATTGTTTGTTTGTGATCATAACTGGGTTCAGACAGTTCACATGAACTAATTTGTGAGAATACACGGGGCCTTAATATTTGACACAGAAATGCCTTTCAGCTACCTTTTGTGTAAAATAATTTCGCTTATTTTGATCACAATCACGTATGTAGCCAAAATCCTAAAAATACAGGTGAAAACCGATAATTTTTTCATCGCCATAGCTTATTATTCGAAATAAATATTTTACATTTTGTTATTGGGAGAACTACGTAATAGATTGGTTTATTTTACTTTCGAAGGTCCTAAATGAGATATTATATTTAGCAATTATTGCATTATAGTCTTATGTTAAAGGCTGATAATATAATTAAATCATGTATTTAAGCAAAGGCATTGGCATTTAGTTTTTTTAATGCTTAGTATAGACAGGCTATACCAGACACGAAAAAGTTTAAATGAGCAAAAATTTGCAGTTTGGTAAGTAGTACAGCTTGCAGAAAGTTTAATCTCTTATCTACTATAATTTCGGAAATCACTGCATTAAACATAAAAAAACTCTTCCTGTACATGACATCAAAAGATCCCCTATAAAAAATTATAAAAAATATTCTAAAGATGGGTATAATTATTATTACAGTAAAAAAAATACGCTCCAGAACAAAGTAAAAAATAATTTTTAATAAAAGAATAAAATAATTGCCGAGAAAATTACTGTCATTGTGGTGAAAGCGTTGGGTGTTTTATAATACATTTATACACTTACTCTGCATTTTCAAACAGAGATTAGTGAGAAATTATAACAATTGATATCGAAGCTCGAAGTTTTTATTTCGAGAGCGTGTTTTTTAGTTTTTTTTAACTATAATTTTTCAAGCCCCGTAACAGGGAAATTATCTTGGCAAAGTTGCATATCAGACGGAAAGTTTAAGAATTACCGTCTCGTCAACCAATCTTTCATTCACCACCTGTCAAACAAGCCAAACGTCAAACAATTGAGTGAAACAACAATAATTTTTTGGGTAATTGGAAATAGTTGTTCAGTTTTTAGTTCTTTTTTAATTAAAATTATTGTATTGTCATCGGTTCTTGACAAATGTGCAAAGTTATCTGTTCTATAATCTTTTCATTATATTTTGACCCCCACCTACAGCTCTTATTATGAGTGATAGAAAAAAACTTTAAATTGAAATGTTTTAGGTTTTTTCACGTAGTATTTTTTGATTATAGCGGAAATAAAAAATCGACTTAACAACATTGGAAAAATTGATTAAGTCATACTTTTTTTAATGGAACACCCTGTATAATTTTAGCTAAAATGAAAGACCTCGCTGTTCTGATTCCAAATATTTATAATCTGTTGATATTTGGTCCAGCCCGTTTTTGATAATCTTGATCACAGAAAATAAATAATATTATTCACTCTATGAATAAGTGAATATTGTGAATATTTGTTATTGAATAATTCAGAATCAATTTTTTTTTAACGCAAATATTTCAAAAGTAGCTGAAGCAAATGCCAACAAATTTAAAAGTTTTGTATTTTAAGTTTTTTTCTAACACTCATAATAAGACCATATACAGTATGTCCACGGATGAGATAGACAAGGGGTGAAATGGACCAAAAATTGAAAGATACGACAAAAAGTTATTCTTGATAAAAGTTTTTGCTTTGTCTAAAAATAGGAACTACGATGAGAAAATTGATTTTTATTATACAAAAATGTGAAAATATAAAATTAAACAAGAGCAAACAGTCATTTTTTGGTCTTTTAACGTGAAATGATAAATAAAAAACTTGCTCCAAATTTAGTCAAAACCCTAATTCCAAACTTACTGAAGACAATTTCAGTTTGTAAATTTTTTTAAAAAATAAATAGTTTGTTAAGTCCGCATTTTACCACGTACATATTATTGATTTAATATCTGTACATCATTACCTGTTGTTGTTGTAGGTATAAAAGTCATACTGGGAAGTAGTAAAATGCTGACTTGCAAAGCTGTTCAATTTTTTAGAATGTTCATAGAAAGTATGAAAATAAATAAAATCTTATCATTATTTATTATTATTCTTCATGCGGATAATTTGGGATATCCGTTAGAACTTATCATATCAGCATTTTACTTAATTCAAAATTCAATTTTTTTTTGATGACCTTATTCTTCAATGTTTAACATCTTTATAATTCCTCATACTAACGACAACCTTTATTTTTCTTTCCAAATACAGACACTTGAGATTCTTCAAGGCAGTCCACATACATAAATTAACTGCAAATAATAAAGTAGTTCTTCTGCCCAAACGGAATGAGATAATCTAGTCAAGTAACCTACAACGTGTAGGAATGTTATGGTGGCTTGCTTCTATTTGCATTGTTCTGAATTGCGGTATTTTATACTTTTAATTGTAATGATGGTTATTCTGGACATATGCAACAAATCATCAGCAAAAATGCTAATTTCAATAATTATTATTATTTTATTATACTTATCTTTTATCAAACTCTACCAGTGACTATTAAAGTTTTGATCCAAACTTCTTATATGTATGTATATTAGACTAATTACTCAAATCATATACATTTTTGACAATGTTAGATGAATTTAGTGTATAATTATTGCTACAAAACATTTTGAGGTTATGTTGCTTACATTTTAATTACATCTTTAGAACCTTTTTAGTATTAATTTTAATGCTTTCTTTGAAAACGACAATATATAAGACTCAAAATCTCAACCACCATAATTTTCAAATTTTCGTAACAGAAACAGAACAATCTGTACTATAACCTCAAAATATTTTCAACTTACACGAAAACTCAAAAACATGATTCAAAGTACAGGGTGTCCCATTTTGGGTACTTTTGCGGGGTATCTCCGTTATTCTTATAGATAGAAAGTTGCGGTTTTCGCGACAGTGTGCTACTTTTTTGTGAAGCTGAAGATGACGTTAACAAAATTTTCATAGCCCTTTTAGTTTTTAAGATACAGGGCTAAACTGAAAATGTTGCATTTTAAGGTACCCCTCGTATCTAAACTATCAGATAAGTTATGGAAAATGTGAAAACTGTTTCTTTTATAACTTTTTTGGAGAACTCGATTCTGCCTTCGGAATTAGTATACAGGGTCAGGTCAAAAAGTTATCGGACCCAACTTATTTTTTTTAAATGGAACACCCTGTATATTTATAGTCCATAAGATTCGTCTTTTCTTTACCTTTTCAAAAATATATAAGAGTATGCACTTGAAAAAAAAAAATTCAGCCTATAACTTTTTGACCTGACCCCGTATACTAATTCCGGAGGCAAAATCGAAAGTTTTATACTTTTCCCGTGGAACTCGATTCTGCCTTCAGAATTTGTATACAGTGTGTCCAGAATAAAATGATGTTTATGGCACTATATGGGGATATTGGAAACTTTAAAAGATACGACGTTGCGTAAATGGAAGAAAAGCAGCGTATTTGTATGCCCAAAAATATTCCACCTTTGTTTTATTTTAAATCGATACCGTAATGTGGATACAGGGTGAAAAGGGAAAAGGCAAATTTTGAAGAAACCACACAATTTTGCTTATTATAAATGCTAGAACTTTAAAATTTTCAGGATATGGTTAAGAGGATACGACAATTCTAAAAACGACGTCAAAAAAATTTTAGGCCCACTATGTTGCGTCCAGCCAAAGTCAAGTCTGTTTTTTTTTATGAAAGTCATATTTTTGAAAATCATTTTCAATGCGGATTTTGAAAATGAAAAAAATTCAATATGTCCCACATAAGAAAAACGACAGTTGACCTCGGCCGGAGGCAACATATTAGGCCTAAAATTTTTTTTAACGTCGTTTTTAGAATTGTCTTTTCCTCTTATCCATATCCTGAAAATTTGGAAATGTCAGCTTTTATAATCAGCGGAATATTGTGGTTTTTCAAAAATTGACATTTTTCTTTTTCAACCTGTATCTACATTACCGTATCGATTCAAACTAAAACAAAGCTATAATATTTTTGGGAATACAAATACGCAACTTTTCTTTTATTTAAGCGACGTCGTATCTCTTACCATTTTTAATATCCCCATGTACTTCATTTTATTCTGGACACACTGTATAGGGTCAGGTCAAAAAGTTATAGACTAAAAATTTTTTTTTCTTCAAAGTGCATACTCTTATATATTTTTGAAAAGGTAAAGAAAAGACAAATCTTATGGACTATAAATATACAGGGTTCCATTTTAAAAAATAAAGTTGGCTCCGATAACTTTTTGACCTGACCCTGTATACTAATTCCGAAGGCAGAATCGAGTTCCACGGGAAAAGTTATATAAGAAACAGTTTTCACATTTTCCATAACTTATCTGATAGTTTAGATACGAGGGGTACCTTAAAATGCAACATTTTCAGTTTAGCCCTGTTCCTTGAAAACGAAAAGGGCTATGAAAATTTTGTTAACGGCATCTTCAGTTTCACGAAAAAGTAGCACACTGTCGCGAAAACCGCAACTTTCTATCTATAAGAATAACGGAGATACCCCGCAAAAGTACCCAAAATGGGACACCCTGTACATAGCTCAAAGCCATTTTCCTTAGAATAGGCTAAAACAAAATTCGGGTAAAACCAATGATCTAATAATCATTGAGTAAAACGACCAGAATGTAAACCATATAACCTCAAACTGTTTTCAAAGATTAGGGCATGACCACAACTTAATTGGTCTTGACTTGACCATTCGAATTTGATTGGTTGTCTTCGAAACATCGCCAATCAACAAACAACAACAAATTTAAAATCTTAGATTAGGGAGTCGAACAAACGGTGGTACAAGAAAACCTGATTTTCTATCAACTTCTCTCTGAATACCCTCCATGCCTTCTATACACTTGTGGTCAAAACTTTAAAACCATTTTTGAATCGAGCATTATTTTTCGAATTGAATTGAAATAAAAACAACACCGGCAACTAAATTTTTCGCAAATATAATATCTGACAGACTAATGAGATTACTTTCCGATAAAAACCGGATAATTAATTCGTATGATGCCGAGATACCTTTTCAAGTCTAATTCGAACTTCTATCAATAGGCTTATAATGACAAATCAGATTGAAAAAATATATAGGTAACAATAATGCTTGGATCACACCAAATCACAAATCACGAAACATAGAAACATTCACATTATTCAGCATGCTGATCAAAAATCACACATTGAATCACTCATATCTATTATGCCCACAATCTAATACTTACAAAGGAGCAAAGGAGACTATAAAACTCAAGTAGCACTAAAATTTCAAATTGGACAAATAAAAATAAAAACTTTGGCAACACCAGAAATCTTACTGATCCTTAATGGATTAAAAACAGTGAATACTCAATAAACGAGGCAGTGCAACAATAAAAAAAAAACAAGCAACAACTCAAAACCTTGTACCTGTTGTACAATGCTTCAAATGGAATTCTCCCTCTTCCGCGTATTCAATATACGCGCCAGCGTCGATTCACACCAACTGAATCCAGACAATATCCCGGGTTTCTCGACGCCTGGATCAATGTGCAAGGACGACGCAAGCGTTCCGGCGCCCCTCTATCCAGGAGCTTCACCAGAAAGAAGCAACTGGTTAGGGCTGAACTATAAGGCCTGCTAATAAGGTTTTCATTAGGGGTGGTTTGGGAAATTCACTTTTACAATATTTGGATGCTAGTTAACATATTGGTCAAATCAAGACTTGAATGGTTGACAGGCGTTTTCTAGCAAAGAAAAGAAAACAAAATTCTGCTTTTTCCGGATATCTCCGGAACTACGAGGGATGTTTTTAGCTGTCTATGTACAGATACGGGGTAGTTATTCAATTTTAAAAAATATAAAGTGTTTTTTGCACCTTAAAAACCTTATTTTTGATTTAATGTTCACCTGGCTGATTTTTAAACGGAAATCTACTTTTCTGTAACTCCTGCCTGGAAGCACCTAAAGTTTATTTTTTCTACGAGCGTGCGCAAAGTAGCCTCTTCGCACACTCATTTGCGTGTGCAAAGTAACCTTTTCCCGCACTCAAATGTCAACTCAAATAACTATACCTACCAATTTGTTGTTTTAAACTTTGTTTCCATACCAACCAAACTGTAGATAATGCACTTTGTAATTCACAAAATAATGTTCTTGTTACTTTTCCGTTTTCAGTCAAAATCAAAATGAAACACAGAATTCTTTTTTTGCGTTAAAAACGCATTCGCCAGTAACGTAAACAAACATTGATAATGATGACTTTCAATCGGCATTTGTGAGTTGTTCTTGCTTGATTTTGGTTCAAACTACTGTGTTTATCGGAAATATTCGAAAGATTTGAGCTGAATACAAACAAACGGACAATCAAATTTATAAAAGTAAAAACGAAAAACGATTAAACGAAGACTGACTGATCTTAATGACGCAGCTGTCTAGAGTGTCATGTCAAATCACAACAGTGTTGCCAATAGCAGGGAATAAGGCGACAAAAGAGGAAATTTTATGAACAGTGATCGGACATGCCCTTGCATTTCAAATATAAAATAAATCAATTATGATTTTGATTAAATCCATATTATCCAATTGCCAGCTGCCGCCACAAACTGTTCTTTCAATATAAATATATTGTTAAGCATAAATAATCATTATTCTCAAGTTCTATGTTTTTAAGTGTGTTCAAATAATATATTATCTAAAGTTTTTCGTGTTGAATCTGTGAACGCTCGTAGAAAAAATATTGTTCCTAACAAGTTCGCAAAGTGTCTTTCCCGCCCTTAAAGCATATCCGAACTCCGCTTCGCGTCGTTCGTCTAACTGCTTTTGCGTGCGGGAAAGCATCACTTTGCGAACTTGTTAGGAAAATAACTATTTCCGCTAGAAGTTCAAAATAATTATTTCACATTAATATGAAAGATTGCTTCAACGCAACGGAAATGAGCAATTTAAAAATGATAAGATTTCATATTGCGACAGATTGGTTAATTTAGTGACTCTGCCAATCCTCTGAAAATCAGTTTTTCTCCAATGATATCGTAAGCACTACAACAGATCACTAACATGCTGCTCAAATTACATATTAGAACAATGTTTTTAT
Source organism: Orchestes rusci (assembly GCA_958502075.1). NCBI lineage: Eukaryota > Metazoa > Arthropoda > Insecta > Coleoptera > Curculionidae > Orchestes > Orchestes rusci. The sequence goes on along the minus strand of OY293307.1, from coordinate 2,338,919 downwards.
TTAAAAGTTTGATTCGAGGCCGGTTGTACAAGACCAGCTCATAGTTTGTACATTTTACTTGAACCCGGTTCAACGTTGAACCATCTTTTACAACTGGGCCTTAATCTTGGAATGTTCAGTTAATTTCATTATCATCTCCCTCCACTGATGGAATCCCTCTTTACTTTGAACAACTGTAAACCCATGTTCTTTAGACAAGAACTGCAGGTGGTAAGAGAAGTCAAATACCTAGGCATCATCCTGGATGACAAACTCACATGGTATTCACACCTACAGAAAATAGTGAATCGAGGTAAAGCGACAATAATGGCAACAAAAAGAGCGATAGGAAAGAATTGGGGCATAAATCCGCGCATGGTACACTGGCTCTACTGTACCGTGGTAAGACCCACCCTTGCTTATAGCTCTGTTGTCTGGTGGCCGAAAATCGAGCAGCGACAAGCAGCCACGGAACTTGCAAAAGTTCAGAAGCTAGCATGTCTCTGTGTAACGGGAGCCATGAAAACTACTCCAACACTTGCCATGGAGGCCATGCTTAACCTACCTCCTTTAGATATCTATATCAAAATGGAAGCAAGAATGGGAGCATATAGACTTAGCAACACTGGGAACTGGAGCCATTCAAACTCCCAAGGACACACCAAGATAACCAGCACAGTCACGAACCACTTGGTAACAATGAGGAGTGATATCATGTTGGAAAATATCAACTTTAGCACTTCTCCCAAGACCAAGCTAATATGGGAAGAGGAAACGGTGAAACAACTCCGGATGGCTAATGGGGCAATATGGTACACAGACGGCTCCAAAACAAGCCGGGGAACTGGTGCCGGAATCGTAGGTGAAAATCCAAAGTGGGAAACATGTGAACCACTCGGGATGAACGCTACAGTTTTCCAGGCAGAAGTACATGCAATAAACGTATGCGTGCAAGATAATCTCAGGAGAGGCTACAGAGGAAGGAAAATCCTTATCCTTAGTGACAGCCAAGCTGCAATCAAAACCATCTCCTGTCGGGAAACCAAATCCAGACAAGTCATGGACTGTCAGCAAAACCTTGTCACACTGGGAGTATCTAACGATGTCACTCTTGGATGGATACCAGGACACACAGGGATAGCTGGGAACGAGCGGGCGGATCTACTAGCACGCAAAGCTGCAAACACACCACTTCTGGGTCCAGAACCTGCTATTGGTATTACAAAATCCTCTGTGAGAGGTTGGCTGAACTGTTGGTCCAAAAAACAACAGAAAGCTAGATGGTGCAATCACCAGGTCTGAAACACAGTAAATTAATGATGGCAGACGAGATCGAATCATCATTTTCTGGAAGCCAATTGAAACTCAGCAGGAATCAGCTAAGGAAAGTAACAGGTATATTAACTGGACACTGCACTCTAAGGAAACACATGCATATCATGGGTCTTTTCAACGAGGAACCCATATGTAGGCTGTGCAACGAGGAGGAGGAAACAGCCTCCCACATTGTATTCGAATGTGAAGCGCTGGCGTACTGGAGAAGAGATAATGGGGAATTCACAATCACTCCTCAAAGGACGGACAGGGAAACAGTAGAACGAGTCATAAACCTTATTCGGGCAATGGAGCTCTTCGACTGAGAGACAGGCACAGAGAAGATACAATAAGCCCAACTAGAGGCTGCGGTGTCGGGGCCAACAGCCCGAAACTCGTAGCGCCTATACTTCAGTAATCAGTAATCAGTAATTAAACAACTGATAATTGTTGTAGCGTTTTTCAGTATAAGATTCAACTCATTTATTTCACCATTGATATTTATGTACAGGGTTATTCATTATATTTTGACACCCATCTACAGCTCTTATTGCGAGTGATAGAAAAAAACTTTAAATACAAAAGTTTTGGTTTTTTTCACGTAGTATCTTCTGGTGATAGCGGAATCAACAAATCGAAATCATAACATAGAAAAAATTCATTAAGTCATATTTTTTTAAATGGAACACCCTGTATATTATTGACTAAAATGAAAGATCTCTTTAATCTGATTTCAAATATATATGGTTTGTAGGCATTTGGTTCAGTCACTTTGAAACTATTTGAATTTAAAAAATATATTTTTTTAAACTACAACAAATATTCACAACACTAACTTAATCATATAAACTATCAACAGTCCATTAAAAACGAAGCTACATGTTTTCTACATAACCCCCGTTGTTTTCTAAGCACTTGCGAATATTATGTAATAATTTATTATTTATAGAAGAGGTGATAAAGTTTGGATTTTCTCTGTTCAATTCTAATACTGCGTTATTGAGTCTTTGTCTTATTACTTGTAAACTTTCGGGTCTATTATAATACACCTTGTTTTTCAGGTATCCCCATAAGAATATATCACAGGGGTTAAGATCCGGGCTATTTGCTGGCCATCGGATGGTTCCATGTCTCCCAATCCAGAGCGCGTATCTATTATTTAGATAATTTGTCACTTGTAAAACATTGTGGACTGGGGCGCCATCTTGATGCCATATTAAATTATTATATCGTTGAACTGGGATATTTTCTAATAGTTGTTCTATTTCTGTCTCCAAAAAATTCAGATATCGCTCACCAGTAAGGGATCCTCCATATATAATGGGTCCTATGACCATATTATTCAACATACCACACCACACATTAATAGATTTTCGACCCTGTATCTTGACTGCCTGTATTTGGTGTGGATTTTCCGTTCCCCACCAATGCTTATTTTTCCGGCTAAATACCCCCGCCGTTGTGAAAGACGCCTCATCGGTGAATATTATTTTGTTGAGAAAATCTCCTTCTTCTTGATACCTTCCAAGTATCTCAGCACAATATTCAAGCCTCTGCCTTTTATGCTCGTCGTTTAGATTTTGCACAGGAAGAAATCTATAGGGATGATATTTGTATCGTTTTAGCGTTCGCTGAATCTTGCCATATGACTTTCCAGATAACTTTTGCACATCAGGTATCGAATATTCAGGATTCTCTAAAAATGTTAAATAGGCGTTCTAACAAGTTTGTAAAATTCTTATTACCTTGAAAATGAAGTAAAATATCAAGTTCTTCATCTAAATTTCTGTCGACTTTTCTCTTCTTTCGTTCAACGCTATTGCGCTCTTCAAAATGCTTAATTATGTTCTTGATCGTGTTTATGGTAGGGATCCTTCTGCCCGGGTATATTCCATGATATCTATTTCTAACTATTGAAACGCTGTTATTATTTGAATAAAATAAGCGTATTATTTGACTTTTTTCTTCCGCCGAATAACCCATTTGAATTATTTTTCGAATAATTTTCAACACATAACACAAGAATTTCGTTGTCATGATTACGACGTTTCCAAGGCAATTTGATTATATTCAGAGTAACAGACTATAATGAATGATGATTTCTAATTGTGGAAAAATAAATTATAAACTCAAATAGTTCCAAAGTGACTGAACCAAATGCCTACAAACCATATATATTTGAAATCAGATTAAAGAGATCTTTCATTTTAGTCAATAATATACAGGGTGTTCCATTTAAAAAAATATGACTTAATGAATTTTTCCTATGTTATGATTTCGATTTGTTGATTCCGCTATCACCAGAAGATACTACGTGAAAAAAACCAAAACTTTTGTATTTAAAGTTTTTTTCTATCACTCGCAATAAGAGCTGTAGATGGGTGTCAAAATATAATGAATAACCCTGTACACTTATTTATATCACAACTTATTTCACACGGCTAGAATGGCGGAGCCTTTATATAAGTATGCCACTCAAATTTCGGTCGATTGCGAAAGTCCCGGTATTTTCGCTTGGTTTCTAGAATGATATGGTTCGGAAACAGTGGGTACAATTCCCGCGCTGCTGGGACAAGAATAGGTAACTTTGGGGTCGCGTTCGCGGCTGTATGCTATTTGTTCTTCCCTGTTCAATGATAATAATCATTAAACAATTGATAGCATAAGGTATTGATATATTTCTAGAATATTATGCAGTTGACAATAATTGGTAATCCGTTGAACCTGAATCAATTACTGTATAGCCTACACTTCAATCAACCGGGGAACTATAATATAATAACGTTTTGTTTCACTGATTAAATAGCTATTGTTTAATAGACAATTAAGCTTTTATCTCTGAAATTCATGAATATAGTCAATTTCCATTTATTGGAAAAGTAATCTAGAAAATGAATAACGTTATTAGATAAATACCTATAGATATAATTGAAAACGTGTGCAATAGTTGTTATGATACAAAATTATGAAAGGAAAATTGGTGGGAAAGCAGTCAGTAATAGAGTTACAATTATGAGTAAATAAGAAACACTTATCACTCATGTAAGGAAGATATACGGAAACATTGAACGTTGTACATACAGTGAGGACGTAAATAGTCCCCCCACCTCTAACTTTTGAAGGCATTAATATTTTTGGCTCAAATTTGGAGGTGTTGTTCAGGGTAGGCTTTACTAAGTTTTGACCTCCAAAAAAAAATTTCAACTGTCAAACTGGGCACCATTTTGAAACAAATTATTAAATGGAAAAGGGGGTCATGTGATACCTTATTTGAAAGGTCCTTCCATTCTCTTTTCACCCCCAAAGTTTGAAGTCCTTAGCATTTTTCTTAAGGAAATGGCGCCATATCGAAAATAAATTATTTGGGTCAAAATACTATCTCTAATTCTTAAAAGAACTTTATTAACAATGAAAAAACTAACCTATAACATAAGTGATTGTTTCTACAACAGTATTTAATAAAAAATTTAAAAAAAAAAAATCGGAAACGTCGCTGCCAAAAAAAAATTTTTAAACGTTGTAAATTTAACACCCGATAATAAATCTAATATGCAGCTAGGTGTTCTGTATCAATCTGTGCTACCATAGTTTCTTAAACAAAATAAAAGATAGTATCTACTTAGACACAAATAATTTAATTTCGACATGGCGCCATTTCCTTATGAAAAATAATAAGGACTTCAAACTTTGGGGGTGAAAAGAGAATGGAAGGACCTTTTAAATAAAGTATCACATGACCCCATTTTCCATTTAATTTTTTGTTTCAAAATGGTGCCCAGCTGTCAGTTTGACAGATGAAAATTTTTTTTGGAGGTCAAAACTTGGTAAAGCCTACCCTGAAACACACTTCCAAATTTGAGCCAAAAATATTAATGCGTTCAAAAGTTTGAGGGGGGGGACTATTTACGTTCTCACTCTATAGTGTGAATATAAAGAATTAGACGTAACACTAGATATAACTAACTTAATTGGTGGTTAAAAGATAAGAGATAAAATGATAGAATGTTTGATTGTTAAAAAAGTTAAAATTGTAGTTTAAAATGAGTAAAAACAATAAGTTATGGAATAAAATGTGATTGAAAGAGATAAATCAAATAAATAGGATTATATACAGCGTTAAGACAGACATTCTGGCACTCAAATGGAGGACAACAAATATACTTTATGACATTAGACATATGTATTCTTTTGTTAGAGTGGTTTTTATCTCGGTTGATGTTGAGCCCCGGGTTGAGCGTGATTAATTCAATATTTTTACGGAATATACCTATATAGCACAAGTTCTCATATAAATAATTGTGCGATGATGCAAGGGTGTTGTATAATCTGACTTGATGGCCTATTAGATTATTACAAGCGGAGTAATAATTTCATTGAAATTAAAGATTTAATTGCATGAATAAGTATTGATGTTCAGTTAATATAAACCGATTCCAATTGAATTAATTGGCTACGGTACATCTGACGTTATATTATACAGTTTGGTTCATATCAACGTGGAAATTTCTAAATTTATTATTCACAGCCAAAATATGCGAAATTTCTATTACCATGTTTAATTCGTTAGTTTCAAAGGAATTAGACATCAACTAAGAACAACAATTTTCCTTGACCAAGGTTGTCCACTTGTGCATCTGAATTGAACTTCTGATTGAATGACCTTCCTAATTCTAAACAAATTACGTTTATAATATATTGCACCCATGACAAGTTGATATTGAAAAAGAGCCTTGACATTCATCTTGCTTTTCATTCAATTTGTTTCTAATTTTTGAATTATAGAACCTGGTCTCAATAGAGTGGATTAATCAAGAGGCAGGATGCTAAGCAAAATTCTTCACTAAGATACAGTGTGCTGGATCAAAAATTTTTCTAGCAAAACTAGAATAGATGTTTAACATTCAGAAGTTCGATTAGATTCATTGCAATAGTCATTTTTCAAGAGAGTTCACAATATCAAACCTACATGTATTCTCAAATGAATTATATGTTACCTACTTAGGTAAAACCTCCATTTTCACATAAAGATTAATACTGTTTAAGGCCTTTCAATCAGGCTTCACAGCAAGTCATACCGGCAGCTTTATTTCGAATTAACAGGAATCAAATGTCGCCTTCCGTCTGTCTGCGGCAATTATAATTTTGTTCATACAAACTCAGGTTGTGAGCTGTTTTTCTCAAAAATAAAAATCGTTGATTAAAATCGTGAAAAAAAAACAGATTACTCTGAAAATTTCCTATCAGTCGATTCTAACCAATCATAGGCTTGCATTTTGTTATGTTGCTATGGCAACGACCTAATTTTATCGGAAATTTCCCTGCTCATAATCACGTGACTGAAAGATTAATAAGTGGAAATTTCCCTGGCTTTGGCTTTGCGCATCTGGATGTACTGGATGTAGCTCCCATATGATTACAGTGTTGCCGTCCCCACTCTCCCTAACAATCCCAACCCAACCCAACTTTCACAGACAGAGATAAGGCAACACTGTGGTTGGTGCATGGGAGCTACATCGAGCCGCGAGTGCTTGACGGCTGTTAAAGACAAATATTTTTGATAAATGATTTATTTTCAACTTCCAATACAAAGTTGCAATGTTATCAATTATGGACAAGATTGGTTATAACTTCCAATGTTTTATAAAATCCTGATTCCCTTCTTTCTTCCTCAATGGCGAGTAGAGTAAGGAGCCGTTGGTTTCTTCCACTAAATGCGAGGTGAGTCCAGCCGCTACTATTAAATCTTCTCAAATAGTTTTGGCATGAAATTTTCTTGCCGAATCTCCCTAGAGCTCGAATTAATAATCCGGAAATTTGTTCTCGTTGCGAATTTTTCAAGAAAATTTCCCTCGGCTAGCACCTCGGGAAAATTTTCAAAAAATTCGCAACTCGACAAAATTTCCGGAAATAATTCGAGCTCCGGGGAGATTATAAGTGAGAATCTAATAGTTGACATACCTAACAACTATTAATTTTTGAAAATGATAACTGCCTTCAGGATGACATACTTATTTATGATTGAAATATGATGATGAATATTGATGACAACCGTTATTGTATTGATTCCTGAAGACGACTTTGTTAAAAATCGAAACGCACGGCATTCGTGCAGAGAGGTTTGGAATCATTTTTTCCAAAATAGCAATAGCGGCATAGACTTGAGTCTTTCAATAGTGAAGCACGCTACTTCGGACTCTGTATACAAACGAATGTTCACGGTTTTCTGCGAATTATTACGACGCAAAAAGTTAAACCCTTTGACTCTCGCTGTGACTATTCAATCAAAAATACGGTCGTGGTTGGCTGTGGTTTTCTTTTTCTATCATGAAACGTAGGTCGTGGCTGAGTTCGTATGGTTTGATGACAACTGTCAAAATTGTCACTGAATGTCATCTATTGTAATTTTTTTTCGTAGATATAATTTGCTTCTTGATGAAAATGATATGAAATCCACAAAAACTAAACATTTATAAATTGGTAGGTAAATTATTGATACATTTTATTAGAAAAGAAGTTGAACATGCCCATCCCTTATTCACTACATTTGAAACTCTTTTTCTTACAGAATTGGTCACATTTTGCATTTGAAAAATGTTAAATGAGCAAAAATTCAGTGACAACACTCCTCAAGTTATGAAAAGAACTAATTTTGATTTATAAAAAGGCACAAAAACTAAAAAGCATAGAACTTCTCAAAAAGTCCACAACAATACAAAAGTTGGGTTAGAAAGTGGATTTGGTGCTTTTCATGTAATAATGATTGCAAGCAATGTTAGCCAAGACATCCGTTTTTTGGAACAATTATTGCAATCCATAGGTGAGCTGACTGTATATTTTATCGACCACTCGTTATTACGGGGTCATCTTGAATAGTATGACTGTTTTCCATTAAGCTAAAAAAAAGTTTGAGACTTGAAAGTGGTGCGGAATTTCCTAGATAATCCAGACGAATTCATTTCACTACGCCTTTGCACTTTTCGCAGAGTTGTAAAAAGCCGGCTTTTTCTACTTTTGGCCAGGCCAGTGGCTTCAATTGGCTAAAAGTGGACTTGATTGGCTAAAAGTGGTTTAAACCGGCTAAAAGGTGGTCAAAAGTGGATAAAATGCGATTGGACGATAATTATTTAGCCTCAGCCCATTGTCAAGTAATTGTTAAAATAAATTGGGTAAACGTTAGCGTATCCCTGCCACCACCGCTTTTCGGTAGCTGAGGCAGCACTACCAGGTGATCATTATGCCTGGTTTACATTGAATTTCACTTCAAAGTGGAGATGATAGATTTCCACCTGCCACATGGGGGTCATATGATACCATGTACATCAAATTTGGCATAAACGTGACTTTGAACACAAATCCAATTTAGATGGTAGTGTATGATTCACGTTTGCCAAGCGAAAATTTGATATTTCCACTTTGAAGTGAAATTTAATGTAAACCTTAACATTAATCGTTAGCCAAAATGTGTCATCATCGGCCGGAGTAGAAGAAGGTTTCTAGCCTATTCTGTTTGCGTTTTTGTGATTTTTCATTTTATATTGTGAAGTTCCTTCTATTTATCACGCAGTTTTAGTGAGTTTACCAAGTTTTTGTGAGTAAATTAAACATGTCTTCTTGATTTAACTTGTTTTCAATTTCAGCCACTTTTGACCACTTTTTATACTTTTAGCCAGGCCGGTTGAAACCATGGTGTAAACCATGGGTGGCTAAAACTCTGACAACCCTGACTTTCCGACGTGCTCTGCGAAAAATCGAATAAGCTCATAATTACTGTCATAACAAAAAATCTATAAATGTCGAGAATATATTCATAATCAACAGTGATTGCCATTTGGTCGTGAATATAACGGAGTTGCGTAGGTATCTCATTTTTTGCAGTTTTAAAAGGAATTTGGAGATGTTCATGTTATTTGAGACTGTGTCATGGAAATAGTCGAGCTGTAACAGTGTCCGGCTGAAAAAAAAGCAAACCGTATCTTTATGGGGTTTCACACATAGCCGTGTCCCGGTGGCTTGTTCTGATGTTACATACTATTACGTTAAACTGAAAATATGCACGCTTTATGATAAAAACTAAGTGATACAACATAATATCATATCTACCCTTCTAATAACAGACGACACAAAAATGAACAGGCCGCTTCCCTTTAGGTATGCGCATAAATGATATTTTGGTCATTTCGGTGTTTCGCTCCTGCCCATATGGCTGGCTCCTGCCCAGCGTAGCCGGTGGATGTTCTCTTAAATATCGTTCAAAAAGTAACGCTCCTGCCCATAGCTTTGAATTTTTAAAATGACCCACTTCGCAACCTTCACGAAAGCGGCCTGTTCATTTTTGTGTCGTCTTCTAATAACTCATACAAATCTCATTGAAAACAGACTGAACGTGCCATGGAAATGATTTTTTTGACATATCATCGTCAAAATGACATTGATTGTATGCCTTTTAGAACCACTAGAAATCGAAAAAACTTGAATTGACGAAACAAGGAACTCAACAGTTATTTTTTATATTGAGTAATAAAAAATAAATAGCGAGAACATTCAATTGCAAATCACAAAAACTGTTCAAACGATGGTCACTTTGACTTTGAAAAAAATTTTCATTGGACGTTCAGAGCGTTTTCGATAGGATTTGTTGAGTATTTCAGAAAAACAAAATCATATCCCAAACTATCGACTCTTGAAAAAAATTTTGAGATGAAAAATATCTAAAATGACACTGGCAAAGTCTCAACTTGATATCTCAAAAACCAAGTGGTCTGTGGTATTTTTAATCAATGATTGCCAACAATCAATTTTTAGAAAAAGTAGAATAAGTTTTGAACGGTTTGAGCGAATTGTAAAAACTTAAGGGATTTGAAATGCCCGAAACAGTGAAGATTCAAATATTTAAAGATAAGCAGGAGTTGTCATTTGAAGAAATATGTTGTTTGATCTGCAAAAATGATCCACCCTGTATATTGAAAAACATTTTCAGAAACATGCAACCTGTATTCAAATCCTCGTTCAAATCCATGTTGCTCATTTCGATATCTTCAACGGTTCAACGGTTTAGGCGCAATTTGGATTTTCCGTTCAAATGACTCACCCTGTATGTTTCACACAATGATTTGATCCATAAATATGATCATTGTATGAATATTTAGTTCGTTTTGCAGTTGTTCTACAGAAACACCATTTATACAGGGTGTTTCCTAACCTCTGTGACAAAATGAAAGGGGTGATTCTTCGCCTAATTTTAAGACGAAAATGTGGTATAACTTTTTTTCGAATTTCGCTTTGTTTCCAAAATACAGGGTGTTTTTTTTTTTTTTTTGATTAGTTTTTTATTTTTAATTAATTTATCTTTCACTCGATTTTGTTGATGTTTGGTAACGGTATTTATAGTGATAACGGGCTCATTTTGCCATGAACAAATAAAAATTATCAAATACAGTGGCGTCCCGAGCGGCACTTCAACCAATATTATTGGAAAAAGGCAACAAATTAAATGGTCAGTATTTCAATTTTATGGACAGTACTCTTTGGCATTATTTTATTTCCCTTGGTCAGTATGATAATAAATGGTCGGTTGAAATAATGAAGGGTCAGTAACATAAAGAAGTGGTCAGTAAAAATAATAAATGGTCAGTATAATAATAAATGGTCGGTTGAAATAATTAATGGTTAGTAATATAAAGAAATGGCCAGTAAAAATAATGAAGGGTCAGTAACATAAAGAAGTGGTCAGTAAAAATATTAAATGGTAGATATAAATAATCAAGAGTCAGTATCATAAAAAAACGATCAAATAAATTAGTAAATGCCTGGTGAAAATAATGGACAGTCCATAAAATTAATCAAGTGACAGTAAAATAATGAATGGTTGGTCATATATTTTATTTCGTATAAATACAAACATTTTTACAACGGAACGAAACACAACTTAGTAAAGAGAAAACACTCTGCCTTTATGTCATGATGAAGTAGTCAGATAGGTTCTTTTGAGAGGCGGATTTAGTTTGGGTTAGTTAGGGTTAGTTTGTGTTGGTAATAGAAATTGATGAAAAATATGCAGCGGCTCGTTGGTTAGCACTAGGTTAACATTACAAGTATTATTATATATTATAATTGACGTGTTGTGTATTGGTTTTATGTCGAGTTTTATGTGGATCAAGTTTGGGTTAGTTTGTGTTGGTGATCGAAATTGATAAAAATATGCAGCGGCTCGTTGGTTAGCACTAGGTTAACATTACAATTATTATTATATATCATAATTGACGTGTTCTGTATTGGTATTATGTGTATCAAGTTTGAGTAAGTTTCAGTTAGTTAAAATTATTACTGACTATCGGATACTGGCCATTTATTATTTCCTACTGTACATTTGTGGAATTATTACCAGCTAAGTCATACTGACATTTCATAAATTTTCACTGACCATTAGAATCACAATAGTGAACATAGAAATACAGGCCAAATAGTACTTTTACTGCTCAAAAATTCCATTTTTACTTATCATTTTTAACAGAAATACTGAGTCTTCTACAATATTATACTGACTGCTTGTGATATTATACTGTACATAATGAATTAAATACTGTTCAGTTTATTACAACCCTTGGAAAAAAAATGTACGCCACTGACTTTTTGTGCCATTTTCATTTTTTTCTCAGGTTATTCAACTAAAAACGCAACTTTTTGATCTCTTAAATTTTTATTTGATGCAAAGTAGGCTTTTTGCTTTGATCCATGGCAACCACATTATTTGTTTTCTTCATGATATTTGCCTACTGTATGAAAGTTTCCAATAATGTATTTAAGTAACTATTGTTTTTCAATTTATTCGTAATAAATTACGTTCTCTTCATAATGGCTGAGTTTACCAATCAAGAAATGGCTCAAATTCAAGAGATAAAAAAGTTGCGTTTTTAGTTGAATAACCTTATGAAAATGACACAAAAAGTCAGTGGCGTACATTTTTTTCCCAATAATATTGGTTGAAGTGCCTCTCGGGACGCCACTGTATTCGATAATTTTTATTTGTTCATGGCAAAATGAGCTCGTTATCACTATAAATACCGTTATCAAACTTCAACAAAATCGAGTAAAAGATAAATTAATTAAAAATAAAAAACTAATAAAAAAAAAAATTAAACACCCTGTAATTTGGAAACAAAGCGAAATTCGAAAAAAAGTTATACCACATTTTCGTCTTAAAATTAAGCGAAGAATCACCCTTTTCATTTTGTCACAGAGGTTAGGAAACACCCTGTACATACTACGTTTCCATGGGCGAACTCAAATCATTTCATAACGGTCATGAAAACGTATTTGAAAATTGTTTTCAAGACCATCTGAGTTGAAGGTCGATTCAATAAATTTTGGGATGGTAACCCAAATCGCTTTGAGATCGTTTTCCAACAACTGTCATATCGTTGACTTGGACTTGACCGATACTTACGTGATACCAGGTGTGTTTGTTATCCTCCACCAGTGCACACGATTTATATTTTCCTACACTGCGGCGCTTATTAGTGCAAACATTTAAATTAGTGTAGGATGCACATTACTACACTCGCTACACCAGGTCAAGAGGAAGTGTAACAAGTGTAGTGTTGTGTGGAATACGGTGAGGAGCCAATTTCGTGTATTTTCTAAACAAAGCTTCTCTTAAACTAACCTTAAATAAAGATAAAAGAGAATTTGGAGTGAAAAATCAGTGTGGATCTGATTGCAAGTGTTTGTCTGTTTTTTAGGTCACAATATCTGCACTGAATGTACTAATACGTTTGGTGAATTTCCTATACACTGGTAGCAACTAGTTTTAAGTTTCACTTCAACCTACACCGAAATAACAAACACACTTTCTGAGTTAGATGTGGACAGTGGACACTGGACAGGAATAATGTCAAAATTTGAAACGATTTGAGCAAGGTTTTGAAATCGATCTGAAATCAGACAAGTGGGTAACCTTACAAACATCAAATCGTTTTCAAATCAATTTGAGATTGCTCATGGAAAGGTAATAACCTCGGTAATAACCAATAACCAATGACTTAGCACTAGTCTTTAGAGTTTGAACTACTACCGACTAGAATAATCTGATTTTTTGTTGAAAGCATATTGATTTCAGTGGAAACAGTTGGAATCCTGAATCTGAATCAAAGAAGACAATAAACCACGAAAGAATAGAGCGAAGTGTTTATTATTGTCAAAAAACTGTTCTATTGATACTTAAACCAATAAAATGTTTATGAAAAACAACATGGGTACTTTATTACTTTTACTTTTAGATACAGATACTATAGAATACCTAGTGTTGTTTTTTATTAGGTATACATTCGACCTATTTAAGCAAAGTATAAAAAAAATCTTAAAATAGCAGAAACGGGTATAACCAATGTATAACCCATTACCGGTAAACCAAATTAACATTTACACAGCACAGAATACAGAAAACAAAAATTATTTTGATCATGATAGCAAGAGAAAAACACAAAAACATTGGAAACCCACATGTTGCTCTCACTTACCAGAACTAAGAGGGATAAGTAGTTCCTGTTCCTTCTCCATTGTATTCTTGATTTGGGTTTTAATCACACAGTACCCGTCAAATATCAAATAATCGAAAACTATGATGGGTACTTAGTTCAGTAGAAATGTACAGTGAGTAATGAATATCACGAAAATAACAAAAGTTCACATTTTCCACAACTTTCAAGTTTATTTCGAGCACTAGCAAGTAAATATGTAATTTAACGCAACAACATAAACTTTCTATTGTGTTTTTTATACACTTCTACAAGTCAGCCATATTCAATGTTGACCATAAATTAAATGTTGACATTCTTGTTTCTTGCTTTAGAAAATTGTGTGGTGTGAACAGCTGTAAGTAGCATTGATTTTGAATGATGTAATGAAAGGTTTACATTCAATTTCATTTTGAAGTGGAACTGTCAAAGTTCACCTTGCCAAATGGGAATCATATCGTACCATCTATAATGAATCTGTGTTCAAAGTCACCCTTTAGCCAAATAAAATGTAGATGGTACCATATGATTCTCATTTGGCAAGCAGAAATTTGACAGTTCCACTTTGAAATGAGATAGAATGTAAACCGGGCGGCTTACATTGAATTTCACTTCGAAGTAGAGCTGTCAAATTTCCATTTGGCATACAAGAATCATACGCTAGCATTCACAGCCAATTTGTGTTCAAAGTCACAATTATGTCGAATAAAATGTAGATGGTATCTTATAATTTTCATTTAGCAAGCAGAAATCTGTCACTTCCACTTCGACGTGAAATTCAATATGAACCAGCAAAGTGAGTTTGCGCTTGTCAGACAAGTGCGATGTTGCCATAACAAAAAGTTATTCCGTTCGTTCGTTGATGTTGATGGCCTTACACTAAACTTCTTCTTGACCTGGTGTAACCAGCTAGTGCAGTGATGTGCATCCTGATATAACTTAGACTTAAAAGGAAAATCTTGAAACTGTTTCCTCAGTCTGACCATGAACAATCCATATACGTTTCGTCCTACTAGGACTCATCAGTTTGGCTATGGGTCTATGTCAACTACAACTTTTCACATAACTTAGACTGTGGGCCAAATTAAGTTAGAACATAGTTTTAGCCTTAATAACTTTTTTGTTTGTTTATAGATTTTGATGAATTTTGTATATGATATTTGGTCAATCTGTCCTGGATGTTCCTCCAAATCCACGTTGCTATGAAATTTTGAAAAAATTTAATCAAAATGAAGTGAAAT
The DNA here is from genome assembly GCA_958502075.1 of Orchestes rusci. NCBI lineage: Eukaryota > Metazoa > Arthropoda > Insecta > Coleoptera > Curculionidae > Orchestes > Orchestes rusci. The sequence continues at coordinate 2,323,873 of OY293307.1, read as the reverse complement.
TGTTGTTATGCCGACAAGCACCATCATACAGAAAAAAACATAGTTACTTAGGTTATGTTTCTAGAATATATTTTCAGGATACCTTTTTCCAATGATGCCCTTCTCAAAAAATGTATCAATTGGTCTGTGAGTAGCGCAGTTTTTTTTTGCAACGAGCTTAAATGCGCGCATTTCATAAAAACGTTCCATGTTCAGTCCTGGCCACGGTGTAAGATAAATAGGTGATGTGACGAGCCGGCAGAACGTGTCTCGAAACTACTAACGCCGGCCGTAGTAGTCAGACAGGTTAGTGGGCCGAATAATTTTTAGACGGGTATCAATCAAAATGTTCCTGTGGTCATAGTATTTGATTAAAAAGGTTTGAGTTAGTTGGTTTCAATCGAGTATATGTTTTATTAGGGAATTCTTATTAAAAATTAAGAATCAAGACCTCCAGGAAGGCTTGAGACAATCATTAAAAAATGCAAATATGGGTTATTTTGCGAATATTTGCAAACGCAGCCTAAACGGCTACTTTGACAACAAAAATTTCCGATTAAAATTTGTAGCTGAGGAAATTTTCTATAAAATTGTTCCGCTGGCAAATTTTTAGCTCATATGGTTTTCGAGTTTCATCTCCACGAAGATGCAAGATTTTTTTTTCAATTTCAAGCGTTCACGCCGTTGTCGCCTGTGATTGTGTTTTACCGCCAGGCATAATATAAAAGGATTTGTTGTTTGTCATCTCTATAAGTATGTAATTGTTGTTAACCTGTTCCTGTAAGATGGTTTTACAGCTGATTTAATGATCATGGACGATGAAAACAATTTGAAAAACAAAATGATAAAATAATAAGACACTGATCATAAATGATATGTATATCTATTTATATAAAAATGAAAAACAATATTTGATTTAAATACAGATGCCAAAGTTATGCTTATCTGTAATATCTATCAAAAAAGTAATAATCTACTACATACCTGATAGGTATGGTGTTTGAGAAAATTAGATATCGAGTTGAATATAAAAGTAATTGTGAAAATCAATCAATCAATCAAAATTAAAATTTAAACAACGTTTATTCAACATGTTTTTAAGTCTTTTGCAATCTATTATCCAGCAATGCATAATAGTAATTAATTAATTAATCAATTTATTAGGATATTTCGGGATGCTCGTGGATTATTTGTTACAAACATTGAAAGTGTGACATTTGCATACTCACCGTGTTTCACTCGATTTCTAGAAAACGAACTATACATTCCGGTTCAAAATGTCTTTCGCAGGCACAATCCTTTTCAGTTAATTTTCTGTCTTTTCGAGGAATTGCCTGGTTATATTTTCTTAAATCGTTCTTAGGAATTGCGAATATGGAATATTTTTCTTTACATGTAGCGTACCCGCTTTTACAGTTCGGCACACAGCATTTTCTTCCCATGATTTACTTAATAACTCACACAAAAATTATTGTAATTGCGACAAATTTGCCGTTGACACGTCAAGGTGGGACTAATGTACAATCACAAATAAAATAATCAATAGATCAAGAATGAAAAACTCTTTTTTTTTGAAATTTGACGCGCCTACATCGCTCGCATTAATAGCCGGAAGAAATATTTTAGGCCCACTTCAGTGCGTCCTTGTCGCACAATTTCGTCTCTGTTGCGTTAGCAAATATGAGACAAGCGGTCTGTATGTTGAGATGGCGCGTGAAACCACCTATTTATCTTACACCGTGGTCCTGGCTAAAATTCTAAAGCTCAATTTTGGGTAATAATCAGAACATATTGACAAATATCAGATCCAAAAATCATCAATATCCATGCACAACCAAAAAAGTTACCAAAAGCGTCAAAAATGTTCAAGCTTAATTTGGCCCACAGTGTATTTTAAGTGATATGTGTATATACAGCGAGGAACAGAAATTACTTTTTACCCCCAAGTTTTCAACACCCTGTTGAAAAAAAAAATTGAGCGGCAAAATTTGGCTTTATTATATTCTATGGTGAAGTGCAATCGATTCTCAGCAAATTGCTTTTTTGTTCATGTCAATATCTGCTTTTTTGGAAAAGATACACATGTTTAAAGAAAACGCTGCAGTTTTTCAATATTTCATCAACAAATGAATGACAACATTCTTATACTAGCAATACTAGCATGAACAAATAATATTCAACATCTAATAGTGCGTATTGTCACCGACCTCGTATTCTTATGACTTCAGCCATGCGACGTGGCATGCTCCGGATGCAGCTGTGAATTGCCTTTTGAGGAATATTTCCCATTTTTCAAAATGGGCTTCTCGGAAATCAGGCAATGTTACCATATTATGTCTATTACGAAGACGGCATGGTGGAAATCGAACATGTATGGGATCATATGGTAGATTTCTTTAGACATCAGATGTGGGTTTTGCCGGCGGGACGGATAGTGACGGCAGAAGGGGGATTTTCGCGTCTTTGAGAGAGTGACCGGACCATTGACGTAAGTAAAAAGAGGACTTGTAACTCCCTATAAACGTCATACGTCGAAATTGCGGCCAATTTGGACAAGAAAAAATGGCGTCCGACAATTTTTAATAATAATTTGTATCATTGCGGATCTTACTGATGATTTTGTGAATTTAACACCTGCAGTAATCTATAAACAAAAGTTGAATTTGCACGGCCTAAAAAATTGTTACCTAATTTGACAGTGACGGCCATTTTTTAAGGTCGCATAACAACTCACACTGTGGGGTATCCGGACTTTTTGGAATATTTAGACTGTGCTTGTATCTTCTCTAAAAGAGCAGATCTCGACATCAGAATGACTCAAATTATTCCTGACTGGAATTTATTGTCTCTTGCTATTTACATTGAAACCTATACAACCATGGACCATGGCAATCAGGTTCTCATCGTTGCATATATAGAGTGTTTATCAATTGAATGACATAGGTCCGCAACAGCCTGATTTTCAAGATACAGGGTGTTGAAATTTTGAAAAATAAATGGTTTTTATAATTCCTTTGATACTATTCCAGATATCTTCATGAAATTTGGTACACGTCTTCTATGCATCAATATGCATTTTCTAATGTACAAACAATTTTATTATTTTCACCAGTGGCGTCCGTACGGGTTTTGCCCACAATATTTCTGAAGAAAAAACTTGTACGCCACTGCTTCCTTTCAAAATAAAAATTCTTTTTGAAATCTCTATTTATTTCTGAGCCAATTTGTTCTCTTGATTTTTTTTTCGTCTGGCGCATGGTTTTCGCTTGAAAAATAAAATCTACTTAATTACATTGACACCCTGCTGTGTCTTCTAAATTTTCAGAACACTGTCGGCCTCTTCAACATTCTCATGCATATTGATGCATAGAAGACGTGTATCAAATTTCAAAAAGATATCTGGAATAGTATCAAAATAATCATAGAAAAAGATTTTTTTTATAAATTTCAGCTGCCTGTTTCTACAAGGCTCTTGCGGACATATGTCCATATGAGCTTTTTTTCTTTAAATCATCCAAGGATCATCACCCTTAAGTAGCATTCAATAATAAACACCCTCTATTTAGATTATAAATGTAAGTAGCATGCTTGCAACCAGTCAGGTCTCGTGATACTTTGGTTTAAGAGCCGCCGAAGCCGCCTTCTCAGGACTACGAACTAGAGAGTAGACGATAGCCTAGTTTACATCGATAACTCGTTTAGTTCGGTCCGATAGGACCAAGCTGGTGGGGATAGTACGGTAGGACCAATGCTTGCTTCCTGCCCGTTTACACCGTCTTGCAACGCGTGAACTAAATGTGTACGCCCGCAATTCGTCAAATGTCAAAAACAAGTCGAAATTATTCATCAACACAATTCGTAACCAAAAGAAACATGAGTAAGTACTCTCAGATTGCCTTAAAAACTCAGAACCAACACAATTCACAATAATAACAATCAATATAACCTCAAAATTTTGATCCAGATCGAACCAAATTTAGTTCGGTACACTTGCTGGCGAGTACTGAACCAAGAGCGGACCAGCTTAGTCCTGTTTACTGTTTACACCATTCGAATCAAATATTTGGTTCGGATATAGTCTGAATTTGGTACTTGGTCCGTGGACCAAGTTGTCGGTATAAACTAGGCTAGTATTCGTTGCTCAAGAAATGCAGATCCAAAACTTACTTTGCGGTTTCTCAAATAAGTGAATCATGTAAAAGAATGTTTGTGTCTTCGCTGTGTGTATGGACACCATTATCTGTCTTCAGTGCAACATCGCAACCCAAATTATTTCTATAGCCTAGTTTACACCGACAACTTGGTCCGCGGACCAAGTACTAAATTCGTACTATATCAGAACGAAATATTTGGTTCGAATCGTGTAAACAGTTGCGAACTAAGCTGGTCCGCTCTTGGTTCGGTACTTGCCAGCAGGTGTACCGAACTAGATTTGGTTCGATCTGGATCAAAATTATGAGGTTATGTTGATTGTTATTATTGTGAATACGCTAGGTTTTTGTGACGTCATGACGTCAGCTGTCAGACGGAAATATCCAAACAAACTATTTTTTATTACCTCAAAAGCTGACTTTTCACTCGGCTAATCATATACGCACTAACGGGACACACGATATATGTAATACACCCAAAAATATAGTCCAAAGAAGTCCAAATTAAACACAAACACTGATTTCAAACTCACACAAGACAAAACCACATGACACAAAAGCTTGTTTGGATACCAAATTCGGCCACGACCAATCATATGGTGCCTGTGACGTTTTCAAAAACGTCGCGTATTGTGTTGGTTCTGAGTTTCTAAGGCACTCTGAGCGTACTTTGATTTGGTCACGGATTGTGTTGATGAATAATTTCGATTTGTTTAGGCGTTTGACGGATTGCGCGCGTACTCATTTAGTTCATGCGTTGCAAGACGGAGTAAACGAACGAGAAGCAAGCATTGGTCCTACCGTACTATCCCCACTCACTTGGTCCTATCGGACCGAACTAAACGAGTTATCGGTGTAAACTAGGCTTATGACCCAAACATTGAACTCGATACTACCGTACCTGGAAGGGACCCATCCGTGCTGTTTACATCGAGTTGACTGAAGACAAATTTTCGACTAGAAAGAGATAGAGACAGAAAGGGGTGTCTATCTTTGTCATATCTGTTGACATAATATATTAGCTGTGTTTGATATGCACTACTAGTGCACACTTTTTCAGACTGCAATAGTCAGTGTGGCTTTGTTTATGATATGTTTGTCTGTTTTTTAGGATATAATCTTAGTACGTTTAGTAAAGAGCGTTGCAGCTAGTATTATGTTCAATCAATATGTAGCTTTCTATAGTTTGGGTGCCAAACAAAATGGTTAATTTCTGCAGTGCATTTGGGTGTGGTAATAAATACACTCCAGAAAAGCAGATCTCATTTTTTGGCTAAGTGATATAACTCAAATTATTAAGGACAAGGGCATGCACCTTAAGTATACCTACACGAAATTGTCCTAGTTAAAAGGGCCCTACTCACACAGCACACTCCTGCAGCAGGGGCAATCTAGGCCTGCCGCAGGAGAAACTTCCTTGTAAAGTACGTTTTGTTTTGAAAATGTGACAATTTCACATCCTGTTCGAGTTCGTTGGTACTACTAACATCATTTCCAAAGTTTGTTTTCTCATATCTTGCTTGAAATAATGCTAGGAAGGTATGAAGGGGCCCTTACCGCCCTGCTTGCAAGGCGACCTAGGAAATTGCCCCAATCGCCCTGCCTCCTAGATTGCTCCTGCTGCAGGCGTGTGAGTGGGGCCCTTTAGGAATTGACGATGGTAAACACTCCAAGAAATGCAAAAGTCTATTCGGATATTCCTCAAGCCCCCTATCAAAAAACACCATATTTATTAGTTTTAATGTGACCTCAAAAATAAAAGTATTTTTATTTTAAGCTATAATCGTTATCGAATTTTATACCTTCACTTTAATCAATACACAGGTTAAACATATAAATCACCTTGCACCCACTACCAACCCTGTATTTTCTTATTTATTTAATCGAATTACGGATCATCTAAGTATACTTAATTATTTACCAATTTGTTTCTTATTTAGCATTTTTCCAGATAGTTTTTTGGAATATGGATCCATTATATCATGATAATTAAGACTACTAAGTATGCACAGAATTGTAGTCATTTTTTCCAAGCAAATCAACCGCTTTTTCAATTTATCTTCAAACTATTTGAAAACCTCCGACTTCGCATAAGGGCAATGAGTGTGACAAAGATAGCAACACCTTTTGAGTCCAACCAAAATATACCTATGCGCCAAAAAAATACGACTAAAATTGCCTCAGTTGTCGACACGACAGGGGCCCTTCCAGTTACGTAGTATCGAGTTCAATGGACCCAAACTGTGTACTGTCACTAGTGTCACCTGTCTATATGACATATGACATCACCAAATTGCGAAACCGCACCGCATCCTGTGTGGTGTTTGTTTATGTTTTAGCAGGCTTTAAAGGTTCAAGTTGTTTATAATCTCAATCTCTCATATTTGATGCATTCATTGAGTATCACAGACAATGGTTATACAACATGTTGCTCTCATAACTAAAAAGCTGTTTAAACGTAAGTAAATAAAAGATAGCAATTTTGAGTCAACAAAACAAATGAACTATAATAAAAGCAATTTTTATTGTCAGTTAATTGCATTATTCAATTTGCAGATGTATGAGCGAGATACAATTTCGTTATTTGCATCATTCCAGTTGGGATGTTTGTGAAGCACAAGTAGAATGTAGAATCAATAACGAGGGTTGAGCATGTGCAGTAGAGTGCCAACCCCCACATTTTCATCCACCCACCCTAAAGTTTATGTGATCAAAAGTTGCGAATCAATAAAAAAACTAAAGCAAATAGTGCGATGTCGATCTGGAAAAAATTGGAACGACAAAATAGTGGCTTGTTTGCATTTGATTTTGGGAAATATAAACTTTGAGTAAGGGGTAACTTTTGGCCTAGTAAGAAAACGCAGTCCTTCACGATGCAAACATTAAGGAAGAAGACCAGTCCCTTGAAATGTGAGTGTATTTTTATTATTTTTCACAAAACGTCGCTTTGTAATATTTATTCGTGAGTCATCCCTGAAGATAATAAGATGGTAGTTCCTATGGAGTTAAATTTTATTGGTAGGTATTCAATCTTCAATAAATTATTCATGGTCTATTTATCTTATCTTGTTTGAAAATAGACAAATAATAGATAGTTGAAGTGCTTTCATTCACGTAGACGTAAACGTGGTGATTGACATCTTGGCAAGCGCACTTCGTTTTTTCTCACGTTTGCGTTTACGGACATACGTAACCTTGCGTGTCTTCACGTATTGCACGTTATCCCTTATACGTAATCCGAGGTTTGCCGATCGAGTCTCTGATCTTGGATAATCTGCCAACGAATCAATTTTGGACATTACACGTCATATTTTTATTTGGCCTCAAAATTCATTAACCAAATTGTCACAAACATCACTTTTTTTTCAACTTTTACAGGTCGAAATATATAAACAAAACAAATTAGGTTAAGTTAACTCGCCACGTTTCACGTACGTCAAATGCCACACTTCAACTAGCTTTTGGATCATTACGTAGACGTGAACTTAATGCGTTAACGTATTACGTTAACGTCTACGTCTTGGTTCAACTTCAACTGTCTAATAATAATTAACGTGATTTGCGTCCATAGACGAAAATAAAAAATTTGCGTCGAAATGGTTTGTTTTTTTAGGTTAGTTAGAGTTTGTCAGATTGGCTCAGTTTTGTTTGGTAAAAGGTACTTTATGCCTGGCTCACATTCAATTTCATTTCGAAGTGGGACTGTCAAACTTCCGCTTGGCAAACGGGGATTATATGATACCATTCACATCGACTTTGACGTAAGCGTGTCTCGCGTGTCTCCTCGTAATATTCATGACGTCACAGTTGTAGTCAGATGTTTAGCTCTTTGTCCTTCAAGTCGATTGTCATCAATCAAATTATATTGCTAATTATCAAGCCTCATTTACATTCAATTTGTTTTTGAATTGACAGCTTAAAGATTGATGGAGGGACAACTAAACGTATAGGGTTTCAGCAGGCTCACAATTTAAAAATATTACTGTGTAAAAAATACACTTTTTTAAATAACAACCTCAACATTCATTAGAGATTTGGATTTAGCGTAAGATTCTACGTATGGACAGTGGTTTTATTTAGCAGAACGTGCAGTGCTGTCAAGCTATCGAGGATTCACTAAAATTTAAGGAAAAAACATTATGTTGTTAAATAAGCTACAAAGACGAAGGATTTGGAATTGAATCTTGCAAATATGCGATTTTTTTCTTTGTAAGCTTCAAGGTAATTGATTTTTGAAAAAAAATCGCTATAATTTATGCAGGATGTTTTCCACAGCTGGTCCAACAAAGTGAATTTAGAGACGAAGAAACTTCATTTTCACACCATGTGTCACGTTATCTAGTTTTATTAAGCACTCAAAATCCTGCAACTTTGCACTCGATGATACCCTTTCCATTTGATTTTTTGTTTCAAAATGGCGTCCAGCTATCATTTTGTCATTTTCAGCTTTCATGACTGTCAACAAATGCAGTGTGTTCAAATTTCAAACGGTTCAATAGTTAGAAGGGGGGGGGGACGATCAATCAAACGAACGATGATTGATATGTAGAGGTTGCGCCGTAACTAGGGAATCGGAAATCCACGAACGATAAACCGAATCGATTCCGTCACCGAGCTCCATCATTGACATTCCTGTCATCGGTGTGTCATCTTGATGTCATAACATGTCCGTATTTCAGGGTCTTAACACTTTTTTTACCGAGTGTCGGCCGTTTTTAAACGTGTTTGAGGGTAAGTTATCACACTGCTTTTGGTATACAGTGAAATATCTTCTCATTATCAAGTGTGAACCATATTCTATCTTTTTTTTAGATGTGTATTTGAATTTCAGAACCGGATCGGAGCCGACTGACGTCATTTTTGTCTGAATTCTGATTCGTCCGAAACCCGAACGTATAACGACGCAACCTTACTACTATCAATTAACCTTGGGGAACGATGAAGAATTGCACTGTATTATACCAATCTTTTGGATTTTAATTCCTCTTGTTCCAACACCAACAAAGGGATATTTTCTCCAATGAAGTTCATCAACATAAATAAGTAAATTTTTGTCACTTTATCCCTGTTGAAAGCTTGGCTCCATTGTTCAACAGTCAACCCTCTTTCACAATATTCACATGAAACGAGAACAATCCACATGCGGAAAAAATAAAAAGGTGCGGTTTGAATCTTGAATGCGTTTTTTCAATGTCAAACCATTGGTTGATTGATTCTCTATTTCTCAAAACGTCTACAAACAACGAGTATCTTCTCTGTCTACTGCCGTCACTGTCAATCGAAATCGACTAAAATAATGGACAAATGAGCGGTTTTGAAGCAATGATGATGACGTCACAGTTCATTACTAGAACTAGGTGACGCCCCGTTTTTGGTCATTTAGCGAAGTATACGTTTTCTTTTTTATCTATAGTACATGCGCTAATCCGAAAAGCCTGGAACTCATAATCCGAACAATATGCTACCGTATTCTTGAGTTTATAGAGTAGAATGTCTCAAAAAGTAGATATATTTTTGATGAGAAATAAATTGAATATTTTGACAATCGTTTGAAACTTTTTAAGGAATTGAAAAAAAAAAAGTCGAACTAGCAGAAACTTGAAACAAACAAAAAATATTTTTTCCCAACGAAAACTGAAGTGTTTTTTATATTAAGAATTTCATTTTTTCGTCACCTCAGTTGGTTTTTAGCGGCATTAAAATTGTTTTGAAAAGTTGTTGGGCTCAAAAAATTAGCCTTTTTCATAAATATTTGTGTATACTACAGCCTACCACACCAAAACATTCGGAATTTAATAAAAACCCATTTTTTCCATTTTAAATATTGCAGACTTATATTGTGTCATAATATATCGTTGTATTCGTGATAAAATTGATATGCTTTTCAATACAGGCACCATTTAAAAAAATTAAGTTGATGATGGTTTCTCCAAACGCAACGTCGAATGGTGATGTTTATTTAATCATAAAATGACATGACAATAATTCAAGTTTCCTATCCGTTGCCATGATTTTTAACAAGTTATATTCCTTAGTCAAAAACGAAACGACAAAATTCCTGGGTGATGGCGTCAGTTTCAAAGCAAAACTCATCGGCATTTTGGAAGTTTCTGAAGCAAGAGGCGACCGAATGTGTCAAGAGGCCTTGTGTGACCTTAAAATGGCCATCCGAGCCGCAGGTGAACATAAACAACGTATAACAGTGAATATTGCTATAGATGGGTTGAGACTGAGAGATGAAAAAACTGGAGTAAGATGTTCAAAGAAAAAAAAATAGTTTCCGCATAGTGGTTTTGCAGGATTGTCTCTATCATCACCCCGTCCATAAGATATCGTTTATAGCGCAAGATATGACGGATTCGAGGGCCTTTGGCTATATTTTTGGTTCTCCTGATACTGGGCATAGGTTTTTTGGCATCAAGACTGATAAGGCTGCTAGTCAGGTGAGATTATTATTATTATTTTGTCTCTATTTGTTTATTTTGTTCCTTAGTTGTAATCTGTTCAAACCCAAATTTGATTGAACTAATAAAAAATGTTCACAATATTCATCTTCCTGAAAACATCCCTTATATGAATATTTACTCTTTTTCAGCTATGTTGTCATGTGCCCTGAATAATCTAAAGCTTTATAAAAAATACCCGGAAAAATAAATAAATCTTCTATATCACCAAACCCAAACAACCATAATTCCATTTATCTTCCGTTTTTCGTCACAAAGTGATTTGTGTCATCAAAAAACATTAGTGAAGGTGTAAATTTGTATTGAGGTTCACGTTTTGTGTTGAAACTTGGCAACATCTGGCCGTAAAGTCAAGGCCAGTTTCTCTGATGCTATTGTTTACAAATACCGTTTTGTGAGAGTAGAAAGTTAGTAGTGAGTTTATTCCTCAATTTTTTAGGACAACACCTCGTTCTGTGAATTATTTTCTATTCTAAATTGCGCTATTGGGCGTTTTTTGTCATTTCACCGGTGTTGGGATCAAAAAATTCAATCTAAAAGTATAGGCGTTATGTGTCTTGTTATTGTAAGTCTATGGAGAGAACGGACGTATTGGTTTTATTGCGATCGCATACTTGTTCAAGTTTTTGGACTTGAAATGGGGTTAGGTTCTTGGGTTCTTTGATTTTTTTTGATTATTTCGGGTTCTTTCTTGTACTTTCGGATTCATTGATTCTCTGATTCTTTCGAGGTCTATCCGAATACTTCGATGGTCTTCCGGGTCCCTTCGGGTTATTTCATGCTCTTTCGTGCGTTTTCGGACTCTTTGATTCTCTGGTTGTTTGGAATTCTTTCGGTTTTTTTCGTGTCCATTCGGATTCTTTTATTCTCTGCTTGGTTCTAGGTCTATCGGGTTGTTTCAGGCTCTTCCGGGTCCTTTGAAGATCTTCCGGGTTCCGTCGAGATCTTTGGAGTTGTTTCGGGTTCGTTCGGGTTCTTTCGTGTTCTTTCGGATTCTTTGATTCTCTGATCCTTTTGAGGTCTATCGGGCTGTTTTGGGTTTCCGGGTTCTTTCAATTTCTTTCGGGTTCGTTCAGGTTCTTTCGTACTCTTTCGGACTCTTTGATTATCTTGTTTTTTCGGGTTCTTTGGGGTTTTTTCGGTTTTTTTCGTGTTCTTTCGAATTATTTGATTCTCTGGTCGTTTCTAGGTCTATCAGGTTCTTCCGGGTTCTGTCGGGATCTTTCAAGTTGTTTCGGGTTCGTTCGGGTTTTTTCGTGTTTTTCGGATTTTTTGATTCTCTAATTTTCTTGGAGGCCTATCGCGTTGTTTCGGGTTTTTTGGTTCTTTCGGGATTCTTTCAAGTTGTTTCGGACTCTTTGATTCTCTGGTTCTTTGGGATTCTTTCGATTTTTTTCGTGTCCACTCGGATTCTTTTATTCTCTGGTTGGTTCTAGGTCTATCGGGTTGTTTCGGGCTCTTCCGGGTTCTTTGGAGATCTTCCGGGTTCCGTCGAGATCTTTGAAGTTGTTTCGGGTTCGTTCGGGTTCTTTCGTGTTCTTTCGGATTCTTTGATTCTCTGATCCTTTCGAGGTCTGTCGGGCTGATTTGGGTTCTTCCGGGTTCTTTCAAGTTCTTTCGGGTTCGTTCAGGTTCTTTCGTGCTCTTTCGGACTCTTTGATTATCTTGTTCTTTCGGGTTCTTTGGGGTTTTTTCGTTTTTTTTCGTGTTCTTTCGAATTATTTGATTCTCTGGTCGTTTTTAGATATATCAGGTTCTTCCGGGTTCTTTGGAGATCTTCCGGGTTCTGTCGGGATCTTTCAAGTTGTTTCGGGTTCGTTCGGGTTTTTTCGTGTTTTCGGATTTTTTGATTCTCTAATTTTCTTGGGGGCCTATCGCGTTGTTTCGGGTTTTTTGGTTCTTTGGGATTCTTTCAAGTTGTTTCGGATTCTTTGATTCTCTGGTCCTTTCGAGGTCTATCGAGCGGTTTTGGGTTCTTTCGGGTTCCTCCGGTTTTTTTTCAATATAATCCGGGTTCTTTTTGTTTTTTTGATCTGGGGTCTATCGGGTTTTTCCGACTACTTCCGGGTTCTTCCGATTTCTTTTGGGTTTTCGAGTTCTTTCGGGTTCTTTCGGGACCTTCCAGGTTCCTTGAGAATTCTCTCGGGCTCTTTCGAGTTGTTCCGGGTTCTTTATGGTCTCTTTCAAGTGATTACGGGTTCTTCAGGGCTCGTTGAGTTTCTTTCGTTTTTTTTCGGATTCTTTGATACTCTGGGTCTTTCGGGTTCTTTTGAGTATGATTGAGTTCTTTAGTTTTTTCCGCATTTCTCATGGGTTCTCTCGGGTACTTTCGAGTTCTTTTGGATCCTTTCGGGTTCATCATTCAGCATGATTATCAGTCTGAATTCAATCAGCTGTTCTGACCGATTCAAGAATCATTTTTGAATTGTCGATGACCAAGACTCCAGACATTATCGATTCTATACTTTCAAAACCGAAAGAACCAAAGAACCCGAAGGAACCACAAGGAACCCAGAAGACCTCTAAAGAACCCGAAGCAACTTGATGGATCTCGAAAAAACCTCAAGGAACTCGAAACAACCGAAAAAAAACCCCAGAGAACTGAAGAAGACGAACAAACTCGAAAAAACCTAAAAAAAAACCGGAAGCACTTGGAAGTACCCATAGGAAAAGAACCAAAGATCCCGAAACAAACCGATAGAACCCGGAAAAACTTGCTCGGAAAAATCCAAAAGAGATCGAAAGGACCCGGAAGTACCCGTAGGAACCCGAAAGTATCCCAAAAAATCTGAAAGAACCCGAAACTACTTAAAGGAACCCCAAAGGACCTGAAAGAACTCGAAGCAACCCTGAACAGCCCAAAAGAACCCGAGCGAATTCGAATTAACTCGTAAAAACCTAAGGAATACGGAAGAACTCGAGAAAACCTGGAAGTACCCAAAAGAACCAAACAACAGGTAACAAACCGTTAGAACCCGAAAGAACCCAAAAGAACTCGAAAGAACCCAAGAGAAATCGGAAGAACCCGAAACAACCCAAAAGTACTCGAAAGAACCCCAGAGAGCCTCGAAGAAATAGGACCCGAGCTGACTCGAAAAAACCCGACAAAACCCAAAGAACCCGGACGAACTCGAGGAAACGCTCGCAGCATGCAGATCCAATTAGGAAATTGCTTTCACATATCACTAAAAAATTGCTTTACGACTTTTCTACCGCTGCTTTGTTTCATTTATACAGGGTGTTTCCTAACCTCTGTGACAAAATGAAAGGGGTGATTCTTCGCTTGATTTTAAGACGAAAATGTGGTATCACTTTTTTTCGAATTTCGCTTTGTTTCCAAAATACAGGGTGTTTAATTTTTTTTTTGATTAGTTTTTTATTTTTAATTAATTTATCTTTTACTCGATCTTGTTGAAGTTTGGTAACGGTATTTATAGTGATAACGGGCTCATTTTGCCATGAACAAATAAAAATTATCGAATACAGTGGCGTCCCGAGCGGCACTTCAACCAATATTATTGGGAAAAAAATGTACGCCACTGACTCTTTGTGTCATTTTCATTTTTTCTCAGGTTATTCAACTAAAAACGCAACTTTTTGATCTCTTGAATTTTTATCGTATCTTGCCTAATTTTTGAGATAAAAAATTAAAGTTAGTTGAGTGAGTTTTGACGCAAAAAGTAATTTTATCGCTGATGTTGAATTTTCTAACAAATACAGCGATCAATTATAATCATTTTAATGGAGAATTCAAAAACACTAAATAAATAAAAAAAAGTTAAATAAACTGCTGAAAATGTCCTCCACGAGCCAGTAAACATCCATTAAATTAAACACCCTGTATTTTGGAAACAAAGCGAAATTCGAAAAAAAGTTATACCACATTTTCGTCTTAAAATTAAGCGAAGAATCACCCCTTTCATTTTGTCACAGAGGTTAGGAAACACCCTGTATAAAATATCACACATTGATACATTTGTTGAAGGTTTTCTGGTTTTACATCATTTTCAGGTGGTAATAGCGATGAGAGATTTATTTCAAGTGGTGTTCGCTCTGAAGAAAAAAGAAATTGAACTAGCCAAGCAGCATCTGGAAAAAAGCTATTTACCCACCTCGCCCCTATTCTCAGACAGCCCCAGTGCAGTGACCAAGGTAAGAAGAAGAAAGTCTAGGGTATGTATCCGCTTTTTGCATACTTTATAATTTTGTAGCCTAGTTAGGTGCATAGAAAAAGGCTATTACTTTACATCTTTCGTCCGTCAATTGTTGTCATACCTTATCGACTGATTGATTTCAGGTATTTGTCTTTATGCTGCATCTTTTACACTTTTCACACTTTTTGGTGTATAATTTGACAGGCGAACATACATACCGGGTGACAATTTTGAAACTTGAAATTTCCATATCTTTTTTTGTTCCCCCTTCGATTTATAGAATCTGTTCTGAGCGTTTTTTGATTCAGTTTTTCGTTCCCAAAATATGGAAATTTCATGTTTTAAAATTGTCACCCTGTATGTAGTGTTTTCATCATTGAGTTTTATAAGGCTTTAGAGAAAAAAACCTTCAAAAATACTGGCACCATCATCCAATTTTGGACGTATGTCTTGAGAAATTCACTGTATCGCTATCCTTGTCGAGTTATATCTATCTGCGTCGCCGAAAACTGACCTGCTTTGGACGCGGTTGCCGATTTGGGCAAATCTTCATCAATGAAAATTCCTCTGTGTACGAAATTGATTGATAAGACATGATACAATGAAAATTAAGGAGGATTGAGTATTGTTCATTTTTCAAGAAGGTGCATCAAGGTTCACTATTCTAGATTATCGCATAATCAGACACATTTACAACCATGATTTCGTGTGAATCAACTCAATGTTGAACAACGGTGATAGTGTCTAATGATGATATAATGTGAAACATTTTTGTGCTACTCAAAGCTTAATTACTAACATTCATTAAATAATGATTTTTTGTGCATTGGATACAGGCGATACATAGTAAATATTAGTCCTAGTACACGGCAACGCTGCCTTTAAACAGCAGGTATCGATTTTGAAGGTAGTGCGGTGATGCCATGGGGTTTCAACTTGAAAACTTCTACTTTCGTGCTTGTGAAGTGTTGTATTGTGACTTTATTTGTGAAAAATGGTAGGATTGTGCTTGCTGTGTCAAAAACTGGACCATTCGGATCCAGAAATCACCATTCACAGGTAAGTGTCAAATTTGCATTGAGCATTGACTGGAGAGGGATCCAGTGGTGTAGAGTGTAGGCATCATCATATTTTATTCATGAAAATGAGGATTTTTCAATCTTCAGGAAGTTTGAATGTTTGTTGTTATTCGTGAATAGGTAACAACGAAAAAATGAAACTGATTTGGAAAAAAAGCCTGAATCTTAGTGTTCTATGCAATAGGAACCGATTGTTCTCAAATAAGAAAGGATATTCATATTACTTGAATACCTATTCCATTATTTCCTCGATTATTTCATACACAGTCAAGATGAATTATTTATTGGATACTTCCTCAACTGTCTTATTTTCGTTTTTTTTTATTACAATAAGGTTGAAGTCTTCAGTAAGAATGCTTACTTTTACAATTATTATTATTATAATCACTTTTTAGAGCTCTTAAAACCTCGCGTTTATCTCGAAATTAACTTTTTGACATATCGCCCTCTTTGCCTGTACCTTTCAATTGGAATTAAAAATTTTGACGACGCCCAGTCTTTCTTCCTGTAAAAGCGAAATATAGTTTTTTCAACAATTTGCTCGAAACCAATCAATAGACTTTTATGAAGGGACATTTTTGTCAGAAACTTCAAATAAAAAAGATAAAGGGGGTCTCAATTAATATATAAAAAAACCTTGTACAGGGCACAGCTAAATGGACCCCGCAATTCACTTTTTAATTTGACGTTTGGAAAAAAGTTTTAAATAAAAGTTCAATGGTTGAAAATAGATATTTACCCTGTTCCCAAGGCTTCCGAATAAACCTTTACATTTTAAAACGTGCCAGAAAAAACGTCAATTTTGTTTTTAAGGTAGGTATAGGATATATAAAAAATGTTTAATTTTCTGGAGATTGCGAAAAGTGAATAGAAACTGCAAATATTGGTACTTGCAAATTGAAGCAGGGTACCTACGCATTATGTATTGTTTATTTGCCCATACTTCTTTGAATGTATATCTAGACATAAATGTTTTTGGGCCAAATTTATGTCTAAACATACAAAATTAAATTTATGTCTAGACATTAATTTAAAGAAGAATAGACCAATAAACAATATTGCTTACCTGCTTCAATTTGCAGGTATACCTATATTTGCGGTCTTTGTTTAGTATGACTCTTGCACCATATTTCTTTGAATTTATCTCCACTCACTTTCCAGCACTGATAATCATTTTGGTATAGTTAAAAATAGTTTTTCGGTCATTTATTTATAATACTTTTCGCCTGTACTATACTTTTGTATTAGAAACAAGAAAAGTAAAACGTTGCTGTTTCCTATTTTTTATATTTTTTTCTTGTTATCCAATTTTAGATTTCCAAAAAATGAAGAGCTGCGAAATATTTGGTGTTCTTTGGTGAGGATTGACGAGGACCGACTTCGAATCAAACCTCCCTTTTTGTGTTCGGCCCATTTTAACCCACAAGACTATTTACGTGACATTGATGGAATCAAATATTTAAAACCGGGAAGCTTGCCAATCATGACTCACCGGCAGACCATACAGTTTCCCGTCTCCAAAAACAAAAATCATATGGCAAATTGAGTAAAATGGCCTTAGGGATATGTAAGAAATTCGAAATATATTTTGTATTTTGGTTGTCATTTTATTCGGAACCGTAATTCATATTGTCGGAAGAACAGCAGGAGGTTTAATTTTTAATGTTATGAAAATTTCAATTTTTATTGATTCAGAAAGTCAAAAATGTGATATGCTGTCATATAACAATAACGACATAGGTACCTACCCAAATTAATATTCATTTATATTTTTCATACAAAACGGTAGAAACTCGAAATGTGCCGCCGCTGTTCCAGATGAAAATCGAGTTCGGACGTACGTATTATAAGAATCACATGTTCTTATGCGGTGTTGCCCGATGGGTTCGGATTCCTCGTTTTATCTCTTTCCACTCATAGTGTTGTCTCTTTCGCACTTATTGTGATATTGGCGTCAAGACTAATACCATTTTATGAATGGGATGCCCAGTCTATAGTATTTAAAGTCAATGGTTTTCATGGGGTATGAAATCATGAGTCTCTGTCATTAACGTCACTTGCAGCTCGCCGATTGGCTGAAAGTGACGTTGATGACAGACCAAACGGGAATGACCTCATGAAATCATACTCTATGAAAACGCCTATGGTTTCATATGGACGACATTGTCTGTCAAATTTCACACCAAGAGTCTGAAAAGGTGTAAAGAGTGTAACATAAAGAAAAGACCCATTAGAGTAGTGATGGGAGTTTAATAATTTAAAATAGTGGTTATAATGGCACAATGTCCACTTACTTCCATAATCAACAACGTTTTTATTTAATAATTATTAGATCTGTGCGCAAAAAAAATGTTTATACGTAATTTTTTGTAGTTTTTTTTTTCATGATTTCACCGCTGTTTGCCTAGCACGAATGCATTATCATTCTTAAACCCTATTTAAACTTTTAAATTGCAGCAGTCTGAAAAGATCAAAACCGAACAAAAAAATACAGCTAGTTCATCGGAGAATAAAAACTCTGGAACAGCTGTGGCTGATTTGGTAGATCTAGAATTGGAATTGAGTAGTTTACAGCAAGGTTTGAATCAAATGGAGAGAATCACTCCTTCTGATCCTTTCGGGTCTAAAGATGATCCTTTTGGCGATAGTTTCATCAGCTATCCTGTTAATGTAAGTATACTGATTATGCGTTGACGATTTCTGCGTAAATACCGCGGTTGTGATTGTCAGAAATTGATTCTACCGCCCCCTCCTTCGTCTGGTCGAGAACGCGCAGCACGTACTTCGGAATGCAGTACTATAGACACGAAAACTCCACCAAATACCGCAGCTAGCTTGGACAGTGCTTCCGATTCGCTTTTCTCCTCGAAAACCAACAAAGAGTTCTCGTTTTCACGAGATTACAATAGTTCTCACGAGGATCCAAGTAGTGGGGACTGGTTCACCCCCTCCTTTAGTAATAATATGCTTGATGAGACTCAGTCGGTGGCGGAACCCAGTAAGGATGACAAACACCAACAAACCAAACAGGAAATTATGGCGCAGTTTGATGTTTTTACAGAACTGGATCCACTTGGTGAGTGTTGGTTTGGGTTAATTTTGTCAAGGATGATCAATCAAAGTAAAGTAAATATATTTACTTTGTTTTGAATGAGTCAAGTTTTAGTTTAGTTTTTTGTTTGAGTTTTGTTTTTGTCAGTTTTGCAATCAATTAACTTTCGCACATGGTTTCAAGGCACTGTCATTACTTCATCACTCTGGATTCTTTTGATATTTAATGTGCTCAGATGTTGTAGCGATAATTTGGACTGAAAGTCACGTGATCAGAGTTTTAATAATCGGGTAGACACTCACCATTGCAGAAATGTTCCAGAAATAATAGACCGTCACATAATGACATATTTTGTTGACTGATTTTATCGTCGCAGGGATTTAAATCACCGAAAATAATTTAAAAAAATTAAAATTCAGCGACCGGAAGTGTGCTAGGCATATGAAAAAATGGACTTTTCCTTCTCATGTTTGATAGAATATTTAGTGCCAAGTCGATTTGTGAAAACCCCAATCGCTTATCTGTTTTAGTTTTCGAGTTACGATTTTTTTAAAGAAATTGTCAATTTTCACTTTGGTCAACTTTCTTTAACATTCTCTGAGACACCCTGTATATTTTTTTGATGATTTTGACAGAAAGTTTAGTACTGATTCGTTTGGTCAAAACCGCAATTGCCTATAGCTTTTAGTTTCCGAGTTACGATTTTTTTAAAGAAAATCACAATTTTTACTTTCGTCAACTTTGACTCCGTTTTTCTCTGAAATTCCCATGGACACCCTGTATATTTTGATGAATCTTATAGAAAATTTAGTGCTGAATCGATTGGTGAAAATCGCAATCGTCTACCTCTTTTAGTTTTCGAGTTACGATTTTTTTAAAAGAAAATGTCAATTTTCACTTTCATCAACTTTGACTCCGTTTTTTTCTCAAGTTTATTGAAACACCCTGTATATTTGTATGATGATTCTGATAAAAAAAAAATAGTTCTGAATCGATTATTGAAAACTGCAATCAACTATCTCTTTTGGTTTTGGAGTTATGATTTTTATGAAGCATCTGACAATTTGCATCTTCCCCAAACTCAACCTTATTCTTTTTCAAATTTTACTAGATCGCCCTGTATATTTTTTTGATGATTCTGATGGTAAATTTAGTTCTAAATCGATTACTGAAAACCGCAATCGACTATCTCTTTTGGTATTGGAGTTATGATTTTTTTTCACAGCTGATAGTTTTCACTTTCCTCGACGATTTTTCTCCAAATTTTACCCAGACACCCTGTAAATTTTGTTGATGATTATGATAGCTCATTTAGTGCTGAATCGATAGGTGAAGACCGCAATCAACGATCTCTTTTGGTTTTGGAGTTATGATTTTTTTAAAGAAACTGACAATTTTCACCTTCCTCAAACTTAACCCCATTCTTCTCCCAATTTTACTAGACCGCCCTGTATATTTTTTTGATGATTCTGATAAAAAAATTTAGTTCTAAATCGATAATTGAAAACTGCAATCAACTATCTCTTTTGGTTATGGAGTGATGATTTTTTTGAAGAATCTGTCAATTTTCATCTTCCCCAAACTTAACCTCATCCTTTTTCAAATTCTACTAGATCGCCCTGTATATTTTTTTGATGATTCTGGTGGAAAATTTAGTTCTAAATCGATTACTGAAAACCGCAATCGACTATCTCTTTTGGTTTTGGAGTTATGATTTTTTTTCACAGCTGATAATTTTCACTTTCCTCGACGATTTTTTTTCAAATTTTACCCAGACACACTGTATATTTTGTTGATGATTCTGATAGATTATTTAGTGCTGGATCGATGTGTGAAGACCGCAATCAACGATCTCTTTTGGTTTTGGAGTTATGATTTTTTTAAAGAAACTGACGATTTTCACCTTCCTCCAACTTAACCCCTTTCCTCCCCAATTTTACTAGATCGCCCTCTATATTTATTTGATGATTCTGATAGGTAATTTTGTTCTGAATCGGTTGGTAAAAACCGCAATCGACTATCTCTTTCTGTTTTGGAGTTATGATTTTTTAAAGAATCTGACAATTTTCATCTTCCCCAAACTTAACCCTATTCTTTACTAAATCGACCTGTATATTTTTTTGATTATTCTGATAGAAAATTTAGTTCTGAATCGATTAGTGAAAACCGCAATCGACTATCTCTTTTGGTTTTGGAGTTTTTCAAAGCTGAAAATTTTCACATTCCTCGACGATTTTTTCCAAATTTAACTCAGAAACCCTGCATATAAGATTTTAATAGAAAATTCAGTGCCAAATCGATTGGTGAAAACTACTATGTATCACCGAGAACCCGGCAAAAGTTGCCCATAACCATAACTGTTAAGAAAAATTACCGGACAATATTGCGAAAAGATTTTTGGTATGCCTAGCACACTTCCGGTCGCTATATTTTCCTTTTTTGAGCTCAACAATCATATTATTTTCAGTGGTTAATAAAATCAGTCAGCAAAATATGTCATTATCTGACGGTCTATAAGTATGGACAAACGGTTTTGTAGATTTTTTTCAAAAGGAAGTAGTTTGAAATGTTCAACTTCATTAATTTTGGTTCAAAGTCCTCTTTGTGGGACCATGGAACGACCCATGGATTTGCCCCTGCTCGGGCGCCAAAATGTAACGTTTCCTTGTTCCTTGATCATTATTTCCGTTTCAGCCGAATATGTTAGATCGGGTACGCGGAACATTTTTTAGGTACGTTTCAGGAAAGTCGCGCGCTTGGCAGAGAGATCTTTCTATATATGTTCGGTGGTTTAATATTACAATAATCTGATCGTATGGTTTAGATCCCAGAAAAGAGAAAATCTCATCTCAATCGCCACAAAATCTGACCACACACGAAAATATCTCCATTAAAAAGCATTCAACGACTAACATCAAACATTGCTATCTGTGGTAAAATAAAATACAAAGTTAATTGGTACATGGTTTTGTTTGTTTCGTTACGTTTCAGTTTGTTTTGGTTGCAACGTAATCTCGCAATATAAAAAATTTACTATTTTATTTTACCCTAGGTACCGGTAAGAGTAAGCCATATATTGATAAGAAACATTTCTTTCAAGAGCTCAAAAACCCTCCAAAAAAAGCGCTGAATGAATTAGTATCTACCACAGGAAATGCTAATCAGGATTTATTTAATATCAATTTCAATAAAACTGCAACTGTTTTCTCTGCTGATCCTTTCGGGGATGATCCTTTTGTCACAGAGGACCCATTTGCCGATTCAGATTTCTCAAAGCAAGATCCTTTCGAGACGGAATTTGCACACAAAGAGTTACATGCAGCTTTGCAGAACAACTTGTCTAGATCTCCTAAAGCTCCACATAGTCCTACATATATGTCAGCGTCGTTGAGTTTTGATGTACAGTTTGACAAGTTAAATGTCAAGAATGATGAGGTGAATGATAATGCTCCTCAGCCGCCGCCAAGGCCAATAAACACCTTGGGTGACATAGAGCCGCCTCCTCTGCCGCCTAAAAAACAGATGGACATTGTGTCCAAGCCGCCTCCACGTCCACCGCATACAGAAGAGGGGGGCAGATATGATTATATTAAAAATTTCGAGAGGGATTTACATCCGGTTGATATTAAAAGACATGATAAAAGTCCCGCACTACCTGTACCGCATAGGAAATCGAAGTTTGAGTCGGACTTTGCAAATCCTCCTGAAAGGCCTAGAAAGTATAATAAGGACTCGAGTGATGAGGACTATCTGGCTCCTATAACATTTCCGCGATCTGATAGTCCTGCAGTCATATTGCCTCCGCCTCAAAGACATGCCAAAAAAGAACCAGTTTTGGTGGAATCCCTCTTGCCTAGTACGACGAGTATAAGTACAGATAATCTGAGTAATTCTTTGGAAGGTTTAGATATGACTTTGAGTCAACTTACTTTAAGTGGCCTTAATGAGCTGGCGACTAAGTTAAAAATACCTCCTCATAAATTAAGCAATATGACTTTAGTTCAGTTAACAAACTATTTGTCTTCCTTCATCAAAAACCAGTCAAGTGAGGATGATAATAAGTTCCCAGCTTTCCAAGCGGACTTTGCCTCTAACTTTGGCAACGCCGCCAATACTGCTGAGCCTTCATTCGATAGATATGCTGTATTCAGAGAATTGCAAGAAGAAATCAAACAAACCAAGATCGACACTGAACCTGAAGAAATACAAGAAGAAAAGCTAGCTTACTTACCTGAAGCAAAAGACGAGGCAACTGATGACAAATACGCAGCTCTAAGAGAAATTGTGGAAATTGAAATTAAAACCGATATAATCAATGATGATGCGAACACAAAAATAGATAAAGAAGCAGTTAGTCAGTATGATAAAGAGCACGAGTCTCACAACAAAGAATGCGAGGGTGATGTTCAGGAGGTCAAATTGAGAACCCCAGATAAAAGTCCTGCAAGATCTCCTATTTTGAAAAGTCCAATTCCAAGTGCCATTACTGAGGTTATACAGTCCAATACGAGATTGACTTCTGGCTCGTTGAGTGATGTCTTGAGTGGAAGCTCGCCTGAGGTGGACAATACTGGTAGTAATTCCGATGGCAATAAAAAGAACATCGATCCTGCTGGTGAGTTGATTAGTTATTCAAATGATTGTTTTAAATACATATATCCACCGCTAGGGAGCGTAATTCAGTCTACTTTCAGAATCTAATAAAATCATATAAATATCTGTTCATACATATAAGCTTGCGCTTGATATACCATTTTCCTACTTTATCGTCCCGGACGCATTTAAGCACAACAACGTACTGGCATCTACACAATAAAAAACGGTTCTCATTGGTCAGTGCCGAACAACAGTACGGATTGCCGAGAATGACGTGAACACGCGTACTCTCTGCTCCAACAATATGATCATCAGAATGCGTATGGGCTACAGTTGTTAGGACAACATTTGATTTATTCAAACATAATTTTATATTTTGTTGATAAACTATATGAGAAATATGTCACAGTTCAAATGAGACATGATAAAAAGAAGGATGTTTACATAACACAAATTAACCTACTTCAAATACCTCGTATTTATGTAATTGATGTATAAACACCCGTTGGGTTAGTTTGGGTTACATGACTCAGATGTGTATAGGTGTTTCTGTTTGTCATTAAACTAAGAAAACTGGACAATGCGCATCGCCTACTCATAAGAACTAGAATAAAACTAGTTTGAACGAACTAATTCGAGCATTTCCGAAGGGCTGACATATTTTTTGTGTCTTGTTTGCCAAATATGGCTGAATTGCATTGAGAGCAAAAAGTACCGGTATTTTTGACGTTTGAATCCGTACTGTTGTTCGGCACTGACCAATGAGAGCCTTTTTTTATTGAGAGGTGCCAGTGGTGCAAGCACATCGTACATTCGATGTGCTTGAATGCTTCCCGGACACCAGGCAGCATCAAAAATACTCCTATATCAAACTTCAGAATATCTCACTATTTTTATTCTAGTCCCGGACTATAAGTATCATTTATCCTCGTTGCCCCGCGTTTGACAGCTTCCATCGTATCCAAATATAACTTGGATATGATGAAAGTTGTGAAAAATTGTAATTTCAAGGCCAAATAAATGTGTCCCATTGAAGCAATGGGGAAGACAAGTTTTTGTCGCTTCTCATTGTTATTTTTTTCTCGGGAATAGGCTACATTCTCGGAAACCACTGAACCAAATTTGACGTTTCAAATGTCATTCGTTGCAGAATTGAATGGGCATCACATTTTTCGTCCAAAGTACATTCGGCAATAGACTGTCTAAGTCGTGACGTCACAAAAGTGGGTGGACCTTAGAATTTTTCCACTATTTTCGTATTCCATGGAGAAATCCCCTAAGAGAATTTTTCGAATTTGTAACCAGCAAATAAGACTTCTAGCAATCATATTTTGAGATTATCCTGTTTGCATTTTTCGCAATATTATCGACTTTTCTTTAGACCATTTCAAGGAAAATGACTTTGAAGCATGTTTTCAAGCTATCTAGTATTAGTTTCATTCGAGAATGACTATAAATGGTTTGAGAAATTTTTTGAGGTTATGGTATAGATTGTTTTGTTTTTGTTGTGTAAATTCCAAAATCATGATGTTTCAGAATTTTATAGTCTTGTTATAGTTTTTAAATACAGCATTAATACTAGAAAGGTAAAAATATGCTTCAGAGCCATTTTCATCAGTATAGTCAGAGAAAAAGCCAAAACAAAGCAGACAAAGATAACCTCCAAATGTTTCCAAGCATTCATCAAACATAAAAACCACTTACTTTGTCGAAAACTCTTATGATCCAACAAATTGAAAAACAGTCAGCAAAATTATCCTCATGGAATACGAAAAAAGTAGAAAATTATAAGCTCCACCCACTATTGTAACGTTGAACTTAGGCAGTCTTTTATCCCTATATCACCAAAAGTTGTGGCAACTTATTAGGTGCAATTATAGTAAACGCCAAACAATTTTAGAATCACGTCATCAATGCCACCAAGCGCGTTGTTATATGAATCATTCATTGATTTATTTTTTATTTTAACTCTTATAAAAAAAAACTCTTATAAAGAGACTAGGTGACTGAGGCGCCGTCTAAGGCGCCATTCCACGAAAGTCACCGGAGAGGTAGTTCGCGGTGATGGGGTTCGTGTCCCCAGGTGAGCAGGAATTATTTCTGTTCGACATTTAGTGGTACTCTCACTAGCTAACGTTACTGAGTAGACTGCAGTATTATTAATTACGGACAGTCAAAAAGTTTAAATAATTAGTCTAAATTAATTTGTCTCGCTAGTTCAAATATACAGGGTGTTTCCTAACCTCTGTGACAAAATGAAAGGGGTGATTCTTCGCTTAATTTTAAGACGAAAATGTGGTATAACTTTTTTTCGAATTTCGCTTTGTTTCCAAAATACAGGGTGTTTAATTTTTTTTTTTGATTAGTTTTTTTATTTTTAATTAATTTATCTTTTACTCGATTTTGTTGAAGTTTGGTAACGGTATTTATAGTGATAACGGGCTCATTTTGACATGAACAAATGAAAATTATCGAATACAGTGGCGTCCCGAGCGGCACTTCAACCAATATTATTGGGAAAAAAATGTACGCCACTGACTTTTTGTGTCATTTTCATTTTTTTCTCAGGTTATTCAACTAAAAACGCAACTTTTTGATCTCTTGAATTTTTATCGTATCTTGCCTAATTTTTGAGATAAACCACTTTATTGCATGTCTATGGACTACACAAAAATAACAATATGATGCAAAGTAGGCTTTTTGCTTCGATCCATGGCAACCACATTATTTGTTTTCTTCATGACATTTGCCTACTGTATGAAAAATCAACAAAATTGAGTAAAAGATGAATTAATTAAAAATAAAAAACTAATCAAAAAAAAAATTAAACACCCTGTATTTTGGAAACAAAGCGAAATTCGAAAAAAAGTTATACCACATTTTCGTCTTGAAATTAAGCCAAGAATCACCCCTTTCATTTTGTCACAGAGGTTAGGAAACACTAACCCAAACTAACCCAAACTACATAACAACGCGTTTGGTGGCATTGATGACGTGGATCAAAAACTGTTTGGCGTTTACTGTTTGTAGAATGGTTGCAAGTCAATCATCATGCTCGGTATGTCAAAAAACATAAAAACTATACAAACAATTCAAAAAATTCCCCAAAATGTTATTAAAAAAAGTGACCCAGATTTAAAATTTATGCCTAAATACCAAAATTGAGGCGCCCTGAAAATCATCGATTTATCATTGCCTGTGAGTAACCTGAGTCTATTCACAGAAAAAAAATATTCTAGAGCGCTTTGTTTCTGGTATTAGGGCAAAACTAGATTCTGAACAACTTTTCTTCATAACTTTTTACTGAATTTGTTGAAACAAGGGTACTTTACTGTTGTACAATTTTTTGACCCACCGTGTATGATGTTGAACTTGCAACTATTCTAGTAGTACCTTATAAGTTTATCGATCATACGACAACTTTTGGTTATATTTGAATTTTGGATCTGTAATAAATTGAAAAAAAATCCATATGTTGCACACCAGGGTTGATGGTCTTTCCATCCGTCAATCCTAAAAAAAATCAGTTCGTCAGATTTCCATGTTTTTTTTTCTGTCAAGGTGAGTCTTGGGCAATTTTTGACCAAACGACAGCCCCATCCGAAGCTAAAGATAATCTGGTGACTGCCCAAAGCGAAGAAGGGGTTTCCCCTTGGTCCAGCGACTCCAAAGAGTTCGGAAATCGTTCTCCAACAGACTGGAAAAAAGATCCCAAAATGGCTGGGCGCAGACGCAAAAGTCGCGAACAAGAAGACTGGTGGGACACTTCAGCTGATCCTGAAGGTGAGTAGTTATGTGTTGTGATGTTACTGGCATGAGCTGGATACTTCTAGGCCCATATCCATCCAATAGACGCTCTACAGACTCATATGAAGATGAATATTACGAATGTTATGACCGTCCACGCAGGCGCAGACAGGCAAATTGGCAACATGGCAATAAACAAACGGGCGGTCATTCATCGAGTTCTAGAGACGTGAGTCCGTGGGAGGAAGAGCCTAGACGACGCGGATGGGGAAAGCAACAGCCTAGAGGGCACTCATTTGATAGACATAGAGATAAACATGTGGATAGTTGGGATGAAGAAGAGGATTATGAGTGAGTGATGATAAGATTATTTCAAGGTTACTACAAATCAGAACGAAATTTCCAGATATGATGACGAACACAGAAAAAGAGTCCACCATTTTCAAAGACACGGCTCAAAAGACTCGGAACGTCACAGTAGCGGAAGTCGAGAAATGGAGAGTGATAGATGGGATGATTATGGTGCTGAAAGAAGATATCGAAGAAGGAGGGAGGGGAGTAAAGAGCCAAAAGACCGATGGTGTTGTCCAGATGCTGATCATGGCATGGATAAATCGGGAAGATATATTCCCAGACGAGGTCCAGATAGGCGGGAGCGATATGATGAGAGATATAGAAGCAGTAGGGAGTCGCAAGATTCTCCTTGGGAAGACGAGTATTCGAATGAGCCAGATAGTCCACATTATGTAGCGGCGAAGAAAAATTGGAAACGACCAAGTAGCGCCTCGGAAATGGATAGGAAGACAGGAGAGATCAAGAGTAGACATTTTATGGGAGCTGGTGAGTTATGTTGAAAATTTCCTACCAGTCAATTATTCTAACCAATCATAGGCTTGCATTTTATTATGTTGCTATGGCAACGACCTAATTTTATCGGAAATCACCCTGCTCATAATCACGTGACTGAAAGATTAATAAGTGGAAATCTCTCTGGCTTTGCATCTGGATGTAGCTCCCATATGATTACAGTGTTGCCGTCCCCACTTTCCCTAACAATCCCAACCCAACCCAACCCAACTTTCACAGACAGAGATAAGGCAAACGGCAACACTGTGGTTGGTGCATTGGAGCTACATCCAGCCGCGAGTGCTTGACAGCTGTTAAAAACACTGACAAATATTTTTGATAAATGATTTATTTTCAACTTCCAATACAAAGTTGCAATGTTATCAATTATGGACAAGTTGGTTATAACTTCCAAATGTTTTAAAAAAACCTGATTCCCTTCTTTCTTCCTCAATGGCGAGTAGAGTAAGGAGCCGTTGGTTTCTTCCACTAAATGCGAGGTGAGTCCTGGGTTATGTTTTTTCCAATGATCAGTTTTGGCATGAAATTTTCTTGCCGAATCTCCCTAG
Source organism: Orchestes rusci (assembly GCA_958502075.1). Taxonomy (NCBI): domain Eukaryota; kingdom Metazoa; phylum Arthropoda; class Insecta; order Coleoptera; family Curculionidae; genus Orchestes; species Orchestes rusci. The sequence goes on along the minus strand of OY293307.1, from coordinate 2,295,236 downwards.
AGCTCGAATTAAAAATCCGGAAATTTGTTCTCGTTGCGAACTTTTCAAGAAAATTCGCAACTCGACAAAATTTCCGGAAATGATTCGAGCTCAAGGGAGATTATGAGTGATAATTTCACTAGGGATTTTTCTTCGAAATGTTATGGCTTCTCGGCTTAGCAGCTCACAAGTGAGTGAAGCAAATCCTAAGACTACCTATTTAAATAGACAAAATCTGTCATTCATAACTTCCCACAAAACTGCATCCTAAACCACTGAGTGTGAAGTGCGTATGCATCAATGAAACTAAGGGACATCACGTGGTTGGCACAAAAAATTGACGTTAACAAAACATGGGTGTAGCAGATTTTTTTTTATTATCTATTATTTTTTCTCGGGGGTATTGCAATACGAATCAAATACCTTGATAATATCTTAATATATAAAAATAAGTACCGATTACTTCAGGAAGATCCATAACTTGAGAACGGCTGGGGCAATTTGAGTAATTTTTTTTTCAATTGTTCCTTACAGTCTTGGGATTGTTTTTATGGCGAGAAAAGCTGGAAAATTTCCCGAAAAATCCTGAAAACACAACTTTACTTTCGCGATTTCACATTTCCGTGACAAAACAAACTAATGTCAATGTCAATGAGTTAATTTAATGTCAAATCAAATCATAGACCTTGGAAATCAAAGAGACTCTACACTCTACAGTGGCGGCCATTTTCAATATCAAGACAAAAATTACATTATGAGAGAAGAGTATTTCTATTTTTTCCCATAAAGGGATGTTGTGTGTGTCTGTTAGAATATCTACCCGTAAATGCGAGTTACAGACAAAGTCCGGATTCATTTTCAGAATTTATTCTACTTCCATACAAAAACTGAAACTAAAACAGAATCATAGGTTAGGACTGACAAAGCAACGTTGCCATAATGTTAAAATAGGTGCATTCAGTGAACGTAAACATAAGACTAAAACAGTTCCAATGCTGATTCTATTAACGCTTTTATTTAATATAATATATTAAATTTATATATTATATAAATTTGAATCCCGTTTTTCTTGGTCACTCCATCACTTGAGAACGGCTAAAGCAATTTGTTTGATTTTTTTTTAATGTTCCTTGAAATTTGAGGAGTGATGTTATGAAGAGAAAAATTTTAAAAATTTCCCGGAAAAACCTGAAAACACAACTTTTCTTTAGCTCTGATCTGCGAGCCATTAGATGGCAGTGGCTGTTCAAAACAACCACTGCACATACAAATTCAGGCTAAGATATCCGTCAAGAAAAATACGCTCTATTTGGATTCGGGCTCTATTTGGGATTTGATCAAGAAATTCTAAAAAAAATCACTTGGCGAGGATGTTTCATGGTTATGATGTTTTCCAAAGGATTTTGTTCAAATAAAATATCTAATATGTAGGTTTTATTTGGGATTTGATCAAAAAATTTCAAAAAAATGACATGGTGAGGTTATGTTTGCATAGTTTTATTATTTTCAAAACGATTTTCTTCAAATGGGATATGTATAGGTTCTATTTGGGATTTGATCAAAACATTTTTAAAACAATGACAGCGTGAGGTTATGTTTGAATAGTTTTGTTATTTTTCAAAGAATTTTGTTCAAATTAGATTATGTAGGTTCTATTTGGGATTTGATCAAATTAAAAAAATATATATACAGGTTTTTTCACTTAAAACTCCGCACGTCAATATCTCGGAAATGAATAAGAATATTTGATTTTTGTAAAAAGTAGTCAATGTATGGGGTCGAGTAGTTATTTTTCACAGTTCAAAAAATTCGACTCCTACCAAGAGTAAAGCGTCGCGACGCATCGAAAATATTAATCGATTGCAGGGACTTTGAAATTACGCGCATGCAAAAGTACGAGTTATTTATAAACTTTTTTGTTATTCAGTCGAACTCATTTATTTTGCTCAGTTTTGAGATATACAGTGTGTCCAAGATAAGGATGTCTATCACGGGGATCTTGGAAACCGTGAGAGGTACAAGGTCGGTTAAATGGAGGCAAAGTTGCGTATTTTGATGCTTAACAAAATGCCGTTTTAAAAGCCAAGAAATTCCGACAAAGTCCGAAATTATCCGAAAAAAACCGAAATTTTTCAAAATTGTTTTCATTTTTTTCTGACCACATTTGAAGAGATATTTTGAAATGAATGGAATTTCTTCATTGCCACTTTTTGCCCTTTACAAGATACCCTTATTAAATTGAAGAACTGACGTTTCGTCTATGAGCAGCCATCATCAACTTTGTTTTTTTAAATACGGTCCTGGATTTTTTATGACGGATTTTGAGGGCCTCTTATGTTCCTGAACCAACAATGTATCGCAATTATTCAAAAAAATTATGTTGATGGATTTTTCCATAAGAACTCATGTGTTAGAGAGAGACAAAAAATACATTTTTAATAGGATTAAAAACAACCAACTCTTTTTTAATTAGTGCCTCGTTGGTTGTCAAAAAGTGCCGTCCAAATGAAATTGAATATTTCAAAGTTCGCTTGAATTATTGAATAATCATACAAATAGTATAGTATTCTGCTCGCGGGAAATGGCTTTTACTCACGCGAACTCCATCCTCGTGAGTAATATCCACCATTTCCCGCTCGTTGAATAATATACTATTTCCACTTTTGGAGTGTGACAAATTTAATTGAAATCACTGTACATCACTGGAGAGGTTTTAAACAAATCCAGGTATGTTTAAAAAAAAAATAGTTGCTTTTAGTTACTCGAAAAAGGAACGTTTTTCAATTCCAGCTTATGTCTCTAAAATGAATAGTATCTGAAAGAATCAACTCGGTTATTTTCAAAATTCACCCTTGATCTGGCAAACTAAAAAAAAAAACCTGATTTCTCTCCCGTGTAACCCGTTTCGTAGCAATTGTGCTACTCGCTAAGCTACACCCTGTATAAAAAATATTGTTTTATTATTTTAGGAAATAGTGACGGAGAACGTGACAGAAGATATAAAGGCACCCGCCGATCCCGAAGTAGAGACTCACAATTCTCAGAACCAGGACACAGGCATAAACCGGAACCGGTGCCCGCAAGAACCAGAAATGCCCACAAAGATTATGTTGATATCGTTAAGAAACCCGCTGAAGTGGACGCAGCCAAAAAACCACCATCCAACCGAAAAAAACCATTGAAAGAGGGACCTGTCTTGAAAAGCGACCTTGTTAATACTTTTCCCAGAAAAGGTAGTTCAATTTATTATTTCCTTTGATCTTTATGGCAGTTATGTTTAGGGACAAGTCGAACTAAGTCGCTGTTTGATAATGACTTTGTACCTTCAGATGAAAGTCCTATTATCAAGGAGCCTGGAAGTAAGTTCACATTTGAGAATGATTTTGACAAGGTTGAGAGAGAGTCGAAAATTGTTAATAGATCTATTAAAGGTTAGTCGTTTTCTATTTCATGTCCTCTTTGCGTCGATAGTTTTTAATTTTGTCTGTATAAATATGAATTTTGTTGTTTAAGGATTGAGACAGCAAAGCATGATCGATAAACCTCAACACCGCGTGGAAAAATCTCTTAAAGACAAGCGCAGTGAATCATTTCAGGAATCAAAGATCTCCCCTCGTTACCAAAAACCGCGCAGTCCATTTGAAGACGACTTTTCGCCCAGCGATAAGACTGATTCAATTCCTGAGGGAAACGGCATTTCTTGTATTAAAGAAGAACCAGATGTACCTGAGGAAGATGACGATTCGTACAATGTGAATAAGTCCATTATAGAGCGAAGAAAATCACTGAAAAATCGTTTATCGACCGGAAGAACTGATGTCAATTTGAAAAAGTCTGGATCTGTAAATATATTTGCTAGGGAAAATGATCCGTTCGATGACGATTTTTTTAGTGGAGCTAATGTAGTGGAACTTGTTCAGCCACGAAATACAGAGTTGAGGTGGAGTGAGGAGTTTGAGGACTCGGATAATGGGGAGAAGTAATTAGGAAATTGCGTTGCTATTGGAGTGGGAAGTCTGTCTGGTTTATTGAAAATTTTCTTAGCTTTTTAAATGGGTCTGGCTCTCAATTTTTTTGAAAATCGTTGCTCCAAGCTTAGATCATTGAACGGCTAGAAGCATAAAAATACATTGAGTCACCAACTCACTAGCGTGAGGTAAGTAGTACTCTGCAGAAAAGTATGTGGTTGTCGTAATTTACGTTACTTGTCCGAGAAATGACTTATTAAAGTACGAGTCAAGAGGTTCTTTCATGAATTTCTAGACGAGTAGTTTAATGACATTTAACGGCTGTGTATCGTACAATGTTTTATCTCATACTGTGACATTTTTCAATCGAGTTTTTGCTTGGACTAAAAAAAAACATCAGAATTTGTCGAAAAACAAATCTTTAAATATACAGGGAAACAAAAAAAAATAACAGAATTTAAAAAAATTAATTAAAAATTAAAAATCAACAACATAGAAACTAACGATATTTGGTGGAAATTCGAAACGAAATATCTCGAAAACGGCTGAACGAAATATCAACAAATATGGTATTTTTGAAATCCGAAAAGTAAGATCTTTCATTCTGGCGAGAAATAATTGGGGCTTTCCAATAAAAAAAAATACGTTTTGTCGCTCCACCGTAATGCAGCTACAGAAAATAAAAAGTGATATTTAAACTGCGAAAAATTTCCTCTTGAAGTCAGTATTTTTTATTTTGCTGTACGATAAAAAATAAAAAAAATAGGGGGGGTGGCAGTTTATACGGTGTCACCCGGTACATATGTTATCAACATTTTATGTCAATTATAACCATGAGATGTCGCCAGCCAAACCATGCTACATCTTTCAAAGTTAGTTAAATTATGCATTCTTCTAATCCTATTTTACAGTCTCTGATGATGTAAAGTGTCATTTACTGGACTGGTTTTGAGTCTAGTAAATGGTACTTTACAGTACATTATCAAATAAAGTCACTTTACAGCATAGTGTGCGGTTAAGTTACTTTTTCTATGACTAGTCAATAATAGATGTATTATGCATCCACTTTCTATTGGTTAATGTGACTCGTTGCTCATACCAGTGATTTTTTTTTCATTACTCATATGTTTTCAACCAATGAAATGAGCTCCACTGTTTTAGTTCGACAAAATGTCAACCTTCAAATCCACCATTTTGACACAGCACATTTCATCGTCCATACTTGTTTTATAGTCATTGTGTTAACAACCTAACCTCACTTAAAGTAGTTGTCAAAAAGTGCCTTCCAAATGAAATTAAATATTGCAAAGTTCGCTTCTATTATTAAATAATCATAAAAAAGTGTAGTATTTTACTGGCGGAAAATGGCTATTACTCACTCAGATGATTACGCTAGTCGCCCACGGCTCGTAGCGCAAACTTCATCCTCGTGAGTAATATCCACCATTTCCCACTCGTTGAATAATATACTATTATAGCACAGTGTGCGTTAATAAAATGAATTTTTGTCACAATCCGTCAGGACTGGACTGCGTGACAGTCCTTTTTCAGTTGATAATTGAGAAACGCACACTCTAAACAAAATTTAGGAGTATACAGAGTGTGTCACAAAAGTATGGCGTGAAAAAGTATGATTTTATTTGAATGAATAAGTACTTTTTATTGATTTTTTTGTGTCATTATTTTTTTTTGTTACATAATAAACAGTGGTATCATAATCAAAAAAAGTACCCTAAACAATTTTTGAAACTTTCATCCTGCATCAGTTAACAAAGAAGTGATGGTGTATTCGAAAACATCAATTAATTTGTAAGTTTGCGTGTGCCCTGTCGATTTTTTTCAAAAATTGCCACGTTCAAAAAAAGGGTTGAGAATTAATTTTTTTTTTCGTTTGGTTTTTGACAAAAATAACTAACACCATTCGAAAAAGGGGCGAAAATTATGTTTTTCCTGATTTCTTCATAATAGAACGAAGGATAGTCTAGCTATAAAATTTTGATCTTCGCAAAAATGACCAGTTTTTCATGATTTCTTAAAAAATGAGTCATTTTTGCCAAGTTGGCAACAATATGAGCCTAAATTAATGAATCCTGCAAGTTCAGTACTAAAGCTACAGTTGATTCACATCCAAAAGTCACCAAAGTTAATCAAACTACACGTGATTAGACATGACGAAACGATTGAACTGATCACGTGTTGATTTATCTCACGTGACCTTTCAGTCGTTTCCCTTTATTTGATCACGTGTAGTTTGTTTACGTTGGGGATTTTTGGTTGTGGATAGAGTGTTGTTTAATTAGATCGGCTCAGCATGTTTTCTCTATACAGGATAAGTCTAAAAGAAGTGCACATTTTGTCATGATGAATAGAGTAAAGCGGGAAAATCACTTTTTGTAAATAAACAGAAAAGATCAAAAATAATAAAAGGAAAATAATTTTAATTTTCTGTCGGTAGATTTGATACGATTTCATTAAAATTGTCAGAGCTTTATCAGGCACACCCTTTGGAAAAACATTTTTGGAAACTGTTACCTTTGTTTTATTTTGGGGTTCGCCTACGGTCACGGTATTGATGCTTATTCTAGTCGTCCATTGTTCGAAAGCTCCATGAAACAAGTTTTTCTATAAAACCCCGGCGTAGTTTCTGATTTCTCCAATGAATTAATAATATAGATGCGTAATCAAAGTGAATTTTCCCAACCGTGAATCAAAATGCAAACTTCTCACTCTTCAGAGCAGTTTTCTTGGCATTTGAAGAAATATTTCTTTTCCAATACTCATAGACTAACTTAATTTATTGTTGTTAAATATTAAACACCACAGTAACTATAGAGACATGTACTTATTAAGAATGTATATTGCAATTAAGATAAGGTTTTTGTAGATCTCCAATTGAGAAATTGATGATATTAATTGGCCAGACTTTATGTTTAGTTTCCTAGACCAATTTAGTGCATAATTAGGAAAATAATACGATTTCACTGATGGTTTTGAATCTAACAATGTTGTGATATTACCTCCCCCTGAGCAAATATATTTTAGTTCATTTTGTTACTCTATTCGCAGTTTTATTTAAATATGATGAGCCCTGTGCTGAAAAATCCGGCGCATCGAGATTTCTTCATGAATAATAATTGAACAGAAATCTTTGATTTTTCACGCACCATATCATTGAGATTACGTTTTAAATTACTTTTTATTTGATTCTAAACGTTTTTTTTTCTACGTAACTGTCTATCAAGTCACTGACACGTTCATAGTATTTTAGTCCCATAAGAACGACTATTTATTTAACGGAAAAAATGAAACAACAGGTTTATATTTTAAATAATATTATATTCTCGAACGTTTACCCAATACAATATTACTATTCTACTTATCGTTTCTCAATTACATTTACCACACAATGCACATATTTAAATGTGAACGCGGTTTGGTGTTTTGTACGTACCAATAGAACATGCCTCAACGTCAAATGAAAAAATTACTGTCATTTTCTGACAAATGTCATTTTATATAAAAAATCCGATTATAAATCTCATGGACTATAAAAAAAAAGACCTAGCTTGTCTTTTTTGAGAGCGATCATACATTAGCTTCATCAAAACAGATACACCTATTTCTTTCTTTACCCCCACCACAGTTTATCCAGCGAAGCTCCGCCCCTTAATATTTTGCGCCAGCATCATTGCCAAGTGTCAAATTTTAACTACTCCATTTTACTCTCCATATTTATCAACATTTAAATTAAAACATGATAGGATCACAACTCTCATCTAATACTGCATATTTGAAGATAAAACAAGAACGATATTTTTGGCATCCAAATATGTATTTTTCATTCTGGCACGATTTATTTAACAATAACTTTACATCTTCTTCAAAAATGCCTCGAAAATCTGGCAACAAGATCAGGTTTCTTGTTCTTGCGATCTGCCAGTCGCTTTTACTACGTATCGATTTTACATTCAACCGTATAAAGATACATTCATGTTTTCCCGTCTATGTTCATATTGGTTGGGTCTTGTCATTGTCAAGCTTATGCGGTGTTGCTTTCATATTGTCTTCGTGTTGAGTGCTCATCAATATGCCTTGTTTTTGTGTTGGCGATATTGTTTGTACATTAAGATGGTGCGAAAGTGTCAAGTTTGTGGTAAATTGGTCCATAAAAACCAGCACTTTTCGTTTCATCAGTAAATATACTGCCATCTTGATTTGAAAATAAATTCTAGGACCTCCTACCTTCTTACTTCATTGGCGTATTATGTATTTTTGGAAATGTTTGCATTTTATACAGAGAAAAATATATTTTAAATGAAAATTAACACAAAAATCAAAGTAATAACAAACTTTGCTCATATACATAAAGGACATTCCCGGTTCCATAACTACAAATTTTGTAAATTTTCAAATATCACTGGAAAGTATGTACCTACCCTTTTTTATTGGTACTTTTCGAAAACAAAGTGTGATGGAACCAATATAATAAGTTATGCTTTCATAACATTAGTAGGTATACATTATACAGGATGTTTCCTTTTTGCGTACAATTAATTCAAGGGCGTATTCTTGAGCTAATTCCATGAAAAAAAGTTCAAATCAACATGAGTCCGGAAGTGCATTGTTTTCAAGATACTTGATGTTAAAAAAAATTGGTTCTTTACAAATGTTACAAATATCCTTGAACCGATTTTTTTTCAATTTGACAGATTTATTTTTAGTAATAAAAGTCAATTTTAGCTCTACCTCGGTAAAAATCATATTACGTAGAATTTGATGTAGAATCCGAAAATAAAATAATAAATAGAGGCTTCAATGAAGTTGATGGTCGTAACTTATTTTTGGTTCACCCTGTAGTTTATTTTTCATTTTCTCGTTTTTCTAAAATTTTTTAAACTATCGAATTTTAAAAAGTTAGAATAAAGCCATCAGATACAGGATTGGGCACGAAAAACTTTCCACTCAGGATTTCTAAGGTGTTCGGTGATCAATTAAAAATCGCTTGGACAAGTCTTTTTTTTTGACACTCAAAATTAGATATGCAGCAAACAAACCTTTTTTGATCCCTTCGCATAATAATCTACTCATCATTTGATATTTTAAAGAGAATTAATTTCAATCCATTTTTCTATACCACTTCTCAGCAACCGCATTTTTTTATCATGTTTCAACATTGCAAAACTCCTGTTCCAAACCCGTTTTCCTGCCAGTCTTATTATCCTTTTTTTTTTCATCCTTCATAACCTACAAGTGATTCCCTTCTATGATACCTCACAAGTAAGTATACATTTGTATTTTCAGATAAACATTTTAATCTTCAATCAAAACTCTTATTTTTTTTTATGTATTGCAATATGGTGTTATAATCAACAATAGTTGGCCAAATTCCTCCAATTTGATATTGAACAAACCATGTCATGTATACAATATTATAGGTAGGTACTCACCCACTTACTTACATATCCTAATAACCAAAAACTTGTGTGGGATGTCATACATTTTTTTCAATCAAAATCAACCCTGTAACTGTCATTAAAGATACAATCAATAATAAAAAAAAAAATTGAAACATTCTCAACCTCGCGACCGCCGCCCATGAACATCATTTATCGATTCGCCTGGTTCCGCCTATTCTATCCTCGCGCTGTTGCCTTGGCCATGTATGTAAAAAGAGATGGAATAGAGGTCCTTGTCCCACTCGTTAGCTCTTTTAAATGTGTTTTGGATCGCAAAACATAGTGAATAAACCGGTCTATTTTTTTTATAGTCAATGATAAATCTTAATTTCCCAAAATCAGCTATGAGTTGATAAATAAACCATGCCCTTGGACTATTTCCGAATGAAACTCATAACTCTGCAAATTTTCATTAAACTTCTTTTGGCGGCTCTTGAGTTATAAGAACACAAACACGTAGATTTCCATTTTTAAGTTGTAGAAGAAGATAAATGCCCAAAATCAATCGTTTTCGATGGGCCACCCTGTATATGAGATTGTTAACAACTAGTGTGTAAAAAGTGGCCTCAAGAAAAGCAATCTTGGTACCGTTACCAAATCAGTAAAATCCGGTATCGGCTGCAGTCCTGTACACATTTACTCCCCGTTCATAAATTCTCGAAACATTCTGCTAAACTTTCTCTCGAATCGGCTAATCCGCCCCCTAATATTCAGTCGGCCTGAGGGGGTAGAATTCTCCATTTGTTAGTCTTGCCCTGGAATTTCGACAAACACACGAAACTTTTAGACAAGTTAATAGTTAAATTGTGAGTTATAGTCAATTTATAATACCTGCGATATAAATTATCCCTGGGCTCGTAGTGGAAATAACAAATATCCAGTTCAAAGTTTCTCGGGTCGAGACGAAACTTGGACAAGAGTACCTAAGTTTTAAACTAAATGAAAAACATTTTTATTTTCACTCCTTTTTTTGCTATGGAGAGAGTTCATTAATTTTAAACTCACGTTAAGTTCTTGAAACAGTTTTTATCACCTTCGTAGGTGTCACTATTATTTGTTTGGTGAACTAAATTGGGGGAGAATTGAAATAGATATCAGATTTTTGTTCAGGCGTTTACAAAATATCATAAAGTGATAATATCGTCTTTGTTTATCTAAATTTGTGTTTAATAAAAAACACGGTAGTAGGTCTGTGGTTTTCTTTTTCTATCATGAACGTAGGTCGTGGCTAAATTCGTATGGTTTGATGGCAACTGTCACAATTGTCACTGAATGTCATCTTTGACATTATTTGTCGTCAATTTAATTCAGTCCTTGATAAAAATGATATGAAATACACAACATTGGAACAAAAATCAATGAAATATGGTAGGTAAATTGATACATTTTATGATGTTGATGGCCATTCCCTTCTTCAATACATTTTAACACCCTTTTTCCTACAGAATTGGACACATTTATACGGCGACGACACTAATTATGATTTATAAAAAGGAACAGAAACTGAAAAACACATAACTTCTCAAAAAGTCGAAAATAATACAAAAGTTAGGTTAGAAAGTGGATTTGGTGATTGCGATGTTAGCTAAGACATACGTTTTTTGAAACAATTGCAATCCATAGGTGAGCCTGACTGTATTTTTATTGAATACTCGTTACTACTCATTGCATAAGTATTACAAAATTAGAAGAGTTTAATTTACGACACCTTGCTGGAGACTAGCTTGAATTAATCAAATTGTTTCGAAGGAAATAACCATAACAAAAAGCAATTAGTCAGAAATTCCATTCAGTTTAGTATAAGATCGCAACATCAAACAAACATGGCGCGTTCAAAACAACTTCCGAAACTTCAGGCCCTCAGCTTTTAATCAGCGATCATCAGGATAATTCTCTTTGCGAACTTTTCTCATGATTTGGTGATAGGAATAATTATTGGGTAGGGGAAAAGGTCGAGGCCTTCGTAATATTTTCGTTTCATTATTCTCTCCAGAATTTGCAAAGTGGAAAAAGTTTGGTAAGACCTAAAGAAAACAGATCAGAACGATTTGACATACAAAGTGGGCCTCTTCAATCTTGTATTCATATCTTGAATGGGTGAGGAGTGAGGAGGATAATCATCATTTCGAGTTACACATATGGATTGTATTAATTTGATGATAACTTTTTTGTTGTGACGTGAAAAAAATTAACTGGTTATTATGTAAAAGCTTCCAAATATATAAGCCAACTCATCGCACCATTTACACACTGGCCTAGGCATTGTATTGGAAATTCATATTCGCAGAAAGCTAAAAAAAAATAAGAAAACACAAAGGAACATGAAAATAAAAAAATACCATTCACAACCTAAAATACGACCAACCGAATGTTGTTTAAACCTGCTAGATGAGTGACCCTATCAATCTAGTGAGCTTTAACTTCAAATTCTCTCATGAACATTTACTTTAAAAGTTATAAGACATTCGCATGTTTCTAATTTCTACTTGACTCCACAGCCACAAATTGAGAGAACTCCTAAATGAAAACGCCGTAAGTGAGAACGTACACCAAAACACGATAAAGAGTTTTTGCTCTCTAGTTTTCCGGCAAGCGAGCGATGCATTTCGCTGATATTTCCGGTAAATTTCCCTGACATTTTTATTCCTCACCTCTATCTGTTATTTATACGGTCGAAAATGTGCAATGGAATCAAAACAGTGTTGTTTTAGGGGTGTGAATTCTTTTTTTTACTCGAAAATTGTACAGAATGCTTCTACACATTCAATAAATCATCCGTTAGCTTTTTGTCCAACTTGTCGAGAGCATAATTTCGAATTATGGAAGCTCAATATGGCGCCCCACGGACGCTATGGCCATCAGGACATCGCTTTTTGTCCTTTTGTTTTTTCCTGATGCTTAAAAAGACCCGATCATTAATTCTATTTGCGCCGAATGTCGACAGACACTGGAGGATGATAAATCGACTTTAATATTCCTTATAGTCTAGATCAGTGAACATTCTACACAGAATAGTATAGTATCCGATTTCTTGCGAACCCTTACATTTTAAGGAGTAATGTTGCTCTATCATTATTTAGCTTTAGGTGGTGTATCAATTAATCATTGAACTATTCTTAGATTTTAGGAACTGGACACTAACTCTTCAATTATAATTTCTGAACAACATTGAGGTTGAAATGGAACACTCTGTATATTAATATGCTTCCTGTTAATTTCAATCATGTAGAATGCTCAGGAAATTATTGACAGCTGTCAGAGTCACAGGCCACTAACGGTTTACTGTGGTCAGAGTGTAGGAATTAATTATTCCATAATTTTCAACAATTTATATAATTATTAAACTCTTGGACGACATTGAGTTTTGAAATGGGACACTCTGTATATTATTTTACAATTTCACAATAATCGAGGAATGTTTTCTATTAATTTCAACCATGTAGAATGCTCAGGATATTATTGACAGCTGTCAGAGTGCAGGAATTAATTTTTCCATAATTTTCAACAGTTTATATAATTAAACTCTTGGACGACATAGAGGTTGAAATGGGACACTCTGTACATTATTTCACATTTCCACAATAATCGAGTAATGTTTACTGTTAATTTCAACCATGTAGAATGCTCAGGATATTATTGACAGCTGTCAGAGTGCAGGAATTAATTATTCCATAATTTTCAACAGTTTATATAAATAAACTCTTGGACGACATAGAGGTTGAAATGGGACACTCTGTACATTATTTTACATTTCCACAATAATCGAGTAGTGTTTCCTGTTAATTTCAACCATGTAGAATGCTCAGGAAATTATTGACAGCTGTCAGAGTGCAGGAATTAATTATTCCATAATTTTCAACAGTTTATATAAATAAACTCTTGGACGACATTGATGTTGAAATGGGACACTCTGTACATTATTTTACATTTCCACAATAATCGAGTAGTGTTTCCTGTTAATTTCAACCATGTAGAATGCTCAGGAAATTATTGACAGCTGTCAGAGTGCAGGAATTAATTATTCCATAATTTTCAACAGTTTATATAAATAAACTCTTGGACGACATTGATGTTGAAATGGGACACTCTGTACATTATTTTACATTTCCACAATAATCGAGTAGTGTTTCCTGTTAATTTCAACCATGTTGAATGCTCAGGATATCATTGACAGCTGTCAGAGTGCAGAAATTAATTATTCCATAATTTTCAACAGTTTATATAAATAAACTCTTGGACGATATAGAGGTTAAAATGGGACACTCAGTACATTATTTTACATTTCCACAATAATCGAGTAGTGTTTCCTGTTAATTTCAACCATGTTGAATGCTCAGGATATCATTGACAGCTGTCAGAGTGCAGAAATTAATTATTCCATAATTTTCAACAGTTTATATAAATAAACTCTTGGACGATATAGAGGTTAAAATGGGACACTCAGTACATTATTTTACATTTCCACAATAATCGAGTAGTGTTTCCTGTTAATTTCAACCATGTAGAATGCTCAGGAAATTATTGACAGCTGTCAGAGTGCAGAAATTAATTATTCCATAATTTTCAACAGTTTATATAAATAAACTCTTGGACGACATAGAGGTTAAAATGGGACACTCTGTACATTATTTTACATTTACACAATAATCGAGTAGTGTTTCCTGTTAATTTCAACCATGTATAATGCTCAGGAAATTATTGACAGCTGTCAGAGTGCAGAAATTAATTATTCCATAATTTTCAACAGTTTATATAAATAAACTCTTGGACGACATAGAGGTTAAAATGGGACACTCTGTACATTATTTTACATTTCCACAATAATCGAGTAGTGTTTCCTGTTAATTTCAACCATGTATAATGCTCAGGAAATTATTGACAGCTGTCAGAGTGCAGAAATTAATTATTCCATAATTTTCAACAGTTTATATAAATAAACTCTTGGACGACATAGAGGTTGAAATGGGACATTCTGTACATTATTTTACATTTCCACAATAATCGAGTAGTGTTTCCTGTTAATTTCAACCATGTATAATGCTCAGGAAATTATTGACAGCTGTCAGAGTGCAGGAATTAATTATTCCATAATTTTCAACAGTTTATATAAATAAACTCTTGGACGACATAGAGGTTGAAATGGGACATTCTGTACATTATTTTACATTTCCACAATAATCGAGTAGTGTTTCCTGTTAATTTCAACCATGTATAATGCTCAGGAAATTATTGACAGCTGTCAGAGTGCAGGAATTAATTATTCCATAATTTTCAACAGTTTATATAAATAAACTCTTTTGGGCGTCATTGAGGTTGAAATGGGACACTCTGTACATTATTTTACATTTCCAGAATAATCGAGTAGTGTTTCCTGTTAATTTCAACCATGTAGAATGTTCAGGATATTATTGACAGCTGTCAGAGTGCAGGAATTAATTATTCCATGATTTTCAACAGTTTATATAAATAAACTCTTGGACGACATAGAGGTTGAAATGGGACACTCTGTACATTATTTTACATTTCCACAATAATCGAGTAGTGTTTCCTGTTAATTTCAACCATGTATAATGCTCAGGAAATTATTGACAGCTGTCAGAGTGCAGGAATTAATTATTCCATAATTTTCAACAGTTTATATAAATAAACTCTTTTGGGCGTCATTGAGGTTGAAATGGGACACTCTGTACATTATTTTACATTTCCACAATAATCGAGTAGTGTTTCCTGTTAATTTCAACCATGTAGAATGTTCAGGATATTATTGACAGCTGTCAGAGTGCAGGAATTAATAATTATTCCATAATTTTCAACAGTTTATAAATAAACTCTTGGATGACATTGATGTTGAAATGGGACACTCTGTACATTATTTTACATTTCCACAATAATCGAGTAGTGTTTCCTGTTAATTTCAACCATGTAGAATGCTCAGGAAATTATTGACAGCTGTCAGAGTGCAGGAATTAATTATTCCATGATTTTCAACAGTTTATATAAATAAACTCTTGGACGACATAGAGGTTGAAATGGGACACTCTGTACATTATTTTACATTTCCACAATAATCGAGTAGTGTTTCCTGTTAATTTCAACCATGTATAATGCTCAGGAAATTATTGACAGCTGTCAGAGTGCAGGAATTAATTATTCCATAATTTTCAACAGTTTATATAAATAAACTCTTTTGGGCGTCATTGAGGTTGAAATGGGACACTCTGTACATTATTTTACATTTCCACAATAATCGAGTAGTGTTTCCTGTTAATTTCAACCATGTAGAATGTTCAGGATATTATTGACAGCTGTCAGAGTGCAGGAATTAATAATTATTCCATAATTTTTAACAGTTTATAAATAAACTCTTGGATGACATTGATGTTGAAATGGGACACTCTGTACATTATTTTACATTTCCACAATAATCGAGTAGTGTTTCCTGTTAATTTCAACCATGTAGAATGCTCAGGAAATTATTGACAGCTGTCAGAGTGCAGGAATTAATTATTCCATGATTTTCAACAGTTTATATAAATAAACTCTTGGACGACATAGAGGTTGAAATGGGACACTCTGTACATTATTTTACATTTCCACAATAATCGAGTAGTGTTTCCTGTTAATTTCAACCATGTATAATGCTCAGGAAATTATTGACAGCTGTCAGAGTGCAGGAATTAATTATTCCATAATTTTCAACAGTTTATATAAATAAACTCTTTTGGGCGTCATTGAGGTTGAAATGGGACACTCTGTACATTATTTTACATTTCCACAATAATCGAGTAGTGTTTCCTGTTAATTTCAACCATGTAGAATGTTCAGGATATTATTGACAGCTGTCAGAGTGCAGGAATTAATAATTATTCCATAATTTTTAACAGTTTATAAATAAACTCTTGGATGACATTGATGTTGAAATGGGACACTCTGTACATTATTTTACATTTCCACAATAATCGAGTAGTGTTTCCTGTTAATTTCAACCATGTAGAATGCTCAGGAAATTATTGACAGCTGTCAGAGTGCAGGAATTAATTATTCCATAATTTTCAACAGTTTATATAAATAAACTCTTGGACGACATAGAGGTTGAAATGGGACATTCTGTACATTATTTTACATTTCCACAATAATCGAGTAGTGTTTCCTGTTAATTTCAACCATGTATAATGCTCAGGAAATTATTGACAGCTGTCAGAGTGCAGGAATTAATTATTCCATAATTTTCAACAGTTTATATAAATAAACTCTTGGACGACATAGAGGTTGAAATGGGACATTCTGTACATTATTTTACATTTCCACAATAATCGAGTAGTGTTTCCTGTTAATTTCAACCATGTAGAGTGCTCAGGAAATTATTGACAGCTGTCAGAGTGCAGGACTCAATTATTCCATAATTTTCAACAGTTTATATAAATAAACTCTTGGACGACATAGAGGTTGAAATGGGACATTCTGTACATTATTTTACATTTCCACAATAATCGAGTAGTGTTTCCTGTTAATTTCAACCATGTATAATGCTCAGGAAATTATTGACAGCTGTCAGAGTGCAGGAATTAATTATTCCATAATTTTCAACAGTTTATATAAATAAACTCTTGGACGACATAGAGGTTGAAATGGGACACTCTGTACATCTTTTTACATTTCCACAATAATCGAGTAGTGTTTCCTGTTAATTTCAACCATGTAGAGTGCTCAGGAAATTATTGACAGCTGTCAGAGTGCAGGACTCAATTATTCCATAATTTTCAACAGTTTATATAAATAAACTCTTGGACGACATAGAGGTTGAAATGGGACATTCTGTACATTATTTTACATTTCCACAATAATCGAGTAGTGTTTCCTGTTAATTTCAACCATGTATAATGCTCAGGAAATTATTGACAGCTGTCAGAGTGCAGGAATTAATTATTCCATAATTTTCAACAGTTTATATAAATAAACTCTTGGACGACATAGAGGTTGAAATGGGACACTCTGTACATCTTTTTACATTTCCACAATAATCGAGTAGTGTTTCCTGTTAATTTCAACCATGTAGAGTGCTCAGGAAATTATTGACAGCTGTCAGAGTGCAGGACTCAATTATTCCATAATTTTCAACAGTTTATATAAATAAACTCTTGGACGACATAGAGGTTGAAATGGGACATTCTGTACATTATTTTACATTTCCACAATAATCGAGTAGTGTTTCCTGTTAATTTCAACCATGTATAATGCTCAGGAAATTATTGACAGCTGTCAGAGTGCAGGAATTAATTATTCCATAATTTTCAACAGTTTATATAAATAAACTCTTGGACGACATAGAGGTTGAAATGGGACACTCTGTACATCTTTTTACATTTCCACAATAATCGAGTAGTGTTTCCTGTTAATTTCAACCATGTAGAGTGCTCAGGAAATTATTGACAGCTGTCAGAGTGCAGGACTCAATTATTCCATAATTTTCAACAGTTTATATAAATAAACTCTTGGACGACATTGATGTTGAAATGGGACACTCTGTATATTATTTTACATCTCCACTCAATTGATGATCTACACCTTTTCCACATGTAATTGCGAATATGCCAAGTTATATTGCGAATAAATCAATTGGTTTTGGGAATAATCAAATGATATTGCGAATTTATCAAATTAAATTTAGACTAGTCAATTGATTTTGCGAATTTATGAAACGTTATTGCGAATAGACAATTTATATCGCGAATATATCATATGTAATTGAGAGTAGTCAAATGGAATTGGGAATATAGCAAATTAAGTTGCGAATTAGTTGGATGTAGTTAAGATTTAAACAAGTACTTATTCTATAGATAAAATACTTGATTTCAAAATTTCAAAATATTTTTATTGTTTTAATATGTGTGTTGGTTTTCACTGAACTATGTAGTTTTTATGTACATTCTCACGTTTTGGCATGTAGCCGTGAAAAAAGCAATTTTCAACAGCAGATTTGAGATACAAGAAAGTATAGGACAAATGGCAAAATTCACATTTTCTGTATTTTTTCTTAAACAAAAATATCTACATAGTGATGAAAAAAAAAGAACGGTTGATTGTATTGAAATGATGGAGGAAAATCAACGACCTATTATTGGTATATTCTCTTTTGCCATGACTGCGGTAACCTGGTGGACTGTTGAATGTTGCGACGCACTTACGCATCTACATAATGGAGATAGATATCTTTGAATTATGGAGCCTCCATTGAAAACGTAATAAAAATAATCTGAGAAGCACAATTTGATCAAACATATTTTCTCGTCTTTGCACCATAAATCCAGGAGCATCAAGTTTGAGACACCCCTGACATAGAAAAGACATCATGGGAATCACATAATGACTACATTACAAATGCTCAATTACATGTGATACCGTCGCAATTACATTTGACTATTCTCAATTTCATATGATTTATTCGCAATTTCATTCAACTTTACCCAATTACATTTGATATATTCCCAATTCATTTGTAATCTTCCCAATTCTATTTGATTTATTCGCAATGTAAATTCGCAATTCACAAATACATTTGATTTATTCCCAATGTAATTTTACTATTCTCAAAATCAAGTGATATATTCGCAATAACTTGTGGAAAAGGTGTAGATTAAATTTTATCACAAAACCGCTGGGCTTCTAGGTGAACTATACGATTACCAAACTATGATTCAGAACCCAAAAGAAATCACAATAGATTCGTATCCATTATTTCATAGTGCGAAATCCTATTTCAATCGCTTTTGCTGGTTATATCTGTCATTTTAAATTGCAAAACAAACGCAACTATTAAAAACAAATTGAAACCTGAGCCCGTGCCCGAATTAATTCAATTCCGCTTTTTATTTTCCAAACCGCACGGATGCGTGTGCATGTTTGTTGTGGTCAACTAACCGAGCCGAAATTTCAATTTAAATTTATTTTTGGCGTGAAAGCGTACAACAATTAGTTTTGGCTAATTTTTCTACATGATCATTTTTTTTTGACATCTATTATGGTGCTTGCCTACTTGACTGATAACAATAATCATTCAATGAAGGCTTGTTCACATAAATCAATATCGTGCCTGTTGACAATAAGTCATTTTTAATGAACACTGATCGTAATTATCTCTTGCGTGATTGCTGGTATAGTTATTTCGTGCTTACCGTTGGTTTGACAATCGTGCCTGCAGTCTTAAAGTTTATGACAAATCGGTCTTGATCAGTCAATATATTTGCTAAGTGAGTTATTTATACTTCTTAACAATTTCTATTCAGCACATCGGAATACATAACCTTCAGCTTTATTCCTTCACGATATTGCACAAGATTACAAAATTCCTCTTGCAATACATTATATGCATGTTCTTATTAACAATTATCCAGATTCTGGAGATGTCTGCAAGATTGCAACGATGATGCTTATGTGCATGTTAGAGATATGTTTATTTCAAAGGCAATTTGCTGGAGAGATTAATGAGTTCGGGAACAGAGCCAACAAAGCCTGATCAATATTAGATTGGAAATTCTTACTATCGTGAATGTAGTAGTTTAATAATTATTGGTAATTTCATAATCCTCAGCGCAAAAACAGACTAGACTATGCACGCGCTATATTTGAGGAGAAACAAAAATATGTATTTGCATTTGGAAAATAAATAGCGTATAAGCGTATAGAGATTATTGGATGTATGCGTGAACTAGAATGCAAACGAGTGGAAATAAATACTACCCATATTGTACTGCGATTTGAATGGATAGAAATAAATAAAATTAAACACCTACAATCAATGCATTTTTGTTAATTGCTGTTTGGCAATTGTTTTTACCTACTAGGTATATAATATAAGGTTTGTGATTTATATCAATACAACATGTAGCTATAACGATCTCATCGTCTATGATGCCCTCTATAGCAAAGTGATTCAGGATCTGGCATTCTTGTATTTACTTTACTTCTAAAACTGGTCAACTATCGAATCATGTATGGTGCAGTCCGCCGACAAGACTGGCATTCCTTCTTGCAATCTTGTCGGAACTAAATTAAAACTTTCTAACTTCTACAAAGAAGTTTTATTAGAACCGGTAACAATGAAATCTAAATTGAATCGGCTTTGCTGAAATTGCTTGTTCGTTAGAAATATAAAATCACTAGATTGAAATCGCCTCAGAACAGGAAATCTGGAAACCTATAGAGTTGAACTTGGGAAAGTTATGTTGACATTTTGAACAAATTTTAGCGTATCTGCATATTTTCTGTTTCCTACGAAGTATTATGTGTATCAGATAATGCTGATTTGAATGAATATTGATCCACCAGAAGCATAAACAAACAATATAATCTATCCAACCCAAAAACACCACACAGCTCTAACAGGTTCGATGCGCTAATCCTAGGTTTTACCAACTTTCGGGCATTCACAATAAGATATATAGAGGTACAGCAAATGCCAAACAACTTTCGATTCATGTGATTTGCTGGGGACCAAATTTGGCCACCAGCAAACTTTATAACAACGAGCTTGGTGGCAACGATGACGTAGATCCAAAGTTGTTTGGCGTTTACTATGCATAGTTCTTGAAATAATAAGTTGTTATGATCGAAAGATTTCTAAATTAAAGCTATAGAAAGCAATCAAGTACCACACTTGAATTTCGCACTACGACACTTTTGACTCGCGTCACAACACTTCTGTCTAACACACTGGACTTTGCAAAGACGAGATCGATGCCCAGGCGCTTGCACACCAGCACAAACGTTCATTAACAACCAACCACGCAACACTGACCTGATTTTTTGGAATCTTCGCCCACTACGCTATTGAAAAGTCGACATTGGTAGCTGCAGCTGTTGGTAAATGAATTACCCTTCACAACTTCGAAACGGCAAGAAAAAATACTGAGGCTCATTCGTAAAACAGCCATTTTCGCGCATGCGCGAAATATTCTTTTTCCAATCTCCCTCATCCCGAATAGCTCTGGGTGAAATCACGATAAAATCTACCGAAAACGAGCAACAGCTCTAGATCAATTTATTCCCATTTAGCGCACCGTGCAGCGGAACGAAGCTACTGCGCATGCGCCCAGTCCTCACCAATATTTAAGTTGGACTTAGACGAAGGATC
Organism: Orchestes rusci; assembly: GCA_958502075.1. Lineage (NCBI taxonomy): Eukaryota > Metazoa > Arthropoda > Insecta > Coleoptera > Curculionidae > Orchestes > Orchestes rusci. The sequence goes on along the minus strand of OY293307.1, from coordinate 2,273,703 downwards.
TCCAGGCATACGCGTCCTTAAAGAAGCATGGTATAGTCTATTTTTAGAACCCCGCACACGTCTGACCACTCATCGAAATAAATTCAGCACCTCTCAAAGTTTTGAGCAAAATCGGAAGGGTCATGCTCCGTCTTCCAGACAGTTGTGCCAGCATTGTTTAGCGATCGAAAAACCATCCAACAAACCACAATAATGTAAATATCCTCAATCAGAAGAAAAAACACGAAATCGGAAACTAAAGTGAAACATCCTAATCCTACCTAATCAAAACCAAATAATAATAATTACTTATTATTATTATCGCTAGGACTCTGAAATGACATGACACAACATAATCTGAAAATCATCCAACAAATCACCGTCACCCGCCGTCGATCTGCTCCTATCAGAAATTAAAAAGCGAATGAGATTCGGAGTGATTAGTGATTCGAAATTGTAAAATAAAGCTGGGTACGTGCTAAGTCTGTCTATCATCAAATTCGAGATGAAATTCTATTATTATGAAGTTTCAAATTTATGTGACCAAAAATACAGTGTCATACTGAAAACAGTTCATTAATTGACCGATTTGGCTTGGATTTAGTAGCCCTCAAAAAGAGCCTAAGTACACCAACTTTTATCAGAAAGAATCAAAGTAGTATAATTATTTCGCTCATGAAAAAACAAGTGAATTGTGGTAATTTCCACCAAACCATCATTTTATTCAATGCCTACACCTATAATTTCTTTCACAAAAATATTGTAAATTACATCGGGTTTTTGAGTTAAGTGATTCCACTAATTGAAAAAAAAAAAAAAATGCAGTAAAATTTGGCATGGTTCCATTTTGAGGGATGTCAAATCCAGTGGCGTGCATAGAATTTTTTTTTAAAAATCGCTCAAGTGTTTTATCAAAATTTTGCACATGGGAACTGGTAAAGTTAGCCTTGGATTTTGTGTAAGCGAGGTCAATTTGTCAAGCTCTACAATTTAAAAAAACTCGAGCCCCTGCCTCCCCATATTTCGCCCTTTTAGGGGTTGAATTAAAAAGGCAAAACGAAACACATGTTTTATCAAATATTTCAAGTTTTTTAATTTGAAGTCTCAAGTTGATGTGGTCAAAAATACATAATTTCTCATTTATCGTTTATGATTTTTAGTGCCCCCACTCTTTTCACCTCCATAGGGGCTGAATTTTGGAAAACTCGTTTTTCATTATTTTGATTCAAGATAGAAAGGTAAGGTGATCGATTTTTTTATTAATTTATCATTTTTCACACCTCCAGCCCTTTCACCCCTTAAGAGTTGAATTTTGGAAAACGAGGAAACACGTGTTTTATTAATTTCCTTCAAGATCATCATAATGAAGTTTCAAGTCGATGCAACCTAAAATTCAATTTTTTTTATTAGTTCATGATTTTTCATATGTCCACCCCTTTCAACCCCTCAAGGGTTCAATTTTGGAAAACGACGATACAAGGTGTTTCATTGATTTCATTCAAGAATATGTCATTTTTCCTACCCTCACTCCTTAAGGATAAAATTTTGCAAAATCCTTTCCAAGCGCACCTATAAATATTGATAAGTCAAGCAAGCTTTTTAATAAATATAGATTTTTCTTATTTCCGTAAGAAAAAGTACTTCAAATTTCTAATCTCATTAAACCAGACTGGAAGTGGAAACCTTAATTTATTATTGGAAACTGCATGGCAGGTCAGAATATTCGGGAGTTCGCGTTTTAAGGTAAATATTTGTTATAATTATAAATAATTGTTTTCTTGTGAGAAGCTGGATTAAAATATACGAGAAAACTGTCTTGTTTTTCATCATATTTTTAACCGTTTTTGGTTCATGAACATTGTGTTTTGATAGTTTATCACATGATTGTTCCCTACTATATTCGAATGTATGTTGGCATCAGAAATGATTATTCTGGTAAAATATTCCAAACTTTGCATTTTTTTAAATAATGTGATCCAGCATTGAATGTAAATATTTCGACAGATTTTTAGATCAAAAAAGTAAATTGCGCAGCCTGAAATTGAATCCTACTTTCAAGCAGAAACTAATTGAATGCATAAATAGAAAATTTATATAATATTCCAGCTTCAAAGCAAAGCATGAATAACCAAAAAATGTTTTCGAATGGGGATTTAGATTGTCTATGTTAATGAAGTTTTCGTTTGTATTGGATTAGTATTATATGGAAAAATGGAAAATATTTTATGCTGTGAAGCCAAAGCGAAGCCATGAGGAATGGATTCATTCATGCTCTGATTAATGGTAATAATAATAATAATAATAATAGATTTTGTATTTTCAATTGTGAACAAAATATTTTAGTATTGTCTGAAAATGGAGTCAGTATTGGGCTCGAAAAAAACGTCGACGCCCTGATTTCAAAAAAATAATTGGGCGCCATTTTGAAAAAAAATCTGGCTTAAAATTGAATAATTAGAACGTGACGTCGACTTCCTACTTTCAGGGTGTAATAACTGTACCTTTTAAAATGGGGTATCACTTTCCATTTGATTTTTTCATTCAAAATGCAGACCAGCTGTCATTTTGACAGTTTCAGCTGTTTCAGTGTCAAAACATGCAGAACGTCCTTACATGATGTGTCCAAATTTCGTTCTAATATATTAAACGGTTTTTGAGCCGCACTGTATATACTGATAAAAAGAGTAAGTGGGCAGAAGACGTAGTAATGGGAAAGGAAAACGACTCATCATGATTTTTTTATTGTAATGTCAACCTCACGTGTATGTGATTCACACTGTTTTGACAGACGAGGATTTTAACGACAGAACTTAACCGTTTTACCGAGAATAACCATTAAAATAAACCATCCTCTTACCAACCTAGTTATCGTGGAGTTCATCTCTCGTGAGGGTAAAAACATGACGAGTTTATTTGACGTACCTGACACTTTTAACAAGGTCTGCCTCAAGGATTCGGTGGAGGCAAAGAAATAAGCAAATCCATATAGAGTTTGAAGTTGAGAATCAGTCTGAAGAGCATCTATTGCAATAAATAGATCACAAATATGAGGGATAAATAACCTCTTACAGTTTGAGATAGAAATAAAACTATGAGTGAGATCAAGAAAAGATAAGCAGACTGAGATACTCTCTTAACAATCCAAATTTCAACAATTTTGTTATATTGTGTTTATGCAGCTCTGAACATCAATATCTCCAGAATCCTATTACAAACCAATCCAATTCAAAGAGCTCTCTTATCCGCACTTGGAGAAACTAGGTCCGCAACACAGCTAAACCGAGCCTTTTTCACAAACTAGCGCAGTAAATCCCAAACAGCCACATTTATTGTTTGGAAGTTAAGGAAACTTTAACTCAATCGCTGCACTGCTCGGAAAAAAAGTACATAACAGCTCAGGAAACTGTTAAAAACTTCGAATGCATATGCGAAACAGGTTCAGCGAAAATCTTTGAAAACCGGGCATGCAGCAAATCTCGTTTTGTGTGGGGATTGTCAGAGAATTGTAAATTTTCTTTATATGGATTCAAGAGAAGGAAACAAGGCTTGAATTTTGCTGTCGTTTTGTGTAGATTCGTGCAATATCTTGATTGAGTCAGTTGACAAGAAGAACGACATTCTTTTTTAGTACCTTGTTTGCTACTACTTACTAAACTCAACTCAAATTTAGGGCTTTGAGTACTGCTGCTTAAAACTGAAGTCAATCAAAAGCAGAAGCCTCGCTCTATTTGTTGTTACCAGCTAGAGCATATAATTTGTATTTGATCTCTTGCTTTGGTTTTTATTAATAATAATGTCCGCATTCTTTCCCGAAATCCCCTTTCCCCGTTGTGTGCTTCAAAATACATGGTATGGTCCCAAAGGTTGAGCTTAACTAATTATCATCATAGAAGAATGATTTTTTTTTGTCTTTTTTTGAACTTTTTTTTTAATAGGAAAATGTATCCCCTTTTGAAATATATAAAAATTAATATACCATTGCATTTGATTTTTTTAGAAAAAACTCAAAAACATGCTACCATTTCAGTTAACGCCATCTAGCGGCGACGGCGAAGGTCAAAAATTCAAAACCAAAAAAGTTTTTTGAAGTGCAGATCATGCTTTTTCATATGAGACCAAGATCGCGTCAATCGGTTGGGTTGTTTTAAAGTTATGAGCATTCTTGCGTTGTAAGGTTTGACAGCTGATACCTGTCTTATTTGACATGTTAGGAAAAAAAAATCAAAAAAACAAATTTGAAGGAAAACTCTCAAGGAATCCATAGCGGTACTCATTTGTATTTGTTCGTATTTAAAAATCACGAAAAAACAGCGATTTTGTGTTTTGATAGCACCGTTACGCCATCTTGTGGCGATCTTGGGAACTTGTGATATATTTCCAGCATTTTCTCTATTCCATATTACCCAGTAATTTTTTTTCCGCAAGTCTCTCGGATGCCTAGTTTCTAAGATCTGGCACCTTGCCATTCTTAAATAGACACCCTTCTTTACAGGTATTCAGATTAAATTTAATGCTCATTCTGAAAATTGCATTTTCTCAATTATTAAGCCTCTTCCTTTCAACTTTTAAAAGGTCGGAAACAGCAACGTTTAGGGGTTTTCTGAGTAGTTTTGGCGTTAAAACTAAAAAGCATCAATATCCAAAGCGTGGACTCTCATTTTGTGTAGAAAATTAAATTCTCTTATTTGTCATTCAATTTTCCAGCTTTCTCCCGTTTGAAAAACTTTGAATAAATTCGATTTAAATGAGGAATGCTTTGTTATGTTGTACCTATATGTATGAATAATTATGCTTAGAATCTTATGAGGAATCGAAAAATAAACTCAAATACAGGGTGTCCCAGGAAGAATGGGACATATGGTGATAGCAGATTCCTCACTCAAAAATATCGCAATCGCCCCGAACTTGTCTACCACGATAGTTGATATTAACAGAGATACAGGGTGTCGAATAATTAATTTTTGATTTTTTAAAATAACTTTCAAAATAATCAAGTTATATCGATGAAATTTGACATATGGGGGTTGTTTGACATGCAAAATTCATTCTGGCCTTGGTATGGCTATTACATGTAGGGAGCGCCACTTATACATCGTTTCACATTGCATGGATTATTTCACGTTCAAATATCTTGATAAAGGTACCTCCTAGCTACTTCTATAAGGAATACCTATGTCTCATTTTGTCTGGAACACTGTGTATAGGCTGATTCATTAAGAAAAAATCAAGTTTGCTTTTTTCCTGTAGACTGATGCTTTTTCCAAATTTTTGTAAAAGAAAAGTATTTTTTTCTATGACTATTCAATAGTGGATGTATTATTGCTATTGCTTAATGTGACTCATAACATATGACTTCTTTTTCATTACTTAGAATTGTCTTCAACCAATGAACTAATCTAATGTCATTACTCCACTGTTTTAGAGCCAATCAGAACATTCGACAAAGTGTCAACCTTCAAATACATAATTTTGAAACAGCCCAATTGACCGTCCATACTTGTTTTATAGTCATTGTGTTAACAACCTAACCTCACTTTAAGTATAGTTGTCAAGAAGTGCCGTCCAAATGGAATTAAATATTGCAAAGTTCACTTCAATTATTGAATAATCATAGAAAAAGTATATGGAAATGGCTATTACTCACTCAGATGATTACGCAAACTTCATCCCCATGAGTAATTGCCAACAATGTCCAGCTGATAATAGAATTATTATCTTATTCCATTACTTATTGGCCTTCATTATAAATTGTGGTGAACACAACCATAACTTAAAGGTGGTTTATACAACATCATAAGCATATAAGCATAACATTTTTAGTTCAGGTGCTAAAATTTTTGTTTTATTCTGCTTACCGATAAAATTGTCAATCTTTTTCATGGTGATAAAGTATATTTTGATGATAATGATTAGGAGGTGATATAAACACAAAACCTGATTGAGCGGCCAGGATTTGTTTAGTTTGATTGATTCAATTAAGAATAATGTTTATAGACTATTAGTTGATAAAAGATGTAATAATAGTTCTTATGAAAAAAAATTAAAAAACAGGAGCCCCACAGCCCTTCCTCACGAGCCTTCACTGCTATGCGCCATATTCGTCATTCAAGAAACGACTCAATGCAGGCAGAATGGCTATGACAGATTAACTGCTTCAACTGTTCGCACTGTTGCCAAGTTTGTTTGATTAGGTTCCTGTTTAGTTAATTAGTTTAAAGGTCGAATTCGCGAATAGTGTTTATTCAACGCAAAATAGGACATCTCTTTTATTTTGACTGGAAAGTAAACGGTAACAAGAACATTTTTTGTATATTTGACATCTCAATGTGGAAAAAATTTACTTGCACACGTAAATGAGTGTGAAAAGTGGTTACTTTGCGCACGCTCGTAGAAAAATAACTATTTCAGTACCTACATACATAATTTTACAGGGTGTCCCAGAAAACAGTACCTATGCAATTATTATTTATTGAGTGACATACATAGGATTTTAATTTTGTAAAAACACAGTTTGATCTGTAAAAGATTATCAAATATTGAAAGGAAAAGTCATACAATGAAATAATATGCTACTGTCTTTATCAGTCATAGATTATACTACATCAAGATCATATCAAGTTCACTGACAACCACAACTCCTCACAATCATATTTTTATAATTTTTCAAAATAGTGTTCTCTTTTTGTTTGAACAAAACTGACAACTGACTAGCTTCTATGGGAGTGCAACATGGCTTAGGATACTTATACCCATGTTTCAAATGCATCAAACTTTGTATAATAGCATGGTTCGTAGCTTCCAATGGGTGTCTCAAAGGAAAATCGCAGGTGCCCCGACAAAATGCTGTTGTGTATCCTTCCGGAGCAATCACCCAATCACTCCAACCAAGATTGTTAAAGGAAACTCTCATAGAATGAATGGAACATTTGCCATTCCCCGTCAAAATATCCATAGCGTTTGATCCCCTTGAATCAAGATTCACATCCCTTGGTAGTCTAGAGTGTACTATATTATTAGCGTGCAGGAAAGCCACGATGAATGGCTCATTTTCCAGAAACTCGTTTTGAAAAATGATCCCAATTACCGTTGGATTTACTTCTTTGCCTTCTTCCATTACATAGGGTTGTACCGAAATGTACAGGTCCTGAAGTGGCTGCCTGTATTCAAGCCATGTCAAAAACATATAGGATATGTCAATGGATAGCCATCCAGTGTAGTCAGAAGAAGTCATTTTTTCTCCTAGTTTTTTCATTTTAACGAAATTTGTGGAGAACTGGAATGGCTTGAAGACTGAAATCAAATACATACTTTGAGACACATTCTGTGCAAATTTCCTACTTTGGTATAACTTTAGCTCGGCACTGACAAGAGCGGCCGATTTTGGAACACTTCTCATGGAAAATACTAGTCTTTGCCTTTGTCCTATACCATCAACTTTTCTATTGACACAAGCCATTGATAGAACAACGTCACTGATGGCTGCTTTGGCAATTTCGTCCGCTCTAACTCTAGTTCTGGAATTTGTCCACCTTTTTAGTCTATTGCTGCTTTCGACTCCACGATTTAAATGCTCATAGAGATCAATCATGAATTTTGTACTATATTTGAATTTTTTCGATGATTTGGGATATGGCTCCATGTCAAATAGTTTCAGCAGGTCTTTTTCCAGTTGTTTCTTGGTTGTGTCTGGAAGGGTGGCGGGAGTAGGACATATCGAGCTTATTGACTGGATTGCTATGAGTTTTGAAATGATCGCTGATAGAATGATGAGAAATATTGATGTCTTCATTGCAAGGTATAGGTTTTGCCTGCAAGAAATTGGATTGGAGATAATGGTTATATATATTTTTTTTGAATCAAGTCAAACAAGTTCACTGTTGACGCCGAAATTCCAAAAAGTTTAAGGGACGTTCAAAAAATATACAGAGGGAGTAAGATAAGTGCGCTTCTTTATGGTAAATAGAATGTAGTCGGCTTTGTCACTTGAAAAAATACAATGGAAAAAAAACGATTTTTTTGTCTGCAGATTCGGAACGACTCAAGGGATTTATCTATTCAAATCTTCAAAGAGGAAAGAAGACATTTACTTGTTTTTGAGCTAAAAATGAATTATTTTATGACACATTATTCAACGTGTGAGTAATGGTCATTATTACTCATGCGGATGAAGTTTGCGTTGTAACGAAGTTACGAAAATTTCCGGATTTTTCTGTCGTAATTTACAAATTTTCAAATTCATTTCCCGTCTCTTTTTAAGTCAATTCATATTTTTCCGTAACTCAGTCATCTATCTATCAATGGATCCCGTATTTCTTCTGTTATAATGTTGACCGTGAGATAATTAATAATCTATTAATTAAAATCTGTCCGTAATTTCCCTTCTTAATTTTCCCGCGTCAAAACAATTAATTAGTTAACCACAAACCAAACGACCACGAGCCATTTCGCGCAAGTTTCAAGCAAGCAGTCCCCACTTTTGGATCTGAATTCAGAACGCCGAAAATTTAGTGAGTACGGGTACCGAGTGCCCAGAGACTGGGAGTACTGCATCGCGACCCGCACCTACTGACTGACCCGACCCGCTTCGAGAGCTGATCGCGACTTTTTCTAAATTCTTTTTTTTTAATCTCCACGAGGTAAGACGTTCTGAACCCGTAAAATGTGCCGGATTTTGGTCGAGATTCTCTCAAAGTAAAGCCGCGTAAAGTAAAATAATCAACCGGGTGGAAAATTTCAGACTTGTTCGGGTTGCGTTCAGGTGAGTTTTCTCGAAACAAGACTTTTGGTTTCACACTGTTAAATTATATCGTGAGAGCAGGTCTGTTTCTCGGAGAGCTCATGGAATGTTTTTGAATAATGTGCTGGGATTTAAATAATACTCTTCAAGTTTCGTTCAGGTGAATTTTCTTGAAACAGACTATTAATTTCGCACTGTATATTGTGATAGTAGGTCTGTTTTTAGAAAATTCACGGGGTTTTATTTTGTTTGAATAATGTAATTTCAGGGGAGCGAAAGTTGCCGGGTGGGATAATTTCAGATAGAAAATTCAGTATCGCGTTTGAAACCGGATTTTAATAATTTTGACACAACATTCTTGAGATAGTTACGAGCGAACCAAACTAAATATAGAGGGGCTTCTGGAGTTACCGCGCAAGCAAGAACAGATTTTTCTATGCCTCTAAACCCGTTTTTCCTCCTCGTGGAAATAACCCGATCGCGTTAGTTTTCCCGAAACATTTTCTCTACGTCGTTGGAAAAGTCTAAATTCTTCAAAACCCGCTGTTATTTTCTGTTTATTATGTCGCCGTGAAAACCCGATCCGTCGTTTTAAAATCGATTCGTTACACACTGCCGCTGCAAGTTCTATTTTTGCCGATTTGAGGCTGCCATTAAGTTGCAAATTACTTAGCTGAAATTTTGATTCTCCACCTCGAGAGATTAGACCTACGTATCAGTATTATTTCTTATGTGATTTTTTTTTTATTTTCCTTTGCTGATCAAAGATCAGATTATTGTTGATTTGATTTTGATATTATTTCTTTTTACCGACTGGTTGGAAACCAGTCTCAATTGTGATTTTGATTTGGGACAAATAGACTGACTGATTTATGTTTATTAACACCGTGTTTTTTTATTTCAAGAAAGTTCAGTAATCCATTTCAGAGCGGAAGTTTGCGGAGTTTTGGAAATAACGAATGCCTGGACTTTCTTCACTGTCTAAAAGCTACCCGATAGGCACTGTGGGCTCTGTACCACATAAATACAGGGGGTGGCGCTCGAGCATTTTTTTTTAACATCAACAAATTCCCTCATCCCCGTCGGGAATAAACCCGGAAAATCTCGGGGCACGTCACAGCGAAGTACATTTATATGAGTGAGTAATAGCTATCACCCGCGTGTAGAACACTGTACTTTTTCTACGATTATTTAATAATTGTAGTAATTGAACTATGCAATGTTTAATTTCATTTACAGGGCACTTTTTGACAGCTGTACCGTAGTATAAAGTGATGCTCATATTTATCATCATGTTTTCAATTTTGTACGGAAAACGATGAAGTAGAAAGATAAATATAATACAGGGTTTGTCATAAAAATACAAAATTGTTGTTTTGTGTAAGAGAAAAATCAGTCATGGGAAACTTATAATTTCGAGTGTCTGTAAATCTTGATAATTAAAGTCTTATGGAAAATTGCATTTTCAAAATAAGTAAAAACTTGCCAAGGAATGAAGTTTTGGATTTTGATATCTTAAGATACTTTTCTCTTACGAGAAAAACAATTCTGTATTTTTCGTCCAGCCCTATATTGGTAACTTTAGAGATAGTTTCGGTCAACTTTTTGTTACTTTTTGGTTAGTTTCCGTCAATTGTCGTTAGTTTTGATCAGTTTTAGTCAGGATGAGCTAGTTTTGTTTATTTTTAAATTGGTTTTGTCAGTTTGTATCACTTTTGGGTTAGTTTGGTTCAATTCTCGTTAGTTTTGGATACTTTTGGTCACCTTTGCTTTGGTTTGGGTTAGTTTTGATCAGGTCGCTTTTGGGCTAGTTCTGGCAAGTTTTGTTTATTTTTTATTCAATCTGCGTTAGTTTTGGTTCTTTTCGGTTGCTGTCAGTGGGTTTGCATTGGTTTTGGTTATTTTTGTGGTAGTTATATGTGCTAGTTGTTATCAGTTCTTGTTACTTTTGAGTTAGTTGCGTTAGTTTTGTGCTAGATTCGGCTAGTATGCTTAAGTTTTCGTAAATTTGGGTTAGTCTTTGTGGAGTCTTTTTTGGTTATATTTGAATGAGTGACATCAGTCTGTTTCACTTTTGGATAGCTTGGTTCAATTTTCGTTAATTTTGAATACTTTTGGTTGTTTTTGAAATGGTAATTTAGTTGATATAATAATATGAAAAAGGGAAAAAATGACGTTTCAAACAGGTCACTAACAAAATGTGGAATTAAAAACCTCAATAAGCGAAAGCAAAAAGAAAAACTGCAGGAAAATTCATCAAATACCAAAATTAATTGGTAATTAGAACTTAAGAAAGGGGAAAAAATTCTCAAGAAAATTGAAATCATAGCATTAAACCCAAAAAACTGGAGAAAAAATCCGTTAAACCATCAAAGTCGCCTAATACTGGGAATGAAAAAAAAAAAAGAAAAAAAAAAAGAAAATGTTAAAATCACTCTGGAATAAGAAACCCCGATAAATTTGAGTCCGCAAAAAAACTTGTCAAACAAAAAGAGAGGCGTAGAAGTAGTTTTTTCAAGTAATTTTTAAAAGGCTTGAAAAAAATTATACTTCAATGTTAAAAATTAGTCAAAAATTCTGAATAAAGCAGACAAATATCTGAGAAGGAAGTCTGATGTGAAAAGATAAATAATATACAATAAAATACATGAAAAACTTGAATATCTCCAATAATCCATATTTTTTTCAAGGAATTTACTGAAAAGGCAAACAAAAACAAAAGAGAATAATAATCAATATTATTCTTCATCGTTTTCCGTCCAAAATTGAAAAAATGATAATAGATTCAGAACTTTTTTTCAAGAAATTTTCACATTTTGTTATTTTTTTGTCTCCCTCTGTATATTTCAAGATTTTTCTTGACAGATATTAACTTTTCCAGTACTCATCTTAGAGCAACTCTTATTTTTATTTCCAAGAAAAAAGTGGTATGCCACTGAGTTTTCACAAAGTAAAGACTATTTTTTTATTCTTCGTTCAATTTTGAGCCAACAAGGTAACTTTATGACTTTTTTATAGAATAGACTATCCTTTTTTCATTTACTATTATGATAAAATTATTTTCAGGAAATGCATACATTTTGCACTACTTTCAAATAGTGCTGTCATGTTTATCAAAAGTTACACATATTTTTGGCCCTTTTTTAAACTTGACAAAAAGGCACTAGACAATTTTTTGGAAAAAATCACCGAGACATCAAAACTGACAAATGAATTGAATTTTTTAACTGCACCCTTACTCCTTTGATAACTGACCTGGGGTCAAAATTTTATCAAACTTTAGGCGGTTGATCTACTGTTGATATTAAGTTATGTGCCCGAATGAAACAAACATGCTTTTTTTTCGAATGAAAATGATTTTGGGTCTCCCACATAGAATTTGTCCTGCTCAACACTGTAATTATAATGAGAGAAGTGACTGAAATCCACAGCTAAAAAGTCTATGATGAATGAAGTGACCAAACAGGAATTTAAATATTTCCAGTATTTAAAAGAATATCATGTTCGATGTGCAAATCTATTGAAAAAAATTACAATTTATCATTTCGAGTGACTAATCCTAGTTGAATAATATTATACGTACATGACACTTTCAAAACAAAAAACTTCTTCAAACATTCACCAACATAAATAAATACTTCAATAACAAACGAGTTTAACGTCACTGTAGGGACTGATTCGATGCAGTACCACCTACCTACTTGATGGATAAATAAACGGAATTTTTGGGTGGATACACAGTGTTCTCAATAAAACTTTGCATATATATTTTTTTCAATCTACTCATTTGATTGACCTTCTGACCAAAAAAGTTGTGTATCACAGCGTGAAATATTTAAATGAAAACAGCATATTATATGAAGCAGATAGATATTCAAATATTCCCTAGGTTATGTCATTGTATTCTCCTCTTTTATTTGTCTTGCTCTTTAAAAGTTTTTGAAAAGGAATGTCCAGCCATCCGTGAAAATAAATTCGGAATTTGCCGATCGCATCCCCTCGATCAAAAATAAAGTTTCTTGCGAGTTGTGGAAAGTTCTAATTTATTCTCAGCACATTTTCGTAAAAGTAAATGCAACGTGTGTCGTCAGACTTTCAAGGAGATGTGCATGTTATTGGAGTTCGCCGGATTCTCGAGATCTCATTATTTGACAGATACGTAAAAATCTGCTCTGTTAGGAGTTTCTGGTTTCTTATAACTTTTTTGATGTTTAATTCTTGATTTTCTGGTGATTGTTTGGTGGTCACTTAGAAGTGATAGTGGGAGAGACAGTGACATTTTTCAGTGATGATTTAGTTAAATATGATTTGATAAACTACTCAACAAAGTTTTACTCAAAATTTTCAACTATGTTAAAACGGTCTTTAACGAATCGCTCAAAAAATATTCGGTTTTCACAATGATTCAGAGCATTTATTTCTTTGCGGTTTATATACATGATGCAAAACATTAATTTCCTCGAAAACTTCATTTATAAAGGGTGGTGATTTTTTTTTAAATCAAAATCTTTTTTCGTTTTTGTAACATTGGATGGTATGAATAAAGAATAAGCAAATGCTTTCACTTAAATTTCTTGAAATAGACTTATATACTTCATAAGCTACTGAAAAAGGTCAAAGCATTTACTTCTTTCTATAACATACCACCCAATGTTTTTTTTTTCGAAATATCTACACAATATAAAACTTGACTAACTGCTCTGCATACTTTTACACAAGTGACACAAACATTGATTGTTGAGATTTTTTTCTCAAGACTTATTATTTTATTGAATACCAAGAAATATTTTGAGTATACAGGGTGTGCCAGAGAATTTCCATTAAAAATATTATGTCGAAAAAATTGAATTGAATTCTAATCGATTCTACCGTGATCTTCAATTTGATTTCTTGAAACGATTTAGAGGCTTTAAAAAAGTAAGGTTATGATTTTTTGTTCAAATCAATTTTCAATTCGAAATTTTGACCATATTTTGTTACAAAATGTTTTGATGCAACCTGTTTAAAAGTCGACTGTTCAGCTGGGTGATCAAAAAAAAAGATAGGTATAAATAAATTATTTGATTTTTACTTCAACTTTTGGAATAATACAGGGTGTCTTTCTTTTCTTATCTTGCACTTTTAAATGACTATAACTTTTCTATAGTAGCAGAGCTCAACAAAAAAAAAAGTTGTTTGACTTTATGTTAGAGTTTATATTTCAAACAGAACTGTTCTTACACAGGATGATCAATAATGTGTACGAATATTGATTTTTTTAATGAAATGACCATTTTTAACAACAATGGACAAGTTGCACATTTTTTGGAAATATTAAAAATATAAGGATTAGTAAGTACTGAGGCCATTGATGTTTGAAAAATCAACCTACGACCTCTATTACTGGAGTAATCACCGATTAAAGTGCGCCAATCAACATCCACTACGTCACAAAATACATTATCTTTCTCCGTCTGGCGTATTGACTACATAGCTTTCTCTCTCTCTCTCTTGGGAGGTTAATTTAGCTCCACCCCGTTTTCGATCATACAGTGAAATCTGCGTTTTCTTTTTTATTTATTTAGTATATTTTTGGGTATTTCGGTACTCGATAAAATGAAGTGTTTTCGAGAAAAAAAACATTTTTTTTTTAAACAACATCGAAAATAGCCATAATGCAGTGCTGTCCTTGACGAAATTTAAAAAAAAAATTGAAATCTATATTTTCGTCGAAATGTTTATGAAAATTAATCTGAAAAAACAATGCAAAATTCAAAAAAACATGGGTTCACATTTTTTTAAATAATTTCGTCAAGGGCACCACTTCGTCAAGGCTATTTTCGACGGTTTTTTAATAAAAATATGTTTTTTTTTCTCGCAATCGGTTCATTTTATCGATAATAAACAAGAGTACCTTTTTTGTAGCCTGAGGCTCAGGCTATCTAAATTTATTTTTTTCGAGTCTCTATCATGCAGGATGTTGAAAATTAAAGCATTAAAATGTACAACCTAGTCCACCCCTGGTAAACTAAACAAGCTAATTATGTTTTAAGGTCAGCATTTTAGGAGGTGATGTTTAATTTTTATCATGTTAGATTCTCAACAAATTATATTGGGTGGTTGAAAAGTTATTCAAGAAAAATTGATTTTCAGAGGTGTCCTTTCGGAAAAATGTTAACGAAAACTTGTCATCTTATTTTTTGATTTTCTATCTGAATCCAAGAGATCTCCCACATTTTTCCGGTCACCCATAAGGAGTAGTTGTCTGGTCTCATTAGCTTAGCACCTTTCCAATCTATTATTATCACCCCTCATATAGATAGACTCAATTCTTTTATATTTGGAATCAGGAAAGAGTTCCCCCATTGAACTGCTGTATAAAATACAGGGTGTCACATTTAAAAAAAATACTAGATGTCCTAATTCTTTTGACTTCTGATCCTCAATTGATTTTTCTGAAAACAAATTCAGTAAAAATACTACAATTTTTTATTTTGATATCAAAACCAATGACATACGGGGATTCAAACCAACCTAACCTACCTTTTTCCAAATGGAAAGGGAGGTCGAGTAATACCTTATTTCAAAGGTCTTCTCATCCTTATCAATCCCTGAAAGTTTGGAGTCGCTGTCTCGTTCGAATTTTTCTATATCATGCAAGTATTATTTTTGAAAAGTTTAATTTTTCCAAATATACTAAAAGGTGAATTTGACATTCCATAATGTAAATGGTGAAAATATATGTCAAGAAAATTTCGCCACCCGACCAGAGTCGTTCACTCTGATTTTATATTCACCAATAAAAGTATAAAGGACCAACCAACTAGCAAACTCAATCCTGTGTAAAGGTCTGCAGGAGTTCCATATAACTCACCAACAACACTAAAAAACTGTGATTACCTGTCAATTTTCAAGAGACTGTTGAAAGTTTATATTTTGTAAAACATCCTGTCAAGCTAACACGTACTTACTACCCTTCTTTTAATCTAATTTAATTTAATTTAATCCAAAGTGTTTTATACGTGAAGTTTTTATGATGTACCTGCTTCCTGTCTTGAATGATTAAGATACTGTTGTGTTATATGCTTAATAAATACAGGGTGTTTCCTGACTTCTGTGACAAAATGAAAGGAGTGATTCTTCGCTTAATTTCAAGACGAAAATGTGGTATAACTTTTTTTCGAATTTCGCTCTGTTTCCAAAATACAGGGTGTTTAATTTTTTTTTTTGATTAGTTTTTTATTTTTAATTAATTTATCTTTTACTCGATTTTGTTGAAGTTTGGTAACGGTATTTATAGTGATAACGGGCTCATTTCGTCATGAACAAATAAAAATTATCGAATACAGTGGCGTCCCGAGCGGCACTTCAACCAATATTATTGGGAAAAAAATGTACGCCACTGACTTTTTGTGTCATTTTCATTTTTTTCTCAGATTATTCAACTAAAAACGCAACTTTTTGATCTCTTGAATTTTTATCGTATCTTGCCTAATTTTTGAGATAAAAAATTAAATCTAGTTGAGTGAGTTTTGACGCAAAAAGTAATTTTATCGCTGATGTTGAATTTTCTAACAAATACAGCAATCAATTATAATCATTTTAATGGAGAATTCAAAAACACTAAATAAAAAAAAATATATATAAAAATAAATAATAATAATAAAAAAAATTAAACACCCTGTATTTTGTAAACAAAGCGAAATTCTAAAAAAAGTTATACCACATTTTCGCCTTAAAATTAAGCGAAGAATCAAACCTTTCATTTTGTCACAGAGGTTAGGAAACACCCTGTATATCTATCATTGATTGACATCAGTCTTGACCAGATAAAAATGACGTCATCAGTGATGAATTTCCTTTGATAAGATCAATTTGAACAAAAGCGAGTATCTTACCCACTATTAATGATTTTATAAATGTCTCAACAAAACACATTACGAAACCATCCAAGCTTACTCCTTTCTGCTTTGTGGAGCAGATCCATTGTTTCAATGATGGATAGAGGCATATCTTGTCACTTGTTTCGTCTCTGATAAGTCTCATCAGTCACTTCAAACGTTGTTGCATTCAATCTTATAAGATCCATAACAACGATAATAACAAGCATAAAAAAAGTTTATTGTAAATTGGTATCAACTTATCACCATGCAGGAGTAGACACAGATATGATTTTTCCCAATGAAATGAAATACGCTCTCTTATCTAAGAAATATTCCGTGCCTATTATATTATACATTCTCCGCATGCTGTTAGTTCAGTCTCAGTACTTATTGCTGCACATCTTAGATATTTCATTAACCTCGAACATACCCAGAACAAACATCGTGGGTTGTGATGTTCCGCCCGACGTCACCCAAATTTCTCGACGGATTTCTGGGAATATGTCAAAGTGCACAATCGCTCGCCGCACTGTTTAAGCGGGCGGAAGCAATGTTAACGGCTTTAATGAATTTAAATGCCAAATGAGCTTGTTGGAGCATAATTATCCCTCAGGTGCAGCTGACATTAATTTCTCGTCTACCTACCTGTTCATATGCAAAGAAATATTTTTTTTTTAACAAAATTTCCTTGATAGTTTTGGTTGGCTTCTTAAATCGCAACAATATTTTTTACTTACAAAATCCATATTTCCAATGGATTCCTCATAACAACCCATCCCAAGGAAGAGAAGGCTAGTAGCACATTCTATGGGGGCACAAACCTGCTTTTCGTTCCATGAGATTAGCCTTTACAACGTTTTTCTTTATTATAAATCATCCAGTTCGAACTAATTTATTCACAGTCACTATTTATCTAAAACCAATTTATATTCAGACTTATTTATGTTTTGTAACTATTCATTCACAATATGTAGAGTTCACTTCTAACTCATATTGGTGATCCTATATATGCCATTTGTTGTTGTAGTTTACACATCATGGTACATAACGACGGCACCTTGTTATTAAAAATGAAAAATTATGTTCAAATAAAACCATAGACTTGGAGCTTTTGAATATAATAATTCTTCTTTGTCCCCATTTACATTTTGAACGACGAAAAAGTCTGGAGATCTTTTTAAGCCATATTTTTATATGCTCACTTTTTCCATATCCGAAACAAAAACTGTGAGGGTTGGAGCGTGTTATGTGATTATGATTAATGTAACGTGTTCAAAATAAAACAGTTTAGCAGTTCTGACAGGTTAATTCATCATTATTTATGGTTTTTGTCACCATGTTCACTTTGAATGTCACTCGTTAAGGCGAATCAGAGTATTTTGACGTAACTGGAATGACATATGAGAGTATATATGCTCTGTAGTTTTTGGAGACGAAAGAAGAGTCGCTATCGAAACGTTTGTCATTAATTTAATAATTACTTATAGGCTGCTGTTTAGGTAACAATGAAGATAAGCTAGGTATATAAGGACTGGTTTGATTATTTTTTTCAGAAAACAGCCACCCAAATAAATCTTAGATTTCCAAATAAGTGTTTTTTTTTAAAGGGTGTGGTCAAATACATTTTATAACGTTAACATAATACTCAAATGATATTAGACACTTTAAGCACGTCCTAAATTTCAAACGTATCCGTATCCGCATCAATCTGCGCATGCTCAGAATAGATGTAGGGGTTCCGATTCGTTCCGTTGCACGTATCGTTGCGGGCCTTTCATCGTATCCGTATCTGAAAACGCATCTTAACTAATCGAAGAATTATAACAAAAGCTCTTCAAAAACGATAAACGAAAAACACACAAACATCCAAACCAAACCAAAAATATAAACAAGAATCAATATCTGGGTTACAAAACGCGAAGTTTGACAACTTTGACGTTTCACCAATCCGTTTCGTATACGTAGAACCAATCGCTGCTTAAGCGAGTTTTTAATGATTAACGTATGTCGATTTGTTTACGGATCCGGATGCGGATACGTAAAAAAATGTTGGGTTTGCTTAAAGTGTCTATTATCAAAAGCTGTGATCACAGAACAAGTATAAAAAGTTTAGAAGACAAACTGACGTATACAATTTTACGGAACAATGCGCCACGGAATGCAGTGGATGCGAATGGAACTATCAAACTTGGACAATGTTTTATTGAAGATTTCTGCAATATATTATACAGGTTTCTATGCATAAAAACACTGACTTTTTGTTTGAAACTGTCTTTATTTGTTGAATGAGGACAAAAACTTTGAATAAATGTAATTTGTTTGGATTTCTCATGAATGTCCAGGACCGTCTGGGGATGGGGTCAGTGTGGGCCTCCCTAGTTGATGTGTTCTGCGCTGCGGGGCGCTGACCCTGTGTGATGGTGTCTATGAGAAAATGGCTCCATGTGGTGTAGGACGTCTGGGCTGTTACGGACCTCCTCAAGAAAATCTTCTTTTGTTTCTTCCCCTTTGTTCGACCTTTTCAGGACGGTGTCACATAGCCTCACTGTTTGATAAGTTGTGGAATACCCTGGGCAAAATCTCATTTGTTCATCTGGCAGAAAGTCATTTGGTTTGGTATTCTCTTATTTTGTGGAGGATGTATTTCTCACCACTTTTCCGATGACGGCTGGAAAATTGATGAGCCTCTTGTAAAACTAGGTTAATTGAGGAGTTCATCTCACTCTTGGACGCCGTGGATCTTAACAATGCATATTCACCCAAGTGTTGACTAGAAAAGGTCCTCATCAACATGAAAACAAAATAAAACGTACTGATCTGAATAAATCAATGAACAGAATAACACTCACTCGGGGGCACTTCGCCCCCTAGCTCAGGCTGGATCACATCAGCCTCCCATCATGGTCATGATTCGTCAATATATCATTATCATCATCAATATAAATAATATCATCTTGATCCATTCTTCGACGATTAGCTAGTGTCACACGTCCACAATCTCGAAGAATGTAGGATTTTCTAGCTCTTCGGCTAATCAGGCCACACAGACGGCTTCAGGTCACACAGACCACCAGGCCACACAGACCCCTTCAAGTCACACAGACCACCACCATCGCCCAATAACACGTGGGCCCCCCTCACAATCACAACTACGCATTATCAACCTTGCTCAAAAACCCCCAGAAGCACACTTGTCACACTGACACTCATTCAGTCAGAAAAACTACCAACAACCTATGGCAACACCACAATGGTTGAGTTCGGCATTATCATCGCGGATGCGACAGATTTTTTGTCACGTGATAACAGTTAAGTCATACACGATCAGATCACGTGCCTCCGCTAGTTTTGATCGAACTCAATAGTCCGGCACGTGATTTGGTCGTATATGTTTTGATTTTGATTGTTATCACGTGACTAAAAATATGTCACATCTGCGATAAAAATGCCGAACCCAACTATTGTTGCCAAGAGCTTGATATTTGACAAAACCTCATGTTTGTTCTCATGCTTTGGAATCTGTCCAATGGTATACCGAGTGTTTTGATAATGGTAAGAAAAATAAAGAAATATATTTACAATACAAGGGTTTAATTCGAAGGAATATGGATATAATGAAGATTCAAATTAACCTGCATTTACACTCTAGTATTCCGGGTTGTATCCCGCATCCTAAGAGGTTTTTTGATGAGGATAACCAGGACGTTTTTTCACTTAAAGAAGAATCAAAGCATGAAAGACCACATGAAGATAAAAGGTGACGTTCGAATGACTTCATCTATCATCATGACAAGCTGATAAGCTGTCATGTGGCATTCTACGTATCGCCATCTTCTCGAGATCTAGCGAACTTCAGGCACATCAGCGCCTCTCCGTGGATGCGAATCAAAGCTTTCACTTAGGCCCCTCCCCCAAGTCCTAGCTTTAATTATTAAGATAATCCATTCACAGAACTTATCCATCACTTACTTTCTACAATCCAGTTCTGCAATTTAATGGTAATCTGAAATAAGTGCCTTAATTAAAGTGTTCTAGACTATTTCTATGTTTACCTTGTAATTCTCAATGAGAGGATTTAGGTGATTTGTGAATGTAATTATTGCGCTGAAAAAAAAACAAGATCAACGACGCTATGAGAAGAACAATAAGGGGTTTTCACTTTACTTTTGTAGAATCCGTTATCTAAAGAGTGTATTGATGATTTCGATACAATCAATTTCCAAATGATGGAACAAAGCTAAACCAAATATCTTGTAAATTGAGGAAAAATTTGTAAATTTGTAAAACCACAAAGCGTTGATATATCAACTCCTCATAGCTTTAAGCTGGTTAGTAACAGCCGTTTGAATTTTTTCGAAAGTCCAAAAATGATCAATTTTCATTCTTGTAAAGGGAAAAAAGTCACAAGAACTCAAGTCATGTCATGTCATATCAATTGTTCTTGAATAAAATAATTACTTGACCGGGTTCAAACTCCTTTTGAACCCATTTCAGAAGGCCACCTGAGGTCCTGTCGTAAAGTATTAACTTGGTAAAAACTGCAGGTCTGTTCCAACCCCCCAACAACCTTTGTGTAATGCTGAAAATGATCTATTTTTCCTATAATATTAATATGTTATAGTGATCAAGATTGTATTCCACATATTTTATCGTTGTTGTCGTTTGATCATATTCCATGAATCTCATAGGATGTGATCTCTTTACCACACGAAATGTAATTTTCCAACAAAGCCTCAACTGAACTTGAGTGACATATTACAAATGGCTTCCTTGGTGTGATTTATCGAACTTCTGACCAACGAGTGTATCAAATCGAACAATACACTTCTTTCCTACAACAAAACGTCAATTTTCGTTCAGTTACAAACTGAAAGTGGAACAGAACAAAAAAAATTTGATGCTTTAGAATTGGATTTCTTCATTGATATCTAAAATCGCTGCAAACCAGAGCACGAAAGTCACAAATGAAATTTCCAAATTAAATGTCATTGTGCTCCAGATTGACGACGTATTTTACTGGCTTCAGATGTGAGAGAGGAAATAGGAATTGATGTTTGGCATGGAAGGTGAATAATTATTTGGTGTCATCAGTTGTTTCCATGGTTTAATCGTTATGGAGCTTGATTAATGAGAAAATGGATGTCATACTGCGATAAGTTATGAATTTTGCTTATTTTGACAATTCAACCAGAACTGTCTTGATAATCTATTAATGTAACGTTTTGAAAAAATTGTTGATCAAAGGGAGTTATCCTTTGATAATATTGAAATAATTCTTGAAGATTGGCACGTGCCTTCCACGTGCCCGATAATGTTTCTCCCAAGAATATCCCACTTAATTTTAATCATCACATTCATGTATACTGTATACTTTTAATGACTGTAACATGTTAGGTAAGAATCAATTATCAATAATCATCTTCCCTTACCCTATCGAAGTGCTAATTATTGTACTCACTGAAAATAACATCAGTATTAGGAGTAGAAAACACCCCCTATTGTGATTTCTGGAAAATAGTGGATCCACTTAGCCAAAACCATACTTCTCTCTAGATCATGCGCCTCCGTTTTGGTGCCAAGTTTGCGCATTTATTTCATCCGGATCAGTCTCAATTCATCTGACCTAGGAGGTGCACATGCTAGCGCGTTGAAAATATTCCGCTCTTTCGTGAGTTCCAACGAGTGAATAATATAACGCGAATTTTTTCGATTGATAGAAAGTTGATCAAAGTTATTTTGGTGGACATGTGGTGTACAGTGTGACAAGGGAAATATGAAGTTGAAAAGTGCTTTTTTGATTTTGATCCTTGTTTTGGAAAGTAAGTTTCCTGGAAAAATTAGATTAACTTTTTCGTAAAATTTGTGGTTATGGGAAAATTCATGCCGGAGATCCCAAAAAACTTTAAGGAGTGATAGGGGAGGTCAAAACAACCCTTTTTTGAAATTTTGATATGTTGTGTGGGCCATGAAGAATCATGGAGACGTAGTTGAGTCAATGTGTCAAATTGTAGGGGAACCCGGAACGGACACCACACCTATTGGACCAAATATGTGACGGGTGTCAATCTACAGAGCTCTTTTAAATACTGTGATATTTTCTCATGAGAAAAAACGTATATTACGACGAGACACCAGACAAAACTTTTTGACACACTAAGATTGATCGACCATCAAAGAATTAAAATAAAAAATAAAAATTTACACACTTCAATTTTTTTGACCAGGAAGTGACTTCAAAACTTATTCAAATTTTTATCACGATGTCTAACGGTGAAATAAACAAAGAATAAATTTACAAAATATTTCGGATCCAAGAATTTTGGCAATCTGCAGAGCAATATACTTTATAAGGAATTTAATCAACAACACAGAATTTTATATAAATCATAAAAGTGAACCCTAAACAAGGTTTTTATGGGAATGACCATCTGTATATTAATTTATTCGTATTGAACGACCCCTAAATCAAATATTATTATAAGCACAAATTTCTCAATGGAATGCATTGATTGGGAAATTGACAGATACGAATATGTATTTGACATTTGGGATATTGGCGATTTTGATTGAATACATAACAATGGCATTCAATCCAGGCGGGTCATATAGATGATTGTCATAATATATGTTATACTCCAGCCACGGTTTCTGCATTGACATTACGAATGTCTTTTTTGTTCTTGTCCAGTCCGTATCGAATATCTGTTGAGTGCAGGTGCGCCAGGTGAACTATCATATTGGCCTGACATTGACCATAAATTCTTTTATAAAATATCAAAAACAATCGTGCAATTATTAGAGCGCAAACCGCTATAACCCTATAGTAGCGTTTGATCAAATTTTATCACATTTTTCATTCATTCTGAATTTTATGGTCTTAGTTAATTGTGTTGTTCCAGTACAATTTCCAAGCAGTGTCGAGCACTAGATTGGCAATCCGGTAACGTCTTTCTATAAAAAATTTTGAGACTGACTACAACTTGAATTATTCTCAATTATTTTATGTGATGAGGTTGTTTCCTCTTTAGTTGGTTTATTGCCATGAAATAACACCTTCATTCATTATGGAGGGGTAAGCTTCATTCAAAGCCCACAAAACACAAGAAAAATAAATCGTCACTGGGGCTGCTGTAAAAGACCACCACACAATCCAGGCAACTTTTCAACGGTGGTAATTAGCCGCATAGCTAATCAAAATGCTAATTCAACCTAGATTGCACCTTTTACCTAGGCTTCATAATGCTGCCTTATACGGAAAGCTCATTTGAGCGAACAAAGAAGTAATCTAAATTTGGTAAGGATTTAGTTTCGAAGTTCCAAAAATAGATATCAATGGAGAAGCACTCTGAATAACTTAATCATATTATCATTTTCGAAAACATGCTTTTGATTATTTTTGAATGAAAATTTCAAAGGAAATGCTTGCTAGTGATTATTATTCTCAATTAACGTTCAACAGTTTTAGTTAGTTCTTTCGCGTTCAGAGAAGAGAACAATAGTCACGGTATTATTAGTTGAAAACTGACATTAATGAGAGGCGCTGTAAGCTGACGAAATTATTACTGTAATTACACGATTCCTCTTAAGCAAGTCATTCGAATGTTGCGATAGTTTCGTTTATTTGTGTAGGTGAGGGAAATGGAGTTCGCTCTTGATAGGCTTCGTTTAAAACCACCATATAATTTTTCTTCTCATGAACTTCACCTATTTTTATTGCCAAGCTTTTTGGGAACGAGGGATTCCTGATTTTTGTCTCCCCAAATCTTCCATTTCAAAAGATATAGAAAAATGATGTTCATGAAAGTGGATTTGGAAAAAAAAATCACGATCCCAAAGAAAGAGCAGATTTTCCTCTTCAACACGAGCCAGAGAACAGTCAGATCGATTCAGGGACTCCGAAGTTATAGGCAATTTAGTTACATCAAGTTTGACGGCCTGTAGCTGTCTTATTTGTCAACTTGGAGGTTATCATCCCAAATCGATTCGCATATTATTTTTTGGTGGGGCCTCCTTGCGACTATGGGCACATTAGTTTACTGCCTCAAGAGCCTCCCCTCTTGAGGTGCTTAAGAGTATGATCCATCCCCTTGATTGGACAGTATTTTTTGACGTTCTCTGTTACCAGTGAACTTCCTTACTCAATAATAGTTATTATAAAACCCCAGATGGGTGCCTTGGAGTGTCCTTCCGCCTCCAAGTTGTAATCTTCGACATCCCTGGGTTATTCCCCAATGGATATGTCAATCTCTAAGACTTCCCAAGGTCAAAATAAGAGAGTGAAAGCACTTCTCAATTAACTTCATTTCGTGCCCTGGTGGCTATAACCTAGACAAGAGATTGTTTGGAGTAATTCTCAAAGGCTGGATATCTGAAGATGTGTCATCCTTGTAGTCCGTTGTATACCTTTGGAGGACACCTATGTTTGTGACTAGTTGCAGAATGTATTCTGGAGAAATCTAGTATGTCCATGATGGCCCACTACAGTGTCTTATTAGCTTGACATTAACTACACCACATCAGTGGTATGAAAATCTACAAACCTCAACAATTATGTTTTATTGAGACATCACAATGAGAAATGTCACAAAACACACAACAAGCCTTTGAATATTTACATCCATTTGGAACGGGATTTAATGTAAACCTCAACCGATTAGAGTGTTTCAGCAGGTATTTTCTGCAAATATAATTCGAACATTCTCGCAGCGAGTTTGGAAGATATATTATAGAGCTTTGGGGCATATTCGTGGGTGAGAGCTCAGTGAAAGTTACGTAAATAGTTGTTTAGAGGATTCAGTTGATACATCATTTGTTAAATGAGCACGCTTTGAATATACACACATCAAGAAAATCTTGGGGTCAGGAACTAGAGGCTGTGTGTTTCCATATTTGGTCTGTGGTGATCCAAAATTCATGAATGCGAATAGCGGTTCCCTCTTTTGAAAGTGCATTTGTTGATGGAAGAGTCTTCGTCTCATTAAATTACGAAGATATCTATACCCCGGCTCTACCTCTGCTACTCCATGAGCGGAAATCATCAAGTATGCTGCCATCGCTTCCCTCTTTACCCAAAGAGCAAGATCAAAGCAAGATCAATGTTGAGTGCTGCTCATTGCACCGGTTATACTCAGACAGATCATCCTTTGTAGGTTAGTCTGAGCTCGTTGGTGATTTTTTTCGGTTGCCGACCATCAGATCATGGCTCCATATAAGATCCTCGGCCTGACTATCCTTTCAACATGTGGTTTACTCTCTTAGACTACCTCAAGGAACTCGACCTCTTGTTTTAGTGACAGCAGCATCTTATACAGAGTGGGTGGCGCGAACTGAAAGCTACATCTCTTTACACCATTCCTTCAGGATTTTACAAGCGCTCTCAGACGATTATGAGAATCAGGCTGTCATTTAAGTGACCGTTCGCATAAATGCCCTCCAACTCCAATCTTCTCGAAAGTCTCTCCATTATCAGACACTTAAGTCTGGGTGAGAGGCAGCAGGAACAAAACCGTCTGTGCCCTTCCTGGTAGTTAGAGATGAGCAGCACAGCAATTCCTATTTACTCCATAAATGGTTGAACATCCTAGTATTGTGTATCATAGAAACAACCACACTAAATTTGTAGATAATACCCGATGTCTTCATAATTCTTGACCTCTGGATTTTGTTGATGTTTGTACTTCAAGTATTTTTTTAATTAAAAAGAAATTTGTTGATGAAAATACAAAAACTATTTTTGCAAAGGTTATAAGTGAGTATTTACATAAACTCTTACGTGAGCCCATGCTCATGTTGCAAATTTTCAATACGTATTCGTAATTTATGTATATGTTTCAATTATTTTGTGACCTCATTCCAGCACTTGCCTGGTAGAATTGGTGATTCGTGATACCAATTATGACAAATATTAAGTTGATTGAAAAGCGCAGCCTGCGAACGCTAGATTACAAGCTTAGTGAAAAACAGAAAATGTGTGGTGCATGCGATTGTAGCATAAAAACTAATTTTTCAATACAATGAACATAATGACCTTTTGTATGAATCAAAATCATTATACATTTATCTTGAGCTTTTACTTTTTTTTCAAATGATTCCTCAGACAGATCATGATTTATGTCTAACCAAAACTCTATGAACTTTCTTTTTTACAAGGTTGTCCAACTATTCTCTATTTAAAAAAAATTGCAATAGAGTAAATACAAAAGATGTGAGAATTTGGGTGGGAAACAAGGAATTGAATTGCTTTGATCGTATAAAGAGGATTTTTTTCCAAACAATATCGTCAATATCAAATCGTCCACGATAATATCATATTAGTATTGGAGGCAAATATACTTGGTGTAAATCCACCCAATTTGCCACTAGTGGAAACGCTGAGCAAGCAGATTTGTTGCTATGAAAAGACACGTTCAGCAAGTTGATGATGAGTGGTTGGCCTAGCCAACTACTTTAAATTATGAATAGTGTAACCCCTCTCAGCCTCAAAAAACATGCATGTCCTATTGTTATGGTGGTGGATATCGAATGTACCATAGACGATAATAAACTGAAGTTCCCATTACCAAGTTCACCCACTTTTGTGGGACCAGTCGAAGGACTGAAGGTCAATCCTGAGAAAACCTCCCTGGTCAGCTTTACGAGAAAGAGGAAGACAGCGGAATTATTCAAACCCATGTTCTTTGGACAAGAACTGCAGGTGGTAAGAGAAGTCAAATACCTAGGCATCATCCTGGATGACAAACTCACATGGAATTCACACCTACAGAAAATAGTGAATCGAGGTAAAGCCACAATAATGGCAACAAAAGGAGCGATAGGAAAGAATTGGGGCATACATCCGCGCATGGTACACTGGCTCTACTGTACCGTGGTAAGACCCACTCTTGCTTACAGCTCTGTTGTCTGGTGGCCGAAAATCGAGCAGTGACAAGCAGCCACGGAACTTGCAAAAGTTCAAAGGCTAGCATGTCTCTGTGTAACGGGAGCCATGAAAACTACTCCAACACTTGCCATGGAGGCCATGCTTAACCTACCTCTTTCAGATATCTATATCAAAATGGAAGCAAGAATGGGAGCCTATAGTCTTAGCAACACCGGGAACTGGAGCCACTCAAACTCCCAAGGACACACTAAGATAACCAGCACAGTCACGAACCACTTAGTAACAATGAGGAGTGATATCATGCTGAAAAATATCAACTTTAGCACGTCTCCCAAGACCAAGCTAATATGGGAAGAGGAAACGGTGAAAGAACTCCGGATGGCTAATGGGGCAATATGGTACACAGACGGCTCCAAAACAAGCCGGGGAACTGGTGCCGGAATCGTAGGTGAACATCCAAAGTGGGAAACATGTGAACCACTCGGGATGTACGCTACAGTTTTCCAGGCAGAAGTACATGCAATAAACGTATGCGTGCAAGAGAATCTCAGAAGAGGCTACAGAGGAAGGAAAATCCTTATCCTTAGTGACAGCCAAGCTGCAATCAAAACCATCTCCTGTCGGGAAACCAAATCCAAACAAGTCATGGACTGTCAGCAAAACCTTGTCACACTGGGAGTATCTAACGATGTCACTTTTGGATGGATACCAGGACACACAGGGATAGCTGGGAACGAGCGTGCGGATCTACTAGCACGCAAAGCTGCAAACACACCACTTCTGGGTCCAGAACCTGCTATTGGTATTACAAAATCCTCTGTGTGAGGTTGGCTGAACTGTTGGTCCAAAAAACAACAGAAAGCTAGATGGTGCCAATCACCAGGTCTGAAACACAGTAAATTAATGATGGCAGACGAGATCGAATCATCATTTTCTGGAAGCCTACTGAAACTCAGCAGAAATCAGCTTAGGAAAATAACAGGTATATTAACTGGACACTGCACTCTAAGGAAACACATGCATATCATGGGTCTTTTCAACGAGGAACCCATATGTAGGCTGTGCAACGAGGAGGAGGAAACAGCCTCCCACATTGTATTCGAATGTGAAGCGCTGGCGTACTGGAGAAGAGATAATGGGGAATTCAAAACCACTCCTCAAAGGACGGACAGGGAAACAGTAGAACGAGTCATAAACCTTATTCGGGCAATGGAGCTCTTCGACTGAGAGACAGGCACAGAGAAGATACAATAAGCCCAACTAGAGGCTGCGGTGTCGGGGCCAACAGCCCGAAACTCATAGCGCCTGTACTTCAGTAATCAGTAATCAGTAATCAACCTTCTAATAATCCAAAAATTCTAGTTGCTATACCTTCAGATCTTTGGACTTTTTATGAATAGGTTAATGATTTTGTTGATAAACAAATCTCATTGACTCAGGTATATATCGTCATATTAGGCGTGTATAAACATCCAGGTAATTTCTATCCAAAGCTTTGTTATACCAACCCAGATTCTGCAGACATGTTATCCTTCGTATCACATAGGAAGGAACATAAGTCGTCGTTCTCACGGTTTCAGTTGCGCATATCTCAAGACTACATTATTGGAGGTCTGTCTGTTGTACTAAGCAACAAAAATATCAAGTTACCGCTGAAAATTATACTCCCTGTTAGCACCACTTATCTTCAGGTCGTCGAGAGAAAAGACCATTAACGCCTGCATTAGGGTTTGTTTAAAAAGGTCGCTTTGACCTCTAGAGTTACATTGACTAAGTGGAGTGTTTTTTATAGTTTGTTTATGCTGGAGGGGCACTTCTTCATCGCACAGATTTTTGTGTTGTGTAAGGGTTACCCGATATCTGCACATAAACTTCATGATCGGTTTTCGAAGCAAGGCCTGGAGTGGAATAATCACGAGTTATGGTTATCCAGTAAATCCCTTGTCTTAAGCTTTAGTAATAAACTTCTATACAAGTTTGGGTCAATCATAACTTGTTCAGGACAAAAGAGATTTTTTTTCGCACTTGAGTATAACGGGGTTTCCTTGAACTTCGCCCTTTGATACACCATTTGGATGAGAATTTGAAATTCGAGAAACTCAATTTCCAAGTTTGTATGATGGTTGTTGATAGAAGTTATATTGTTGGAGCTTATGTAGAGTTTCGAACTAGACTGTTGAGGACAGCTTAATTCAGTGGCGGCTCTTGGAAGGTCAAATGAAAATGTACTTCTGGCGTGAAATTGTTAGCTTATACGTTTTGCCGCTTAGGGTACTTTGGCCAAGCTTTATCGCCATAAGGACAACTCATCGAATGACTATTTCGAGGAATTGTCAAAATAATATGACGTTGTTTTTAAAATTGATTTGATTGTCTTACTACCATTTCCACATGTTTAAAATTGCACCTTGAAGGAAACATTTAAGCTTCAACGATATTTTACTCTCCATGCGGCAATATGCCCCAATAATCACCCACTTTGCTCTGGAGTTCAGAGATGAATTACCGCATGCTAAAAACTCTCGATCAACCTCATATTCCCGCTGATGGATAAATACGTATGGAAGAATTCCCTCTTCAAAAAATATTGCCATATTTCATATGCCGTCAGGTTTGATATATTCAGCTGTAGAATCCATTTATTGATTTAAAAAAAATATTGTGTACCTACAGAAGAACAAATAAAAAAAAGAATCTGTTGGAACAATGAGACATTGTTATGTTTTCTTAATTTATGATCATCAGCTACAAAAAAAATCGATATTCGAATGAGACACCTTGATACTATTTTGACATGATGGAAAATTATGTCACTTTTGTACATTTAACTACCTATCAATTTGCAAAAGAACCGCTCTTGATAAAATGTATGGGCATGAAAGAAAACATAGAGTGATAAAGGGTGAGGCGAGTATACTTAGACAATGAACCGAGAAAAATTATATAAATACAACTAACTCGGTGGCTGATATTTATATCAAAGCACTTTCCCATGTCTCAAATAACATGTGAAAGTGTTGGGTTATAATATATAGTGAATGTAGGGGAAAGCTCTCTGAACCATTCCAGATTACAATATGTGTATCATATAACTTCAAGTTATGAAAATAATCATCCGATGCACTTTATCCTGATTATCTGCAAGGATGAATTTGATTTTTTGAGTTTTTTCTTTTTAGTTAGTTGTTCTCCTTACTGCAACGCTTGCCATTTAAAAAAATAATATCTTTTAAAATTCGAGCCAAACTGGCAAGGTTGCAATAAGTTTGTTCAAGGTCTATCTTACAAACTGAGCCCATGTCAGGTTAAAAAAAAAACCCTGTAAAGTATCGATTCCGTTGAGCAAAAAACTACCCTCTGAGATTTTTCCATCATTCTGAAGCTATTATCGAGAATGAAAAACAGGGGCTTTAATTTCAATTACGGTACAATTCAGTGACTATAGAAAATGGCATTTTTGAAGAAAACAGTCTACTTTTGACATAAAGAAAAGCTAAATACTTTCCAAATTGGATTTTTGCAAAACATTCAGCTTTGAGAGCCGAAAAATTGAATATTTTGATTTACTTTTATATCGCGGTATATATTTATCTGATTTATTCAAGAAGCGTCCGAATTTGCGGCACTAGATCAAACTTTATTTATGTTCGTGTCATTTCATTCATATAATTATTATTTTCACTAGCGAACCAACCATTTACATATTAATTTGACTTCATGCGGACATATAAAATTAGGAACAAAAACATTTTTGTATGAACTGACATCGATGAATATTCAAAATACAACAATCCAATTATCTAAATATACATTGTATATTAAACAATAATTTTGTGAATAATTTCATTGGTTGAAATTTTATTGTGAATGATCCAAATGCAATGATTTCATTTCAATTAAAGAAATTATGTTATTCAACTCCGATTGGTTTTTGTCCATAATGAACTAAATATATTATGTGTGTACATGAAATGATTGCATTGTAATCCAAACTATCCGAACAAAGCAATATATGGTAAGGGTCCAAAAGATTAAGACAGCCTTTACTAGGAGTGATCGACTCAGACCCTACAGCTTAACGTGTCCAAAGTAGGGTATCAAGGATTGTGGGTTCCCGTGAATCAAGACAGATCAAGTGGGGTTCATCAATTTCGTATATTTTGTTTCGTTCATCAAATAAACGTATTCCTGGCAATATCAAAGTACGTACCCAGTTTTGTCTCGAATGATGACACAATAATTATTATTGTGTTCTTACATTGTCAAAAGTGAAATAGATCCGTGGAGCGTATAAATAAAATAAATGCGTTTTCTAGGAGTGCATCAGATAAGCAGCTTTTAGCTTAACTTTGTTCTCAACAGGGAGCGTCTTTTGAAGATTCAAACATTGAATATGTATTAGTGTGATGGAAGAGACATTATGTTTAAATTTCCAGAACACCGTGATAAAAGAAACCTCGACTTATTATCTTATGCCTTTTTGCAGGACAGAATAATCCGATAGTCTGTATCCAAGGAAAAGCGATTTTTTAATTTTTGGAGTGCGTATCGTGATTTGTTTTTCTAGTTTGGTGGATGAATTGAATTGAATTTTTCTCAAGATGCCATGAGGTTAAGGGTGAATTTCCTTTTCTGGAGCGGTAGAATCGATCACACACTTATTTAACGTACTTTTGGATTCTTGGTATCAACGCGATTTCATGTAAGTCGGTGATCGGAGTTATTCTAGGCAAGTTGAGGGCTGCTTGTGCGTAGACTGAGCACGTCATCGTCGTACATTACAATTTTGATTGATTCGGCAGTTGGAATGGCGATAGTACTGTACCCTGGGGAGACATTGATGAAGCGATTTTTGAGGTGGGACTGGATAAGGTGAGAATTCTGTGGTACAACTACCACAGAAGTCTGTCCGTGTCGAACGCCTGAGCGTAGTTCAAAGTCATCATGACCCTCGAACATAGCTATTATGTATTTGTCTTAATAAAATATTAAGAACTGTGTGGTACATGAAATTGTATATATTTGAATGTTAGGAATGCTTCACCAAGCTTCATTTCTATCCACATACGCTCTAATCGAGAAAAGACTCAGACTATCTTATTAAGCTCGCAATTTATTGCTGATGCAGGCCCAGCGTTAATTTTCTGCTTCAGCGATTTATCTAATTTGGAACCTATCTGAATACCAGCCATTTCGCCTTAATCTTATACAATTCCAGTGTAATTTAATATTGGCCAGGCATCCGTTATAATTGTTGAGTATAACGGCGCTTGGGTGACTGTTTATGTGGTTCTTGCAATATGGCTTATAAGTGCCAAATAATGTCTTTCGTAAATTGGCTGGTATTTATCACCGTCTAAATTTGATTACCTACTTGTTAATACGAGCAGCAGCAATTTATGAGAAAGATCTATTCATGGATAAATACATTACAAGCCTTGTTAACCCAAAAAAAAACAGTTTCTGATTACCGTACACACGTTATTCGAAACCACTACAGCATGACGATTCAATTCCAGACGCATCGCGTTTGTCGCCGGAATCATGGATCGGAATTCATCGCCCTTTGTTGTAAAATCAAAATCGATGTCAACCAGTTTACTGGCTTCGTTTATTCGTTCATCTATCCATGATAGGATTTGGTCCATCGCACGGATATGGCAACTGGATTCCCCCGGTCCAGCAACGACACGGTCTATTTGTTTTTCCATGCAAAATTCCAGAATTTGCATAACGTATTTAGATCTGACGCACTGTAGTGCCGGCACGTTAATCAAATCAATTGCCTACAAGATAGAAAGTGGAAATATTAAATGTAGATGTGTGCTGTACAACCGATTTCCTATTAAAAAAGTAGAATACTTATCAGGACACTATGACAACCATTAAAAGCTACGTTCCGCATATTATTATGGAAACTGAAAAAGTAGACGTCACTGTGTAATGGAAACAAATCCAGTACGTAAGGGTGACAAAATTTTGATTGTTTTGATTGAGACTAAAAGCTAACACTCGAGATAAATATCTACAGCAGGGTTATTTTCACAAACACCCGATTTTTACAATTTCAGCAACGTCGAAACAGTTTAACAAGCAGGCAATTGAAACTTACGATTACTATTTGACGGACCGGAAGGATCGGATTTGTTGGCAATGGACCGCAATGATTACGCACTTGTGATAATTCGGATGTCAATCACCAGTCGAAATGTGTCACTTCATGTACAGGGGTGATAAGGGTTTATCTAAAGCTCTGAATTGAATTGGATGAGAAGATATCTCCGGTTACGTCGTGAAAATTGGTTCGGTATTGATATGGTTTTTTTGAAATGGTAATCAAGTTTACTCTAGTTTCCGGACAGCATATATAAGTGGAAATCGTTAATTTTTGCTCTTTAATAGGATTAACACCAAATCATACCGATCATTTTGATCACCTGGATAATAATCAATAAAAATGAAGTCTAATGTGTCATTTGCCCATATAAGATTAGTAAGGGTTGAGCGGATCTGTTCTTTGCTCCGATCGGAAACTTCAGTTTCATCTGTCAAATACTCCGACACATGGGTCAGTAACTTCTCCCAATTCTACAAGTATTGCACGCGCTTGACAGATGCAAGGATGAGGGGAATCCAAGCCACCAGTAGCTAAATCTGGGGATCCAGTCACACTACCTTAGCCTTACCTGGCTGTGGAGGAGCACTTCAGTCAGGCGGACCTTTATATTTTGCCAAATCGTGAAAACCAAAAGACCAAAAACGCCAAAATCGGCGGAGGTTGGGGCCCTAAAGTGGCAGGCCGACGGCGACGCCAAGCTAAGAAACAACGGGATTCAACTGGAAATCTCATCCTAAACCTAGTGGAAGGGACCTTACGGATCACTAAAAATCTCGATATTGCACACCCGAATACTGAAAAGCAAAAACGGTCTGTTACTACTCGTATCTGACGAACAATCTAAGCTCCTCAAGCAGAGGATTATATCCAAAAGCCTCAAAGAAGGATCAAATGTCCTCAGTTTGAAGGATCTTCATACTGTTGAGGGATGCTTTTCCTCGTACTCCTGTCGTACAAGGTACCCAAAACCAGCTAGAAACCAAATTTTGCAAAATCTTGTAACTCAGGAGGTTCAAAGAAGGCGAAGGCTATCTCATTACCTCCATGATCAACGAACGGTTCTTGAAAAAAGTAGAAGAGAAAATAACCTATACCACAACCCGGGCTGGGTGATGATCAGAAATATCAACGGGAAGAAGTCGGAAAGAAGTCCAGAGAAGGACCCACTATACGGAAGAAGAACCTAAACCAGGGACCATCTTCTAGAATCACTATGAAAGAACTAACAGAGATACCCAAAACAAAATGTGTACCCAACCCAATACAAAAATGCTGAAACACTGACCTACTCTGACTCCCGCCTGCATAAAGCCATGTCCAAGGGTCCACAGCAGACCTTAGGAACATGCCTGAAATCAGAAGGACACACACAATCCGAAAATAAGACACTGGAACTGATGTTTAGGACTCATTCCCGGGGATCTATCATACTCGCAATATCATGTCTCCAAAACCAAACCAATCATGAAAACAAGGGGGAAGGTGATGGTTGGAAAGAATCGAGAAAGATGATGATTTATGACAGAATAAAATGGGCGATAGAAAAGAATGAAAGATGAAAGAAGAAGAAACCTGGGCAAAAAGATGGGAGATCTTCAAGCAGGCATCAATGCCAAACGTTTTCATCCCCTTTTGTGCCCGCGTGCAAAACTGGCTGATTAAAGCTCACCCTATATAAGTTGGTCATAAGACTCATTACAGCTTATCATGTCAGATTCACAATTTGCGGACGTCCAAAGGGCGCAAAATTTGTACTTACGCGCTGCTCTCAATTTACCGAGAAGGACGCCAATCGCCGGGTTACACAGCATCGCGCTGATTCTAAGAGTGTAGGAATGTCTGATCGATTTTGACGTCTCCAAATTTTTTTCAAATCACAATTACTTGTTCAAA
This sequence comes from Orchestes rusci, assembly GCA_958502075.1. NCBI lineage: Eukaryota > Metazoa > Arthropoda > Insecta > Coleoptera > Curculionidae > Orchestes > Orchestes rusci. The sequence continues at coordinate 2,238,235 of OY293307.1, read as the reverse complement.
GCATACTCTCTTTTCGTTGCTTCACTCCTTTAAAGTCAAGGTTATGTCAACACTGTGGGGAAATAACGCGAACCCAATTATTTAAAGCAATGCCTGTGGCTGTCATATTCTCATGTTCAACGTGATAATTCACACTTCCGGTGGAATCCGGACAAATTGTGACTGACATTTGCTACGTGCCACAAAACACATGTACTGAAATATATTTTTCTGTCTGATTTTGCTTCCTAATTAGGCTAATGGACAATTATATTCATTATTATTCAATACAAATGTTGTGTGTTGATTTATTCATCCGAATGAATCAATCATCGTGATTGCACGACTGGTAATTACTCAGAATCTAATTCAAGAAAAAATGTTGAACAAAATTTGAAGAATGTGTGACGGGGCACAGTGATTGGGTGATATATCATCAATTTGCCGAGTTTGACTACGTTGAAGTGATATATTGTCGAACAGGAAGTTTCCAGAACAATCAAATTTCGCCAACTACCAGAACATTTAACCTCTTGCAACCAGTTTCTAGATTTCTAAATACTCACAATTCCGAGAATCCAAAGTTCTCTGTAACTACTATTGTTACATAACTGCAAAACTTCCAGATTCAATTAATGCAAATTACAGTTTCCACGTAAGTCCGGTGAGAAGATACTTTAGTGATGCTATATTTTGGAGAAGTTTGAACGCCCCTTACATACAGGGTGGCCCAACGAAAAGGTCCCACCCTTATTTATGACTTTCCTGGTATATTTTGGGAAAAACGCTTGGACACGTCAATTTTTATTTTAAGGGGGACGTCTTTTCGTGTATGACTGTATAATACAGGGTGTTCCAAAAATAAGATATCGCATTACACTTGACATTTTTAAATGGAAACCCCCAATTTTTTTTCTATTTTTGGATTCTCCATGAAGTTTTTAGTAACTTTTGTATAATACAGTTTATACCTATCCTCAACCGTTTATTTGAAAAATTTAAACAAAAATTAATTACTTAGCTATAATGTGTCAAAAAGTCAATGTGGTAATAAATGTTGAAAGTGGTGTCCGTTTACCTCCATGCAATAATAAAGATTTTGCTCAAATCTCTTCCTAACATTTTCACACATTCCTGGAGTTATTTGTCTGCATTCCGCCGTGGTCCGCTCTCGAAGATCTTGGATGGAGTCTGGCTTCGTACTAAAAACCTTACTTTTTAAATGTCCCCAAAGAAAGTAATCTAAAGGACTCAAGTCCGGAGATATGAAAAATTCAAATAACTTTAAAACGGTTGAAGATAGGTATAAACTGTATTATACAAAAGTTACTAAAAACTTCATGGAGAATCCAAAAATAAAAAAAAAATGTGGGTTTCCATTCAAAAATGTCAAGTGTAATGCGATATCTTACTTTTGGAACACCCTGTATTATACAGTCATACACGAAAAGACGTCCCTCTAAAAATAAAAATTGACGTGTCCGAGCGTTTTTCCCAAAATATACCAGGAAAGTCATTAATAAGGGAGGAACCTTTTCGTTGGGCCACCCTGTATATCACATTATTCGCCCTCATGAAATCAATTATGCTGTAGTTGATAAGTGGACTGGACATTCAAATGCCTCAGCATTCATGAAACGTAATTTTACCTCAAACAAAGTCAAAACTAACTTGTCCATCCTAACAAATGCAGTGCAGCAGTTGTCCCGGCATTACACGTTGTTCGTCTAGTTTCAACTTGGTCAACAGTTTATTATTTCATTTAGGATATAAGCGTCAAATGTTGGGAACATTTCAAACGCGAAATAGACGAAAAATGTTTAAACCACAAATTCAATAAATTGTCATGCCAACGTGATTTCTCCATTTTCCATTAAGCTTCAACCCCTGGAAATATTCATTAAAACGAAGGATATTTTAATTTTCAGAAGGAATCCACCCTCAAGAGATAAGGATATTACAAGGCGTTAAAACGGTAACTTTACAACTGCTCCGCTTGAAATCCGGCAACCCCTTTCGTGTTCTTATTTATAGATGGAAGGTTGGAGATTTTAGTGAATTGTATGCTGGTTGACTCGTGATAAACAAAAATGTAATTATTTATTTATTTACATACTGAATGAAATTGGTAAAAAACAGAATAATATGATAAAATGAAATAAAGAAAGGTCCATAATTTGTTCTGTGAGGGAGCTCGGAGAACAGGACGTTCCGCCTGGTGCGTCTCGCCAGCACACGAAAACCGTGAATCCATTCAGCAACTTTAACAGGAACATAAGCATGGAATCTTCTCTTCTGTCCTCGAGACTCCAATCAGGTCTCCAATGTCAAAGATAGGATCGGATCCAAAAGCCGTGACAGACACTGTCAAAGGCTTTTGACATATCAGTGTGAATGACATCCTCCTGACTTTCCTCTTCCATGGAAGTGACGGAAGTTATGTTAGACACCAAGGTTTGTGGCAGTCGAGCGCTCCCGTCCATGATGCACCTCTTGTAAACAGAAAACAGCTTATCTGTGATGATGGATTCGAAGACCTCTGATATGGCAGAAAGGATGGAGATGCCTCGATGATCACCCGAATTGAAAACCGGAATCAAGGCGGAATTCTTCCACATCGCCAGATGCCATCATCAATGGATCGCTGAAACATATGGCGTAGAGGAGATACGAGAAGATGAGCAGATCTTCAAAAGTATCGGCGGAATTTCATCAGGGCCAGCTCGTTTTGAAGGGTCCAGAGACAACAGCTTCGTGGTGATTTCTTCTTGGGTGAAGTGGTGTGAGGTCAGGTGATTAGCAACAGGAACAGAATCCATTTGTCCAATGCTAACATCAAGTTGGTTCGAGTAACACGATTGAAAGTGGCAAAAGCTGTAGCAATCTCTTCAGAGGTGGTAAGCGCTACACCATCACGGATTATGGCGGAAGGAAGTTTATTGTCTTAGCGAAGGTTGTTGATGTAAGACCAAAAATGCTTGATGTTCGTGGGTATAAGATGCTTCGTTCTTGTAGCAAATGATAGATAGCACAAGTCAACACGCTGTTTCACCACCTTGCGAATCAAAGAATATGCATCGTAGTCCGAGTTGAGCCCAGATTTTCTAAATTTTCTGTACAGCTTGTTCTTTTCACCAATCAGCTTTCTGAGAGGACCGTCGTACCATGAAGGGTACTACTGTCTTTCCCATTGTGATGCCTGTCTTAAAAATCCAGTCCATCTTCTCGAGGAAAGCACCCAGATCTGCGTACTCCACATTGTAAAAGTTGTACACCACAGCAGCGACCCCAGGTCGGTGAGGAGGCGGATTGAGTTTTTTGAAGATAATTGTCAGTGAAGTTCTCTTTAGGATGCCATCCACCTGATAAAAAATATTCTGAGTCGTTGATACTGAAGACAATCCTTTTTCGAACATGATAAAAATAATGAAGCACAAGCTATACAAAACCACATCTTCACTAATGAAAATACAATATGACTACATCTCCTGGATCTGCTATAATATGAGAGTAAAGACAGCTGTATCCATAAAAGCGTCAGTTTTTAATCCCGCACCTACACAGCTGGATCTGCGGCTTATGCAAAATCCATACAGTGGAGTTTAATGTAGCTAATCTATCCAAAGCCGCAATACACAAAGGCTGTTGTGTAAATCAACTCTGGCGTTTTATCGATAAATCTGAATTTAATCTAAAAAAAGTACTTATTATTTATGAGTGGTACTTTTTCGCTCAGATTCGACAGATTTATTTCGATGTATCTGATCGAATTAGTGATGGGTTTTTCTGTGTCGGTTTATTTGTAATTTATGGACTATTGCATTGGATATTGAATAGGTATTAACAATTCTGCTGATTTATTTTGAACAGGTGATTATTGTTGATGGATTTTGTGGCGAATTAATAACGTGACTCATAGATTGGCTCATTTTGCATTTAATCCTCAGTAAACGAATTATCTGACAGCTTCCTTTAAAGTATGAGAGTTTTGTCCTCGATACATATTACCAAAAGCTTGAGAGGTCTCTGCAATCCATCAACAGATGACCTCTTGAACAGGTATGAGGTGATAATGATCTTGTCTTACGATAAAGTTCTAATCACGCTCATTTTCATTATTATTTCCATGCAATATTCTTACATAATAGAATGGTCGGACATTTTTTATAAAAGGCATTTTGTCACAAGAAATATCGTTCAATCGGAACAGCAAAATCCAATAAAATCCAGACCCAAATACCCTCCTCATAAATCTGAAGCCAATTAACGTAAAACCGCTTTCTTTTTTATATCCTATCATGACACGTCTAAGAAATAAGACCATTTTTTTCTGGGTCGTGTCATTCAAGATTGATAACTAGAATGCTAACTGGATTTTCTGAACCAGCAATCAAAATTTAGGTCACAGATGCATTTTCCCTTGTACGTGGTTTGAAGCGAGTAGTGGCACATTTATTGGATTTTTCCAGTTGTTGCTGGGAGAAAGTAAACTTGGGAGACTGGTGAGAGAATAACATGAGTTGATTATTTGACTTGAAGAAAAAGGAAAACTTCGAAGTTTGCTTCTGAAACGTTTAGGTAATTGTCGCCTCAAAATAATTCAAGCTAGCTTTTACTTTACAGGCGCAGGTTGGTCGTCTCGTGAAACTCTTGTGCCCACATATATCGGGTGTCGAGTTTTCTACTAGGACATGCTGTCCCACATCAAACGTCTTTGGTAAAGCATGCTTTTGATCATCAAATCGTTTCTAATTTTTTTTGTCTAGACAATGATAAACCTTTTTTTTCAATTTCGCCATATCTGGACTCCCATTTGTCCAAAACACATCCCACATCCTGCAGAAGTCTTTCTTGACCGGACAGCGCTTATATACAATTTTGTGTGAGCGCGCAAAACTGACAACTTAGCATGTCAGATTCTCAGTTCCAAAGGGCGCAAACTAAACTTGCCGAGAAGAACGCCAATCGCCGAGTTACACAACCTCGCGCTGTTTCCAAGCGTACATGATTACGTTTAACACATGTCTGATGGATTTTATCGTTTCAGAACAGGAGATTCATCCATTACTCAATACATCACTAAAACCAGATATTCAAACAATGTCACACACAAACTCATTAATGGTAGACTAGCAATCTATCATGGAAACAGGAAAAATAATGATGACATTCATTGAACTGCAAGTGAAACAAACTCCTCATATTCGCTGTAGGAAATATCCCTACTCTATGGCCTGATTCGTCGACTTGTCGCATACTGATTGCGAAGCGCCGCCTTCCTTGCAGTAAGGAGGGATAGTCCCGCCCATGGCTGGTTGGAGGAATTATTGCGGAGATCTCCGCCCATTTCTGCGATCCTGATACTCGGATCAAATTTTCCTGGTAATGACTGGTTAATTGACTTGATGATGCAATGTCAATCGATGTCTTATTTCAAAAAGATCTCGGAGTAGCATAATTGTGTGAAGCTTGGGGCTGTGTTGCGTTCTACACCAGAGGGCCCCCTTATGGGCGTCTGCTCAACCATTGTAAATTGATGAGCCAAAGTATATGAATTATTCAGCAATCTAAGGCAAAAATCATCAAAAAACAGAGAGAGAGAGAGAGAAAGAGAGAGACAAAAGTCAGATAATCCAACTTGTCATCGGCTCTTCACAATTCTGGTCCAAATATCAGAACACCAAAAAAGTTTCAAATATATTATTGGTTAAAAAATCTACTCTAAAATCCTAACTTGAAACTAATCCGCAATGACAAACCTTTTCGCCTCACATCCCGTAAAGTCTAGGCGGATTGATTTATAATTCCTTATAATTGACAGAACATTTCACATCAAATCCGCTAAGATCGATGGATAGAGATTTGGGGGACAACACATTTTATGTTATAGCTTCAATAATAATTCATCAACATTAACTGTATGATAAGAGGATCATAGTCTTAGTTCTCATCCATCCATCTATGGCTCATTGGTCTTGGCCGAATCCAAATTGCGATACGCTACGTGAGTTATGAATATGCTGCCCTTCAGTCTTCATTTTTCTGCTAGTAATCTTGAAATTTTGTGACGTTGTGTACGTGTCATGGTTTAGAAAAATACCTATCTGTTTCAAAACCTACTGAGTCTGTAATTTATTTATTAGTAAGTATTACGTGGCGAAATTTGATGACACAGTTTTGCTGTTCCATTGTATTTATCGCACCCTCAATCATCATCCTCTTGACTGTGCATAATAAATGTGATATCCTTTCAAAGTTCACAGATTAAAGCCATAACTGAAAGACATCTTAAAGCCAATGTTGATTCGAGAAATCCTTTGTCAACAAAAGTTTCTTCAGATAAATCCTTTAATCACCATTGTCAAATAATTCAATATTCAACCACGCGCTACTTGAACAATAAATAATGTTTATATTATCTAGTCGACACCCCTGATAACGAGTGCGTGTGAAGGGGAGTGCGACATCCGTAGCGGATCTAATAACTTCTAAGTCTGCAAATGGGGCCATATCAATTATTTCAATAGCAGTGGAGAACCTCGTTTAAGAAGTTCAACGAATTGGAAGTCAACTTATTATCGTCAGTTCGCTTTCGTAATTTTCTTGTCATTGTTCTGTAGCGCTTATCTTAATGGTTTAATTGTTTTTCAAGAGGGCTGGATAGTTACGGATATTATTATCGTGGGCTAGACTGGATGTTGTTTGAGTTTTGGAAGAGGTTACAACTGAAATAAAAAAGTGTGAGTATATTTAACAGTTGGTTCCTGCCCACCCTTAACTCAATTCTTGTCTAGGTGGACTTAGACTTTGAACTATAGTTGTTGTATTCATCATTCCCTATTGGCCTAAGCATATTGTGATCGACTGGCAGGTATATGATGGGAGCACAGAACACATATACAAAGTTTAGAAGACAAACTGACCCATACAATTTTATGGAACAATGCGCCACGGAATGCAGTGGATGCGAATCGAACTATAAAATTTGGATAATGTATTATTAAAGATTTCCGCAATATAATATACAGATGTCGCACTTTGACTTTGACTTTGGAACTGTCTTTATTTCTTTAATAAAGACAAACACTTTGAATAAATGTAGATTTTTCGGTTTTCTCTTGAATGTCCAGAACCATCTGGGAATGGGGTCAGTGTGGGCTTCCCCAGTTGATGTGTTCTGTACTGCGGGGCGCTGACCCTAATGGTGACTATGAAAAAATGCCACTCACTCCGGAGGTCTGGGGTAGCGGTGCATGGCTCCATGTGGGGTAGGACAGCTGTTACGAACCTCCTCAAGGAACACTTCTTCTGTTGCTTCTCCTTTGCTCGTCCTTTCCAGGATGGTGTCACTGTTTGATTTATTGTGTGAAACTCTGGGCGAAATCCCAATTGTTCATCTGACAGGAAGTTTTTTGCTTTTGTGAAGGATACATTTTTCACCACTTTTCCGATGGCGGCTGGAAGATTGTGTTCCGGGTTGTATCCTGCGTTGTCAGGGGTTTTTTGATGAGGATCACAGGGCATTTTTCCTCTTAGAGAAGAATCAAAGCATGCAAGAGAACATGAAGATAAAAGGTGACGTTCCAATGACTTGATCTTGATCTACCATCATAACAAGGTAATAAGCTGTCATGTGGTATTCTACGTACCGCCATCTTCTCGAGATCTAACGAACTCTAGGCACATCAGCGTCTCTCCGTGGATGCGGATCAAAGCTTTATTATGAAGAACATTGTGAGAACCTGCTTGACAGAAGTTGATTTTGTTCTGGAAAAGTTTATGGTATTTAAAACAAAAACTCAATTATTGTACTGCACACAAGATCTTAGTCTCGGTGTTCCATGTGAGTTGCCACCTTTCTGGATTTCATCATTATGGATTCAGTACTTCTGATCGGTAAGCTGTGCTTTCTCTTCACCTTTGATGTTCCCTTTTACCTCTGAGTGGCCAAAAACCCAGATAAGTTTTTTTCCTTATAGTGCCAGCTGCTGTAGGTCGTGAAGGCCGATCGTATTATTTATTTTCCTCTTCTTTTGAGCTCTCCTTTTGATATGGTGTTGATGAGAAGATATCTTTAATCTGTTACTTCTACCAAATTTTCATTTTGACAAATTGACTCTTCGCAATTCTATTGCATCCTAGACTCTACCTGACATTTACTACGTTTATTTCGACGCGATGGTTCGATCCGTATCGAAACTCAAGTGTCTTGGTAGATCCCACTTAAATACCCTCTAATCCGAGATATAACCGGTTGAGATTGAGCGCTAAGGCGGCTTGAAAAAATAAATTCAATCCCAATAGTTTTTAGGATTGACTTGAGTCAAGTCAATCCCAATCCACGAAATAAACGCTAGATCCATTTTCTATCCGGATCCAACTTTTGCGCCAAGCTTTACTCTCTTTTGACAGTGTCGAAATTAGTTCAAAAATGGGAAATTTGAGGTTAGATTTTCATGCTTATCACTCAAAACAAATGGTATGCAAATGGCATATAAAAAGTGAGGTTACAATTCGGTGTTTCGATCGTGTCAAATACTGTCAATCTCAATCTCAATCCTCGAAATTCGAAATAGACAGTTGAGACGAGCTGTCGAAATAAACGTAGTTAGTGAATATTTATTTCGATGGTTCGATCCGGATCGAACCTCAAGTGGCTTGGTAGATCCCACTTGAATACCCTCCAATTCTCGATATAAACGGTTGAGATTGAGCGCTCGAGTGGCTTGGAATAATAAATCCAATCCCAATGGTTTTTAGGATTGACTTGAGTCAAGTCAATCCCAATCCACGAAATAAACGCCTAATCCATTTTCTATCCGGATCCAACTTTTGCGCCTAGCTTCACTCTCTTTTGACAGTGTCAAAATTAGTTCGAAAATGGAAACTTTGAGGTTAGCTTTTATGCTTGTGACTCGATACATAAAAAGTGAGGTTACAATTCGGTGTTTTGGTCATGTCTCATGTCAAATACATGCAGATCTCCTTCACTCTCAATGCGTAGATGAAACAAAATATTATATGAAGAAACAACAATAACCCACAGCAAAAGCAAAACCTACTCTTTTTAGGTCATCATTACCTACTACTGGAGTTGAATACAGCTATAAGCAGTTATCTTGAAATTCAATAAAAACGAGCTAAAAAAAAAATTGATCAAATACATGAATAGAACTCAAAATCTGTACATCTACCATGCCATTTGAAGCAGTCGAGATGTTTAAAAGGATAATTAAGGATTCATTGCAAAAGCCCAGCATTCAAAGTTGAGAAAGAAACTCCAAAACAGAATAATTTGTGAATAAAGAAAGCACGTACCGAGTTAGTTGCGATTAAACAAACTAACTTTCGGGTTTAAAGTTGTGTGAAATATATTTCGGTTACTAAGCGCCATGATTTGGTGACAGTTGGTAATACGAAAGGTCCCGGTCGAGCATAAAGTTATGCACAAATATGGGTAGATAATTTTAGTCAATAATATGATTTTCTTAGACGATGATTAGATACATGTTTTTGGAACAAATTCAATAACCCCTATAAATAATGTCCGTTTCCATAAATCTGTTTCTGTCTGTTATTTCAGTAAGGCGCAATCCACTCGTTTTTAATTAGAGATGGTCGACGAGAATTCGAGAGCGAGATGTGATAAATGTTGTTTTGGCGTAAAAAAGCCATTTTTGCGTTGAGAGCCCACATTCGTCAAGGTTAGATTACATTTTAGCCTAATTTAATTTAATCGTTTCAATGTGCCATGAAAAATGCTATAGGATTTTTTCAAAGAGACATGCTTTGAATGAGAGTAATTTTCTAGCGAGGGATGTAAGGGTTGTGTTTCACATATCAGGGATTTTTACGAATTATGTTTATCAAAAGAGTTGGGTTATATTGCATAATAACAAAGATGGAGACTTCTAGAATACGGAATTTTTCCTAGTATGATCCGAATGACAAACTTTTCAAAAATTACACAAATTGACTAATAGAAAAATCTGAGAAACTATTTTTTTGAGCATAGTCCAGAAATTCAAAATATGGATAGAAATAATTTTCATGACGAGGTGATAATCTTCAAACTTCAAACGATCTGGCCAGCAAACCATCAATATGGTAATTTGGTATGGTAGTTGAAGTTTATAAAGATTCGAAGGAAAGAAATGACCCCAAAATAATGTTTAAATCTCAGAAATCACCTTATGGTGAAAAGTGGGGTTAACTCACCTTGTTAGGTTTATAAGAATTCGGCAACTATCTATAAAACACACCCATTTCTTCAGGGCAGGTCCATAGACATTGCAAATGTAAAATATCGTTAAAACTCAACGATACATTGGAATATTGAAGAAAAAAAATGCCGTCCAGCACTTTAACGTCTTGCACTCACGGCCGACGTGATCAAAGTCAAGCTGTGAACAGGAAACAGTACCAAGTACCATCAAATGAACAAGCAGCAAATGACTCCAAAAAATTTAACCTAATTACCATAATACAGACTGAGAGAGAGAGATCTATTTTCATTTCGAAATTATCGAGATTTGAATTGGGGGTTAAATGGAGAACTTGCATGAAAAATTAAATCGATTTTTTCCAATTGCAAAGTGAAGAAAAACGCAAAAAAATCGATACATATTTTTTAATTTCGTGAAAATATGATTTTTCAAATAATTATTCAAGTTCAAAGTTTTGTATATACAGGGTGGCCCAACGAAAAGGTCCCACCCTTATTTATGACGTTCCTGGTATATTTTGGGAAAAAAGCTCGGACATGTCAATTTTTATTTTTAGAGGACGTCTTTTCGTGTATGACTGTATAATACAGGGTGTTCCAAAAATAAGATATCGTATTACACTGGACATTTTTTAATGGAAACCCTAATTTTTTTTTCTATTTCTGGATTCTCCATGAAGTTTTTAGTAACTTTTGTATTATACAGTTTATACCTATCTTCAACCGTTTATTTAAAAAATTTGAACAAAAATTAATTACTTAGCTATAATGTGTCAAAAAGTCAATGTGGTAATAAATGTTGAAAGTGGTGTCCGTTTACCTCCATGCAATAATAAAGATCTTGCTCAAATCTATTCCTAACATTTTCAAACATTTCTGGAGTAATTTGTCTGCATTCCGCCGTGGTCCGCTCTCGAAGATCTTGAATGGAGTCTGGCTTCGTACTAAAAACCTTACTTTTTAAATGTCCCCAAAGAAAGTAATCTAAGGGACTCAAGTCCAGAGACCTTGGTGGCCACTCAATGGTGTCGCACCGTCCGATCCACTGATTTGGGAAATGGGTGTCCAAAAACTGTCGTACTGGAGCTACAAAGTGTGGTGGTGCACCATCTTGTTGAAAATGAAGAAAATTTTCATCATAATTAGCCTCATTTTCTATTATTTCGGTTATTCGTGGCTCTATTGTATTTTCCAACATGTCCAAGTACGTCTTCCCCTTCAAGTTTCCAGGAATAAAGAAAATAATAAATAATAAAAAATAAAAAATAAAAAAAAATTATGAAAAATTCAAATAACTTTAAAACGGTTGAAGATGGGTATAAACTGTATTTCACAAAAGTTACTAAAAACTTCATGGAGAATCCAAAAATTGAAAAAAAATTGGGGGTTTCCATTTAAAAATGTCAAGTGTAATGCGATATCTTATTTTTGGAACACCCTGTATTATACAGTCATACACGAAAAGACGTCCTCCTAAAAATAAAAATTGACATGTCCGAGCGTTTTTCCCAAAATATACCAGGAAAGTCATAAATAAGGGTGGGACCTTTTCGTTGGGCCACCCTGTATAGATATACCGAGCATGGTATTACAATGTTATGACGTCATAACATTGCATTTTCAGCACACTTCAAAGCGTTATATCTTCGTCAATATCCGACTAGCATCAAAAAGAAGAAAATCGGGTCTCCTTATTTTTCATGGACTTTCGAATCCAGCAATAAAAAAAATTGAGGCAAGTTCCCCATTGGTGATTTTAATCGCTCTCATCATGTGCAAATATTCAACCTCTACTTTTGTAAAATAAGAAGCATGACATAATTATTGATAAATCCATTTTTTCCAGAGTTCTGTTTCACGAGAAGTCTAAGAGAAATGAGATTGAATATTCCTAGAGCAGTTAGAGCTGGGCACTCGGTGACTCTTGACTGTGATTATGATTTGGAAGACGATCAGCTTTATACAGTCAAATGGTACAAGGATAATGAAGAGTTCTATCGATATGTGCCAAAGGAGGAACCACCTACGAGAGTGTTTACAGTAGAAGGAATCAAAGTAGATGTGAGTAAAGTCTTGATAATTTTGACCAAGATTGTGATTGTCACTCTGATTAACATTATCAAAAAAGAATGGTCAATTGTTTCAGGTGTCAGTGTCCAATGAACATAGTGTCACGTTACTGTCCGTTACCAGAGATATTTCTGGGCAATACCAATGCGAGGTTTCCGCTGATGCGCCTTTGTTCCATACAGAAGTGATGTCTGCCCCTATGACAGTCGCAGGTAAGAACAATAGAATATGTGGATCAGAGCCAATTGCCCAGTTTAAGGTCCAGCATTTTATTCTCATTGTGTGATCTTTGTCCTATCCTGGATTTGCATGTCAACATATTGTATCGGAATATCATGTAACTTTCTGACGTTGGTTTAAATGATTTGAATAGTTTGTGACCCTTGCAATTTCCATTAGCTGGATTTAAATTACACATGAGTCCTTAGACTAGATTTCTGTATCCTTTAACGTAGTTAGTGTTCATTCTACCAGGTGATTTGTGTCGCAAGAACATATGTGTCTTGTACCATTTAGCGACCCACGCATTTCACCCTTTTTTTGATATGGATTGATAGTAGACTCTCTAAAACATATTTTAACAAAGAACAGTTGCGGTATTTTCATTTAATTTAGAGAAAATGAACAAAATGACCGTATTTTCTAAACTATTAGAAAGGTAAATTTTCCCAAAATCTAGTGAAGCACTGCCAGTTTTTTTTTTATAAGAGTCTACAATCCCTACAACGTGATTTGTCAGTGAAAAAAATTGAAAAACTTACGTTTTAATTGAAAAAAAAAGCAAAGAATTCAAAGCCGCCATAACTCAAAATAGACAATAGCATGGATCAACGCTTACAATGGTTGAGCCGGTTGAACGGATGAGCGATGTTGCCAAGTGTTGAAAAAAGTAAAGGCTGTCAATATGTCGAAAATTACTTTGATTATTATTATCATATTAAATTAATGGCTGAAAAAAAAACAAAGTTAGTAATTTTCAACTATTTATTCCAAAGAATTACCTGAAGATTAAAAGTGGTTGCGTATGACACTTAACTAATCAAACCCATGTTATCCAATAATTAACTCAAACAACAAAGCAAAATCAACCAAACGGAAATTGTACCTAATTATACTCAAATGATGTCGCTCTCGTGACATCAAATTTTTGCCAAACTAACCCAAGCCAACCAAAACTAACCCAAACTAACCAAGATAAACTCAGGCTAATCAAACCAACTCAAAGCAACCCAAACTAAGCAAAACTGACCAAACCGACCCGAACTAACCCAAACTGACCAAACCAAATTCAAACTAACCAAAACTAACCCAAACTAACCAAAACCAACCCAAACTAACCAAAACAAACCAAAACTAATCAAACCTACACTAACCAAAACTTATTCAAACTTACTAAAACTAACCCAAAGTAACCAACAAAACCAACCCAAACCTACCAAAACTAACCAGAACTAACCCAAACTAACCAAATCAACCCAGGCTAACCAAACCAACCCAAACTAACCAAACCAACTCAAATTAACCAAACCGACCCAAACCAACCCAGGCTAACCAAACCAACCCAAACTAACCAAACCAACCCAAACCAACCAAACCGACTCAAACGAACCCGAACCAACCTAAACTAACCCAAACTAACCAAATCAACTCAGGCTAACCAAACCATCCCAAACTAACTAAACCAATCCAAACTAACCAAACCAACCCAAACTAACCAAACCGACCCAAACCAACCCGAACGAACCCAAACTAACCAAAACAAACTCAAACTACCCCAAACTGACCAAAACCAACCCAAACTAACCAAAACAGACGCAGATTAACCAAAACTAATGAAACCAACTCAAACCAACCCAAACTTATTCAAATAACCAAAACTAACCTAAAGTAACCAAAACCAACCCACAATTACCAAAACTAACTCAAACTAACCTAAACTAACCAAAACTAACCCAAACCAACCTAAACTAACCAAACCAACTCAAATTAAGCAAACCGACCCAAACCAACTCAGACCAACCCAGGCTAACCAAACCAACCCAAACTAACCAAACCAACCCAAACCAACCAAACCGACTCAAACGAACCCGAACCAACCTAAACTAACCCAAACTAACCAAATCAACTCAGGCTAACCAAACCAACCCAAACTAACTAAACCAACCCAAACTAACCAAACCAACCCAAACTAACCAAAACAAACCAAAACTAATCAAACCTACACTAACCAAAACTTATTCAAACTTACTAAAACTAACCCAAAGTAACCAACAAAACCAACCCAAACCTACCAAAACTAACCAGAACTAACCCAAACTAACCAAATCAACCCAGGCTAACCAAACCAACCCAAACTAACCAAACCAACTCAAATTAACCAAACCGACCCAAACCAACCCAGGCTAACCAAACCAACCCAAACTAACCAAACCAACCCAAACCAACCAAACCGACTCAAACGAACCCGAACCAACCTAAACTAACCCAAACTAACCAAATCAACTCAGGCTAACCAAACCATCCCAAACTAACTAAACCAATCCAAACTAACCAAACCAACCCAAACTAACCAAACCGACCCAAACCAACTCGAACGAACCCAAACTAACCAAAACAAACTCAAACTACCCCAAACTAACCAAAACCAACCCAAACTAACCAAAACAGACGCAGATTAACCAAAACTAATGAAACCAACTCAAACCAACCCAAACTTATTCAAATAACCAAAACTAACCTAAAGTAACCAAAACCAACCCACACTTACCAAAACTAACCTAAACTAACCAAAACTAACCCTTTTTTTTTTATGATAGAGAGGTTTAGGGCAAATCTTCCTCTTCCCCTATCGGGTCGTCTCAAGACACTCTGGGGGTGGGTGTTGTGTCCCCAGAGCGAAACGGGTTGGCACGTCCTGCCCCGAGCAGCGACAGGGGCAGCGGCCGACCGAGTAAACCCAGTGGTGGCGTTAATGTCACGGCCATCCCACTTCCTCTCTTTCTTCCCGGGACCGCCGTTAGGCATTACTTCGGGGATTTGTCTTACGCTGTCTGTTTCTCTCTTTTCTTCTCCTCCATTTCCTTCGATTTCATTATATTCCTTATCATGTCCATGATTGCTGTCCAGTTTTCATCTGTTTCCAACAGTAGTTCCGCAATGTTTTCTTTAGTTATTTTTGTTCCACACTTCTTCGCTGCTATTGTTCTTAGGTTCTCAAATTTTGTGCATTTGAAGATCGTATGTTCTGGCGTGTCCTGGTTTTCACAATACCAGCAAATGTCAGTTTCTGCTCTCCGTATCTTCTTTAGGTATGTGCCGAAGATTCCATGGCCAGTCATTGCTTGCGTTGTAAAATGGTCGGTTTCTCCTCCTTTCCTATTTGTCCATCTTTTGATATCGTTAATGAAGTGTTTTGTCCAGCCTGTGTATCCGTTCCACCTTTTCTGCCATTTAGAGTAAACTGCTTCCCTCGCTTGTGTTTTGTATTCTTTGCCTCGATTGTGTATGTCTACTCTTTCTGTTGTGAGCAGGTCTATGGGTGGTAGACCTGCAATGGTTTCTGCTGCTATTGTGGACACTGTTCTGTATGCCGATATCATATTGATAGCAAGTCTCCTATTTATTCGACTAAGCATTTTGACATAGTGCTTAAAACGCAGGACAGAGTGCCATATCGGTGCTGCGTATAGGACTGCTGACGTTACTGCACTGGCTAGGGTTCGTCGTTTGCTGGGTTTTGGTCCTCCTATCTTCGGCATGAGTCTATATAGAACGTTAATCATTGTGGGGGCCTTCTCTGTTATGTGCTTTACATGAGCTGTGTAGCGGAAATTTATGTCCAGGTTGATTCCGAGGTATCTTACTGTGTCAGAGATCTCAATCGGTGTGCCTAAAATATTTAGTTCAATTTCTCTGATTTGCCTCTTGGTGTGGATGAGTATAGCTTCAGTTTTCTCTTTTGCTACTTCAAGTCCCATTTCTGTGAGCTGCCTCGTCACTTGCATCACCGCTCTGCTTGCTTTTTGCTCTAGGAGAGTTTTTGTTTTGGCGCACACAACGATCGCCAGGTCATCAGCATATGCTATTAGACTGACTCCTTTCTCCTTATGAACTCTGAGCACTCTGTTGTAAAGCAGATTCCAGAGTATCGGTCCCAGTATCGACCCTTGTGGTACTCCACATGTTATGTCGTGGACTTTTTGATTCGGAGCAATAATTGATCTTTCTGATAGATAAGATTGGATTATCCTAACAAGATACATAGATATCTGTGAGCTTATTAACTCTTCAATAATAGTTTCCCATGGTGCGCTGTTGAAAGCATTCTTGATGTCTAGAAGGATCATGACTGATAGTTCCCGGTGTTGGTATGCCTTGTTTGTGATTATTGCCTTCACTTCATTTATTCTGCTCAGGGCAGTTATGGTCGACTTGCCCTTCATAACCAAAACAAACTCAAACTAACCAAAACTAACCCACACTAACCAAAACCAACCCAAACTAACCAAAACAAACCCAAACTAACCAAAACTAATCAAACCTACACTATCCAAAACTTATTAAAACTTACTAAAACTAATCCAAAGTAACCAACAAAACCAACCCAAACCTACCAAAACTAACCAGAACTAACCCAAATCAACCCAAGCTACCAAACCAACCCAAACTAACCAAACCAACTTAAATTAACCAAACCGACCCAAACCAACCCAGGCTAACCAAACCAACCCAAACTAACCAAACCAACCCAAACCAATCAAACCGACTCAAACGAACCTGAACCAACCTTAACTAACCCAAACTAACCAAATCAACTCAGGCTAACCAAACCAACCCAAACTAACAAAACCAACCCAAACCAACCCAAACTAACCAAACCGACCCAAACCAACCCGAACTAACCCAAACTAACCAAAACAAACTCAAACTACCTCAAACTAACCAAAACCAAGCCAAACTAACCAAAACAAACGCAGATTAACCAAAACTAATGAAACCAATTCAAACTAACCCAAACTTATTCAAATAACTAAAACCAACCAAAAGTAATCAAAACCAACCCACACTTACCAAAACTAACTCAAACTAACCTAAACTAACCAAAACTAGCCCAAACTAAACCAAAACAACAAAGCAAAATCAACTAAGCGTAAAATGTACCCAATATATACCTACGTTAATGATGCCGCGCACGTGACATCAAATTTTTTTCAAACAGTAACCAACCAAAACTATACCAAACTAACCAGCTAAAAAGTTTTGCAGTTCATGCTTTTCGCAATGCTCAGATGTTGCTCACGCAACATCTGTTTTTGCCAAAAAGAGCCAATTCAAAACCAACCCAATCTACAACAACCTCATTGGCCTGATAAATATCTTAAATATGAACAATGATACGATTACGGCATGAAATTTGGATAGCTACATGGTACTGAAAAACACCGAAATAAAATAAAACATAGAATTGGCAACGTCGTTCACAAAGAAATCCCACAAAACCATCGGTACGTAAACTGTCAATTGATTTTGGCTTTCAGCTGTTATGATCCCTACTCCATACTAAAAAGTGTACTCATAAAAATCAAATAATGTTGTTTTTTTGAAAATTCCAGACTTATTTAACATTTTTTCCCAAAATAGAATGTATTTAGCGTCAAGGGTGACTTATATAAATGCAGTATTTTGGCAGATTTTGAGATAAGAAACTTTACTAAAAGGTTAGAAAATGAGGATAGTTTTACTTAATTCTCTGAAAAAACTGAAAATACCGCAATTTTTTTTTTGTTAAAATGTGTTTTAGAAGGTCTACTATCACTCTGTAAAAAGAATTTCATGAAATGCGTGGGTCGCTGTTATAAGACACAAGAGCCGAACATATTATTAGGACGCGATTGAATTCTTTTTTTTATTATCCATAAAATATCTTTGACGACGTCATTGAATAATTCGGACAAATCATCGACTCCCTCACAATCGCCGAATAAAAATTTATGAAAGAAATCATATGAGAGAAAGCGATAAGAAGGTATGAAAGAAGGAATGTGTAATCGATCTGACCCAAACCTTGAGAACTTATGAATATAACATGTTTGCCCAGTGAGCTAATTAAATTCTCTTCGTAGCACAAATACTGACCCTTATTGAAATTCTGTAGAAGTTTCGTAATCAATTTGGTCTTGGAGCTATAATGTCTTGCAAAGTGTCACCGAAACTAGACCGTCTTGATTTAATTGGGTAATTGGTATGCCTTGGTTGTGGCGCCACCCCATATATTTTGAAAATTGATTTCCATTGGTGTCTTGTACGACAGGTGTTGTAAGGCTTTCGAAATTTGAGGGCATTGTGTCCAATCTATTGATCATCATTTGAATTCGTGTGTATGTGACATATAGACGAATCATTTGACAGGATTTGAAAGAAATAGAAAATGTTCCAGGTTTAGTGAAAGAAGATGCGATGCGATGCTCCAAAAATGAGTGATCAATACGCTTCACGAGACATACAAATTTATATTGGATGCATAGATAACTCCCTTAGAGTAAGGTCCATTCACCCTGTATAATATACTGCAAAGATCACAAATAGTAGAAAATCCGAATAAAAGACATCAATTCAATCCATTTCAAGCTACTTCTCAGGAGCAACTCCAAAGTTTTGGTGATGAAGTTTCCAGGATTTTTTTTTTTAATCATCCTCATCAACATCACTGTGTATATTTCAGATTTTGTCGACACACTTGATGATGATCGAGGAAATCATTGATCGAAACATCGTGTAACAAAGATAAGATTCAGACAAAATTCCGATTCCTTTCAAATTCTGAATTTAAGTGATCATATCAGATACCAATTTGACTGTATTGAACTTGCGGAAGAATTGAAGGTCATTCTTTTCATGAATAATTTATACCAAGCATTTGGGCTGGACACTCAACGGTTTCTTCATATCAGAAAATAAAAATTTTGAAAAAACATTTTCAAGATGTTCTAAGTAGAGGGCGCTAATTTTCAAGACTAAAAATTATAATTAAACTGAATAGCAATTTTTATATAAACGGCTAGAGATAGGTATAAACTATTACATACAAACTTATCTTTATCTTTGGTATGCGCAGACCTATACTATTTATATGAGTGTATTTCAGGAAAATATTTTCGTAAATAAAGAGTGGTTCAAAAAAAAGTGACATTATTTTTGTTTTGAATATGGGACACCCTTGGATATAAAGATTTGTTTCGGTGTTCTTTCCTATGGCCGAGATTTTCGTCTGATTTGCTTTGATAGTTTTCGAGAAAAAAACAAAAAACAAAAAGATGGTCATGGGTCTGTTTTTTTCCAGCTCCGCAGTGACAATTCCAAGACAGTGAGTCCGAAGATACTCCAACATCAAATAGTTTTCTTCTATTTTGTACAGGGTGTCCAAAATTTGATGCCGAATGTGAGAACTTTCAAAGCAGTTTTTCTCAAGATTTTCAAATGGTGCACCCTGTATATTATCTCAACGTTCAATGCAGGAGACTTTTTGTATTTATAAATTCATTCAAATTCTCAACCGTTCGATAGATATTCACCAGAAACCAAGTGAGAATAAATGAGTTCATTGAAGAAAACGGAAGACATTTCGAACATCTTTTAGAATAATTTTTTTTTCTGTAAAAATGATTTTTTTTATTTAATGAACAGCTTGATTTTCCATCGTGGCTATTTTGTGTAGATACTTATACTATACTATTTTATTGATAAGAATAATTGACATATTTATGATTTTTGGTGAATATTTTTTTAACGGTTCAGAATTTTAATAAACTAAACTTTGAAAGTTGTCACATTCAGAATCAAATTGTGGACACCCTGTACAAAATAGAAAAAATCATTTGATGTATCTATTGGAATTGCCACTGCGGTGCTGGGAAAAAAAAGATCCAAGACCATCTTTAAAATTATTTTTTTAAAGGTTGTGAAACGTTTTTTTTTTGTTTTTTTTTCTCGAAAACTTTCAAAGCAAATCAGATGAAAATTCCGAACATAGAAAAGAATACCGAAGCAAATCTTTGTATCCAAAAAAAATGTCGCTTTTTTTTGGACCAAATACACTCATATGTATAGTATAGGTCTGCGCATGAAGGAAAGTCCTAACCTGAATGTTATACGAGCTATGGATGCCTGACGCACTATTGCAGGACCCTGTATATTATAGTATTGTCTGTAGGAAAAAAATGACGGAGACACGAAATGCTATGAACCTTAATTTTTCATTCACTACTTGATAAAAATGCATTCTTTGCAAAAAAAAAAAATCGCTATTATATCCTAAACTAAGATACGTATAATGAAATCCTATGGAAAGCTACCTTTATTTTTTTAAGAAGGAAAATCTTGAAACTGTTTCCTCAGTCTGACCATGACCAATCCATATGGTAGAAATCTTTCATTAGATTGATGGGAATTCCATCCTTAAGATTGACAAATTCTACCGATAGATGGCGTTATGTACTACAACATTTCACATTTTATTTTTTTATGTAGAATTTCCGAAATAATATCCATCCAAATTTGAAAAGTTGGGTCCAGCCCATGAAAACCTGATCACCCTGTATATGTCAAATATACAGTGTCCGCCATAGTTGAGTGGGAAATCTTTTTATAAACGTTTTTTTGGGATAGTTTGAGCATGTCCATGATTTTTTGGTTATCGGTTATCTTGACTGTTTTATTTCATAAGAAATGTCGTAAAATCATCGATCTAGCGAGAATTCTGAAAAAAGTTCATTTGGGGTAAAAAAAAGGTTAATTTGAAAAGATATCAAAAAAGTTTATTAAAAAAACTTGAATCTATCAAGAACTCCACATGCCGATTTGGTGGAAAATCAGATATACACATCAAAAGTCATGAATATTCTTAACCCCTTTCATTAGAAGGAAAATCAAAAATGATAATTTTATTTTTAAATCAACTTCACTCAACTAACCTACATACAGCAAAATGCCAAACAACTTTCGATCTACGTCATAATTGCCACCAAGCACGTTGTTATGAAGTCTGCTGGTGGTCAAATTTGGTCACCAGCAAATCACATCATAACTCGCTTAATGGCAATTATGACGTGAATCGACAGTAGAAAGGTATATGTTGTAGAATGATGGTACATCGGCCGAATTTCTTATGAAATAGACTAACAAAGAGAAATAAATTAGAAAATACCGTTTGGTCGTGTTCCTAGCTGTTCCATTTCCATTTTCCACAGTGGATACTAATAATTTTATTAAATAACTATTTTCCAGATTCAACTATTTGAGTCTTTGGAAAAATATATCAAACATTTTTCTGATCGCCAGAAGCCAAAAAATTTGAGAAAACGGACATGGGTATAGTTAGGGGCACGACCAGACCGTATTATTCAATTTATATCCCTTGACTGTTTTAATTCATGGAAAATTCGACTGAATTAAGAGTAAATCCATGTAGTCAAGTTGAATGAAGTTCATTTTAAAATAAAATCTTCATTTTCGATTTTCCTTTCAATAAAAAGGGTTAAATATGTGTTTAATTTTTTTTTCATCTGATTTTCCACAAAATCGTCATGGAGTCCTTGGTGGATTAAAAAGAACTTTTTCCTATGAAAATGTTCGATATCTTGTCAAATTGACCGATCTTGTGACAGCAAAATGAACTTTTTTTTAAATAAGTCTTGCCAAACATTATTTGTATCTAAATAGATTTTTTGGTTATCCGACATGCACAACCTATCCCCCGATTACAGTTTTTCAAAAATATGAATAATACCTTATAATGCTTCGTTGCACAGGTACAGGGTGTTGAAATTTTATTTTCATTTTTACTTTTTCTTAATAATATTTGAATTAATGTCGATCTTTTGATGAAAATTGGTATCATGCGAAATTCGAATTTATCCAAGTGCAACCTACACTTATTTTTCAGGAAATGAGCAGCCATTTTTTTTTGGACTTGGAAAAAATTGCCTACCATTTTTACACAGAAAGTGTATTTTTGTTAGAAGTAGCTACGTGAGATGGAATGTGAACCAGGCATAATTTGAATCTTTATGTAAAAAATAAATGTACATTTTCCGTAAAAAAAAGTCTTTATCATTTAATTTGTAGAAGACCTCTTTTTGAAAGGAACCTAAGTAAACTACTCAACAAAAAAAACGGTACACCCAAAATTTTCGCCCATGTTTGGACACTCATAATTTTTTAACGAATCGATGAAAAAATATGCGGTCTGTATCAGGATTCTTTGCGGTTTATACGGATGGTTCAGTTTATTAATTTCCTCAAAAACTACTTTAATACAGGGTGGTGGAGAAAGTACTGTAAATTTTCTTTATCTTTACTGTCTCCCCATTTCCACAGAGATTCTTTGAAGCTTTTTTTCAATATGCCCAAGTGCTTGTTACGTCCATACCTGGGGACATTTTTGGATTTTTATTGATATCTTCTTTCGTTTTTGAAATATCGACTTTTTTTCAAAATTATGACACATAGGGCTTTGAATGGCTGTTCTGCTAATTACAAGTTTACAACTGACAATATTATGGCATAGATCTATTGTTTAGCTGTCTTTCTGATGACTTATTGGATACTCAGCAATATTTTGAGTATACAGGGTGTGCCAAAGAATTTTGATCATAAAGCACTTTTCAGTTATTTTGTCAGGTTTTTTAGAAAATTAACTAATCAATTCAGCTTCTTCGACATAGTAGTTCCCAGTTCTTTTTTTACCACCCTGTATTAAAAAAGTTTTTGAGGAAATCAATTTTTTGAACCATCCGCATAAACCGCAAAAAAATGCTCTGTATCGTGGTGCAAACCGCATATTTTTTCATCGATTCGTTGAAAAATTATGAGTGTCCAAACATAAGCGAAAATTACGGGTGTACCATTTTTTTTTGTTGAGTAGTTTACTTTGAAATACTTTTACAATATTTCACAACTATAATTACCGGGTGGCCAAAAAAATAATATCAATAGTGAAATTCAAAAAACTGCCAGATTATTTCAATTCAATAGGACATTCTGAACTAAGTTTGCGTTCCCAGTAAAAGAAAATGAGAGTGGTCAGCTCTAATAATGTTTTTCAATCATTATTCATATCTCAGTCGCTGATAGTTATTTCTCGACTTTCCAGCAGCTATAAGATAAATCATGATATTTCTTGACGAATAACCATAAAATTCTAACCGTATGGCTCTAAAGAGCTACTCCATGAAAATGTGATTCAACCCGGACATAAATTTGCAGGGTTTATAAAAGCTATTTCATAAAATTATTCTTGTATTGCCGAGCGCCCATTAAAAATTATGACCGTGGTATAGAGTGAAAATCCTATTATTCGACAAGTTCAACATGTATCGTAATTCTCATCCATCAGGTAAAAATGTAATAAGTGGGAGATTTGCAAAAATTAATCCATCACCTGCGAAATGATAAAATGTTCCAGTCAACCTGTACGTTTTGAACATTGAAAGATGGCCCAGCTGCTGTAGATAATATCGCCTATGTACCCGGACATCAGCTGCATTATGAAGATGAACCTCATTAAGGTCACTTGCTACAAATATGACTCATTTAGTACGAATACATTACTTTCGGAAGGATATGTTCCAGGGTTTAGATTGTAATTTCATTTTTGCAGAAAGACACAGTTGGGGATGATTTGAGGAGAAGCGATAGAGTGATACCTTGATCTTGATTTTTTTTTCTGGAACAGGAAATACCCACTTAATCTCCTTCTTTTCTATATATACTCACCAGTTGTAGAACCTTGTGATATGCCTTGAATTCCTCACGTCACCTCCAAAGAGTAGTCGTTGGGAATGGTTGTCTTTTCAGCTCCATCATTTCACAACTACCAAGTTCCTCACTCCTGAAATCCTGAAATTTAATATTTCTCCAATAAATCATAAACAAATCAAAATTCCCAGTTGCCTGAACCGGCATGTGCTCCTTCCCTAGCGCTACCCTCTCCATCCGTTCAACCATCCCTCAATCCCTCGCCAACCCTCAATGCGTAGCGGTAAGTCCGGATTCTCCATCGGACCATCAAGGACCAGAACGTCGCATCGTATCTGGGTAGTTGAGGAAGGAAGGTCATGTGCCTCCACCCCCCTCAACGCCACCCTCTCCATCTCAATCGATCTCTTGCCAACCCTCAATGCATTGCGGCCATGTTCGGATTCTCCAATGCAGGAGGAAGAGGATCGACAAAATATTGTTATGTCCGCCCAGCTTCGGAACCATGCCATCATATAACCTGAACCTCGCACCGCATTTGAGGTGTTGAGGAAGGAGAAGGTCATGGAAGTTGATGAAGAACTACACTAGAACCGCTTCACTTTCATTCACACAAAACCACACCAAATACAATAAACACAACAAAAACCAAATAAAATATTAACAATTTTGACCTAAAACAAAAATTGAACTAAACAGTAGCAAGTATGTCAGGAATATTTCCTATAGCAATAGCAAACAAATTCACAACTAATTAATCATATCTCTCACTTAACAATCCATCCAGCACTTCACATCACGATTAGCAACAATTATTATCATTGTTAAACATTTAAACAAATCAGGGACACAACCCGCACATGCACACCCGACGAAACATGATGAAAGACTGAGTGACTGTTTATCTTCTTTCGAGCGTGTTGTGGGGGATGGTTTTTTTTCTGCGCAGTGATAAGGACTTGGACCACGTGATGCGCTTGGGTTCCGTTATAAAAACTGAAAATTTTTCGTCTCATTCGTCTCATCAATTTTTTCACATTTGCTTAATTTTCTTTTACGATTGGGTTGAATTAATTCAATTGTTGATATTTTTGTCACAACATTTGAATCTTTTGCAGCTGTTTAATTATTTATTTCAAAGATTGAGAGGAATTAATTAGTCTGTTGATATTTTTGTCATAACAATTGAATCTTTTGCATTTTTTTAACTATTTATTTTGAAGAATGAAAGGAATGGATTTGTTTGTTGAATAATAGTCAATATTTAAAAAGTATCAAATATTTGATAAATATCAATGTTATTGATGAAATTTTTCATAACTTACCAACAACAATCACATGAACAAATTTACAACCAATCAATCACTCAATGATCTATCCATCACTTCACATCGCGATTAGCAACAAAAATTATTATTATTAAACATTTGAACAATTCACGGAAATTTTTAACCCGCACATGCACACCCAACGAGGCATCATGACCCTGTTAAGCGGTATGTGGAGGGGGATGAGGTTTGTTTTGTTTCTTGATAAATTTGGCGTAAGCGTGGCATTGGAGAACAATTCAATGTGGATGGTATCTTACGATTCCTGTTTGCCAAGAGGAAATTTGACAGTTCCAATTCGAAAACGAATTCAATGTAAACCCCACATAATTGGTACAGAAAACATTAATGGGAAAAATCAGCTTTTCACGAATGTATTTTTTGTACAACCTACACGTAAAGTCCACTTTTCAATGCATGCAAAGCAGGCGGAAAGTCGCTAATTTTGGAAGCCGGGCCTAAAAGTACTTTCGCGCCCGCGGGCGCAAAAGTAGGTCGCTTAGCAACGGTTCCTTGGATCCCAACGCCTCTGAATCTAATAACCACGTGACAGTCTGTCATACTTAATGGAACTTATCACGTGACAATCTCGGTGACAATGAATGCGCACCACAAAAGAATACAGAAACACACCTATTGTAACCATGAATACCATGATTGACAGTTGTCACTCGTCAGTTGTCTGACTTGTCAGCAGTGTAGTGTATCGGATCGACTATTTATTTTTGATTTTCATAATTATTCAAATGATTACAAACTGGTTGTACAAAAAGCACTGTTTGCATCACGGACGAAAGATGGTTTTGACTCGGCTAATATCTGCCCTCGCTTCGCTCGTGCTGCTACTTATACCCTCGTCAAAATCATCTACTTTCCGCCCTTGATACAAAATGTACTATTCTGTAATAACTGTCCTTCAATCTATTCTGTAATGTCATAATAACATTTTTTTCTTGTCATACTTCTCTTTCCTGTTTTATGTGACAATATATGATATCTTCAACCTAAAATTATAGAAATGCACATCCAGACATATTTTCCAAATTTCACAATAAAACACAATACAAACAAAACTATACGTAGCGGAAAATCCAGGCAAAAGGTAATAAACAAAACGCCGAGCATCGAAGTAGATTAGATACATACCGGACGAAACATGAGTTTTATAACAGTTGCCTACTAAACGAAATTGATGGCGTTTCTGACAGTTATCCATAATAACCGCACTGGCATATGCTGATGCGATTTTCTTTGTCTTTTTGTATAAATCCCCCACCACTTGCTGGTATCTGCCCTTGGAAAGAACCTATTGGAGAAATCTGGACAATCCAAAATGAGTGATTTATTTCCTTGAACGCGTTATCTTATTCCGAGACCCACCTCTTCAACGTTGTCTCTTCTTAAGTAGTTTATTTGAAGAGACTGTCTGAATTGGAACTCTTCTCAGTTCCCTTACCATCTTCGGTGCCTGATATTCCTTAATCTCATCCTTGCAGCAATGACAATTTTTTTATGTCGATCTGCACGTTTTCTTGACAAAAAAAAATTTCTAAGATTGGAAAGGTACTCCCCAACCCACTACTGGTTTATGTTCCTCGTTGATTATCCAATCTGAATTATGCGGTACCAGGGACCTCACGGACTCTTTTCAGTTCTCTTACCATCTTCGGTGGCTGGTATTCCTCAATCGCTGCTAAGTATTTGATCTGATCCTTGCAGAAATGCACTTTTTTTGACAAAAAAACGTCTCTAAGATTGGAAAGGTACTCCTCAACCCACTACCAGTTTATGTTCCTCGTTGATTATCCTTGTTTCTACTACGACGTCAGTCTTATCCTCGTCCAATTATCATTTCCGACCTTAGACAAGGTACAACAAAGAACTTTCCATCCCTGTTTTGATTCCCTTACTAGAAAATGATATGGTGAGCACCCTTGTGGGAGTGATCAAAGGACACTGTGAAATCGGAATCATGGACCTAGGGACTGTTGATCTCTGTAAGGACTGCATCAAGGATGATGAAACGATAGAACATCTACTGGCCACTGCCCAACTCTGCAAGAAGGACGCCTCAGTAATATGAAACAATACTACTTTGAAGACTTGGAGGAAGCGGCAAATGAAGACATCATGCTTATCTTCGTCAAAACCATGGGATGGTTCAGGTCGATGTAGAGAAAGGCCGAGGCCTCCGAGTGAAAGCAATGTGAAGCAGGGAACCTAACCTCACCCTTCCTCCATCGTCTACTGTTCAGTTTGCCTGTCCTTGGTGCGGTCTGATTGTCTCTCTGATGACCTCTTGTTAAGTCCGGTCTTTTCCGATATATGTTATGTAACAGCTTCTTGGTTCTTTAACCATCCTCAGACAGGATTCAATAAATGCTCAAATTCGTTGATGGAAAATCGATCTCAGTCCAACACCTATTTTCCGTTTTCATGAGCGACACAAATCGTTTTCAGATCGTTTTGAAACTGTGGTTTTATCTGACATTCTTGTCAACGGTCACTGTCGACTTTCTATGTTCGCAGTTGGTAGACATTTCATGTGTTGAGTAAGAAATCCTCAAACTCCTCAAGGGGTTATTGTAAGAAACCTATCATGTGAAAAGATTACTTTGATATTGACTGCTAAATGGACCTTGATTTCTGGTTTCCATGAAGATTTTAATATCAAAACTGAAATCTACATGTTATTGTGAAGCAAATCTTTTCTTTTATACTTTTTACTACGTGGTTGAACTAACCAAATCAGTTGCTGACCACCAGTTTTGCATCATGCTAGGTTAAGTGAGCAGCTAATTACTGATTGCACGATTCAGTGATCAAACAAACTAGTTCATTACGTGCATTGAATCAAACCATGCAAAGGATTATCCGATTTCTAGCATTGGTAAACATTTCGAGTGCATAATACTCTTGAAATCATTTTATCTCACTCTACTCGATTGTTCTGATGCATTTATGTTGAGATCGAGTAAGTAATGGAAAGCTAATTATAATTCGACCTTGTCTCATGTGATGGTACCTTCGTGTAAGCCCGAACCGATAACTATTTTAAAAGCTGAACATTGGAGGAACATGCCCTTACCACCTTCGATTCATTTTTTTTTTGTGCGGAACGATCAAGACAAGTTTGGCGTTAAACGTGAAATTCTTTAATGTAAAAGATTTTCACCTCGGGTGATTCCATTATGCCTAGGGTGGTCCAATGATAAAAATTCACTTGCGCGATAGAGTTTAGTTTGGTTGAATTTTTTATAATCCACTATATATTTAATGATGCAAGCATCATTTCATTATGCCTAAAGGGTGGTCTAATGTTACAAATTCACTTGTTCGGTAAATTGTTGTCAATTTCACATCCCCTATAGATTTCATGACGGGGACATCATTTAATTATGCCTAGGGTGGTCTCATGATAAAAAGTCACTTGTGTGTTGTGCGATATCGTGTCAAGGACATTTACCTGAAGTGGTATATTTTACATCCAATATAGAATTTAATGATGAAATCATCATTTCATTATGCCTAGGGTGATATGATGATAAACTTTTACTTGAGCAATAGTAGGTATAGTGTTGAATATGTATTTGCCTAGCTAATTTGAATGATATCCAGCTCATTTCTTTTTATGAAAGACTATATAAATAATGTTTCGAGAAATCCCAAGGAGTACTCTTATATTTGGATGTTTTATGTGATTGATGAATGATTATTTGAATCAGGAATAACTTTCTAGAAGAAGAATCGTCTGTTCACTTCCATCTACGTCAGCATCACTCGTCATAGCTTTTTTATTCTTGTGTTGTTTCTTTGTGATTTTTAGTTCTGAAATCAAATATCAAACCTTACCACACTTTTAGTTTTGAGGCGGGTTGTAGCGTTGATCTTGACAGGATCGATGTGAGGGTGGTGTTGTCGGATGCGTGCGGCGTTGCCGCTTATGGTGTTTGGTTTAGGTTTTATGGTTGACGTTTGTGGCGAGTTGTAGGGTTGATCTTCACAATTGACAGGATCGATGTGAGGACGGTGTTGCCAGTTATGAGGTTTTGTGCGGAGATGAGGGATTTTGGAAAGGTGGGATTCATGATGAACGTTTGAAGTGATGTTGATGTTTGAGATGTTTTGATGCGCCACCTAGCGATGATTATTTGTGATAAGGATAGCTCCAATATTTTGAATCCGATATACAATATGATATACATAAATATAAATATGTTTTGAATCTTTTGCGTAATTGGTGCAATTTGGTAGTCAGAGGGGTTGTTTGGGTGTTAAAAGCGGCTGTTTAGACAATCAGAGGGGTTGTTTAGGACTTCAGAGGGGTTGTTTAGGCGTTCAGAGTGGTTGTTTTGACATTCTGAGAGGTTGTTTAGGAGTTTAGAGGTGTTGTCTAGTCATTCGAAGGGGTTGTTTAGGTGTTCAGAGATGTTGTGAGGTGTTGAGATGCGAGCCTGATTTCAAGACAACCCCAACATATCTGAACACCTTAACAACCCCTCTGAATACCTAACAACCAACCAACCAAAATTTTCATCCACTATGCTGGCACCTTTCATTTGGTCTAGGGTGACTAAATGATAGGAATTCTCAAGTAAAGTGTTTAAGATGTATTTGCCTGGGGTGGTGGATTTTTACATACGTTTGACTAATAAATTAATGATGGAAACATAATTTCATTATGCCTATGGCTTGGTTTCCAAGTTTGGTAGTAAACATTTGTAACACATCTACATATATCAACTTCACTTGTGCTGTGCGATATATTGATTGAATAATCCGGACTGAATTCTACATGAAGACGTAGTATGTAATTATTGTAGAGCAAATCCTTTTTCTTCAATACTTTTTACTACGTGGTTGAACTAACCAAATCAGTTGCTGACCACCATTTTTGGAACATGCGAGGTCAAGTTAGCAGCTAATTACGTGCATTCCATCAGACCAAGCAAGGGATTATCCGATTTCCAGCATTGATAAACATTTGGAGTGAATAATACTCTTGGTCAGACATAAAATAGTTTTGATTGAATTTTCAGAATGGCATTGAAATGACGTCTTGATATAATCTACATAACCTCAAGATTCCCTTCACAACTCCCGTTCCACAACAAATCGTCTAACATAAATCTCTAGAGCTTCTAGCAAAGTATTAAAACTATCCATAACTAAGCACTTAGATGCATCCGCTTCTATCGTACTTTAAAAGTTTAGCTTATTTAGAGGTATTTCTTTTTCAGTTTTGCCAGCGGGTGTTCCATTAGTCACTGTGGATAAAACTGGTCTGGAATACGGCAGGCCGCTCATCATAGACTGTCATGCTCCCCCTTCTCATCCTGCTGCCAATATCACGTTCTTTGTCAACGATGAAAAGGTAAGAAGTTTCCGTTTATCTATTGAATATACGTGACAAACTGACGTCGAAAAATATATGATTGATGGCGCTTCTGAATATGAATGCGAAAACGCTAGAATTCAATTTGGATTGTGCTATTGATAAATTTTGCCTGTAAACATTTATCAACAGAGAAAACATATGTGTCAGCGGAAGGTAAGGATTTTTCAATGTTGCTTGGGAAATTGACAATAATGTCATGATGTGTAGTTATACATATAAACAAACTGGAACTGGTCTATTGATTGGAAAATTCTGATCTTGACTTTCAAGGTACCCGGCTATACTTCCGAGTGGATTACATCGAAAGAAGACCAACTTGACCAACTAACTGCTCGTCTTGAACTATTTGGAGTTGAAGGAATCTGGCAACCTTTGCGAATAATGTGCGAAGCATCATTATTCAAGATTTATCGTGCCAAAAGTATCGAAATTGTAGAGAAATTTGATACTCCAAATATTGCGTCTGTTTTGTTGATGGGAGTCGCCAACTCTTGCGGTGAGAACAATTATTATACTGAGTGTCCCGCGAGTTACTTGGGTGAAAGTAAATCGAGAATGTCCTATGAACATAGGAAATATTTTACTCGAATTGGTCTAAAGAGCAAAAAGTGAAATTTTGTCTCCTACCTCGCGGGACACCCTATATATTTTTCCCACGTTTGAGTTGATGGTTATTGAGAACGAGGGTGAATTAATCGATTCATTTCAGTTCATCACCAGAGAAATAAGTTCATGCAATATTCTTATATCAAATTATAACCTAATTTTGTTGTTTTTGTTGATGTAATTTTGACACATGGTTGTGCTTCATTACAGAACCAGGAATCATAACTGTAATTGGATGGATGACTTTATTTACCATAGAGATATTTGTGTAGGTGAGCTGCAAGGCTGATTTATAAAAGGACCACGCTTATCCATTTTTTCCAGGTCCAAATTGTGAAGAATAGATACTGCTCAGTCTGTGATATTAGGTTAAATTATGTATGTGTAGAAGATATTCATAAAATAAATGTCTTATGGTTAACGAGTAGCGTATTTTTCATGAAAAAGCCTGATAACGAGGTAACGAACGGTGTCCGCTTCTAGCACCAAGAGTCCATGGACTGGTCTTGGTATCACCAGGCTGGAGTTAAAGCCTAGGCTTTATAAAGCTTGAGTTGAAGCCCTCTGCAAGATTGCCTTCACTTGACTTCGCATACCACCACGTTTTTTCATTAAAAAAACACTTTGAATTAAGTAACGGTCTCCCTCGAGAACCTCATTAACGCATCATTATACAAGCGAATATTGAATGTCAAATTCACCTCAAGTAATTCCACTGCTCCGAATTGCTACGTGGGATTTTCATTTTATTTGGAGCTGTGCCAAATTAAAAACATTTATTCCAATTTCCATTCGGCCAGATCGATTCTTGAGCTGCACTGGGGGCTTTAAGGTAAGTCTGATGATCGTGATGGAAGAAAATAGAAGTCAAAGGTTTCAAACTGAAACTAGACGAAAGTTCAGCAGAGGATAACTTCCACGTGTTTTTTCAATGGGAATCTATTGAGAGGTGCTTTGGAGATTCCGAATGTGAACTCGTTAGTCTGAAAAGTTGTATGTCATGTTTAACAACAATAGTTTATTATTTTATATGGAGAAAAAGTGACGCACTTGTATCATGAAAAGTCAGTATGGCATATTTTTTTCAAATGTCGACAAATTAATGCAAAAACATAATAATATGATTCGAAGTTGTCATGAATATAGTTTCGGACGGCGGCGTCCGGCATTCAAATTCAAAAAGTATCATAGTGACGTCATTCAGGCTAGATTGACAAGCTGAGGAAAACCAACCTAACTTAATTATTGACTTCTAGAACATGGAGTGTACGCCACCGCAAATTATTGCGAAAACCACAATGTAAACAATGTCAAAGCATAAACAATAAAAATAAATAATAATACAGTATACTAGTGAAATTCTCCACCAGAGAGCGTAACGCTTTTCTTGTATCTCTACGATAGGCAACACTGTCACGGTGAAAACTGTTCACTGTCAACGTCAACATTTTAATTATAAATCAGATTGCTCTCAAATCATAGCTGATTGTGAGCAATTATTAAGTTAGTTTTATCAAATAACTAGCTGACCCGGCAAATTTCATACTGCCTCATAATCAATAAATTTTGTGCTAAATGCATCTGTTTCATAATCTTTCTTTTTTTATTTTTTGATGTTTTAGTAATTATTTTGTTATTCAGGGCGCAGACATAAAAGACATATAAAAATCGTCTCAGTGAATCTTCAGTCAGGTCAGGATATGTTAAATATCTGACAACATTTCTTGAGGTTTTTTTTGAATGTTAAAACTCTTGTGACAACACTTCAAATCCCAAAATAAATGTAATTTGGAAAATCCTTTGGAAAATAACAAAATTAGGCAAACATAACCTCACTTGGTCAATTTTTGGTAATCAAACTCCTGATTAGAACTCACTGTATTGGTCATCGACCTAAAATTCGAAAAAACTTTGGTTCCACGTCAATTATCATTCTCATTTTTGAAGGAATCTTGAAAAATGAGTAATTTTTGCCAAGTTCTAGAATTTATATCTTGACTATTCTTTGTTCAATTATTGTGAAGTTTTCAGGAAGAACATAATGTTTGCTCTTCAAGGGTGCTAGCCATTTTTTTTTAAATCAAAAACTACACGGAAACAATTTGAAGTTTTTTTTTTGAACGTGAAAAAACGGCACTGAACAATTTAATAAAAAAAAACGCTAGGACATGCAGACTTACAAATGAACTGAAGTTTTCCAATGCACAATCAGTTTTTTTTTAACTGATGTAGGGTCAAAACTATGCAAACATAACCTACTTTATATATATACAGGGTGTCCAGAAATTACGCGTCAGGATTTTGGTTGTCGATTCTACATGAAGAATTAATGCAACAAACTTCTATAAAATTTTTTCAAAAACTTCAAAAATTTTTTCAAAGTACGAATTTTTAATTATTTAAGGTACGGTTAATGTTTAAAGTCGTTTTTCTCGGAAACCGTTAATTCTACGATGATACAACACGAACACCTTTTTAAAAAATATTTTGATGCTCTTTACTAATTTGACATCCAAATTTATAAAAAGATTAAAACAAAAAAGTTCTAAGTAATTTTCCTAAGGTGAAGGACAGCTTCAGCCTTTTGTCATTGACGACTAGCGTCAAATTAATAGGGTGAATACAAAGAAACACTAGTGACATGCATGCAAAATTTGGCGAAAATCATTACACTAGAAAAAAAGTTATTAAAAAAAAAAAGAAAAAAAAAAATTTTTTTAACACCCTTTATCTTCCTTAATTTTGAGTTTTTGAAAAAATTGTATAGAAGTTTGTTGCATTAATTTTTCATGTAGAATCGCCCACCAAAATCCTGACGCATAATTTCCGGACACCCTGTATATTTTTTTTAACTTCATCAAATCCTCAATAGAACCTACTTAATCTAATTTGAACAAAATACTTTGAAAATTAACAAAACTGTTAAAACATAACCTCACGCTGTCATTTTAAAAAAAATGTTTTGTTCAAAACCCAAATAGAACCTATACCATTTGAAGAAAATCGTTTTGAAAATAATAAAACTATGCAAACATAACCTCACCATGTAATTTTTTTGAGATCTATTGATCAAATCCCAAATAAAACCTTCATATTAGATATCTGATTTGAACAAAATCTTATGGAAAACCATTAATATGCAAACATCCTCGCCAAGTGATTTTTTTTAGAATTTCTTGATCAAATCCCAAATAGAGTCCGAGTCCAAATAGAGCCTACTTCTCTTAACGGATATCCTAGCCCCCAACTCGGCAGTTGTAATCAGGGTAAAAGGGCCTTCAAAATAAGATATCACACTTTCTATATGATATTTTCATTCCTAATGATGCTCAGCTGTCATTTTGCATTTTCAGCTGTCACATCTATGTCCAAGAATGCAAAAGTTAGACGAAGTGGGGACCTTTTTGAGCCGCACTGTATTTTCAAAGCAAATATGAAGACATGTTTATAGAAAAAAAAATAGCATTTTCGGTTTTTCCAAAATGCATGGCCACTCAAGGAATATTCGAAAATGTTATTTGCAAGACCCTAGCGTACTTTTTACATTGTCAACGAATTACAAAGCCATCAACTCGTATAATTCTTTTCGAGTTTTCGACTGAAGCACGGACTTCACATTCCAAAAGATTAGAGTTCCTTTGTTTGCAGCATAATCTTTCAACATACGACTTTGAAGCTGAGAGAACAACTGCTTTGTTTTCCACGTTCCAAGTGTCTTTTAAAATTAATCCCTTGTTTCGCACAGTTTCAACGAAATAAAAAACGTTATTCAATGAGACAGTGATAGTTTTGACCTTCTGTATTACAGGGAATTCATTCTGTTTGAAGCTGAGATTGGATTTATCGTTATTTCTTGCTAAATGAAGTGCACAATGAGGTTGTTCTGTTATTCTTTATACTTTTGATGTTATATTAATCTTGACTTTCCATAACTTCCTCTGTGCCCCAGTTTGATATAATTAATTCAAAATCCTATTTCTCACTTACAACTTAACAGTTGAGTTGGTTAAATCCACCCTCTCGAATTCATGCATCTTCATGATCCAATATCGATAACGTCTTTTTCAAGCAGCTTATCATATTTTCTTTTCCTTTGGCGAAGTTGACCATATAAAGTAGTTTGTCAGGACTCTTTATTTCCTCAAGCGACCAAAGTTTGGTCCTTGTTTTCTTCTATTCTTATACCGAAAAGGTTTCTGATAAAATATTTAACCATAATGGATATCGTTTGATGGATCATCAATGTTAAATATGATAACAAATATTGGTTTTATGAAGCGCCCCAAATGGAATTCGAAATTTATTTTCACTCATAATCTCCCTAGAGCTCGAATTATTTCCAGAAATTTTGTCGAGTTGCGAATTTTTTGAAAATTGTCCCGAGACGCAAGCCGAGGGAAAATTTCTTGAAAAATTCGCAACGAGAACATATTTCCGGATTTTTAATTCGAGCTCTAGGGAGATTCGGCAAGAAAATTTCATGCCAAAACTGATCATTGGAAAAAACATAACCCAGGATGCACCTCGCATTTAGTGGAAGAAACCAACGGCTCCTTACTCTACTCGCCATTGAGAAAGAAAGAAGGGAGTCAGGATTTTATAAAACATTTGGAAGTTATAACCAATCTTGTCCATAATTGATAACATTGCAACTTTGTATTGGAAGTTGAGAATAAATCATTTATCAAAAATATTTGTCATTGTTTTTAACAGCTGTCAAGCACTCTCGGCTGGATGTTGCTCCCATGCACCAACCACAGTGTTGCCGTTTGCCTTATTTCTGTCTGTGAAAGTTGGGTTGGGTTGGGATTGTTAGGGAGAGTGGGGACGGCAACACTGTAATCATATGGGAGCTACATCCAGATGCCAAGCGCCAGGGAGATTTCCACTTATTATTCTTTCAGTCACGTGATTATGAGCAGGGTGATTTCCGATAAAATTAGGTCGTTGTCATAGCAACATAATAAAATGCAAGCCTATGATTGGTTAGAATTGACTGGTAGGAAATTTTCACTCATAATCTCCCTGGAGCTCGAATTATTTCCGGAAATTTTGTCGAGTTGCGAATTTTCCTGAAAAATTCGCAACGAGAACAAATTTTCGGATTTTTAAATCGAGCTCGCGGGAGATTCGGCAAGAAAATTCCATGCCAAAACTGATCATTGGAAAAAACAGAACCCAGGACTCACCTCGCATTCAGTGGAAGAAACCAACGGCTCCTTACTCTACTCGCCATTGAGGAAGAAAGAAGGGAATCAGGATTTTATAAAACATTTGGAAGTTATAACCAATCTTGTCCATAATTGATAACATTGCAACTTTGTATTGGAAGTTGAAAATAGATCATTTATCAAAAATATTTGTCAGTGTTTTAAACAGCTGTCAAGCACTCGCGGCTGGATGTAGCTCCCATGCACCAACCACAGTGTTGCCGTTTGCCTTATCTCTGTGAAAGTTGGGTTGGGTTGGGATTATTATTGTCATATGGGAGCTACATCCAGATGCAAAGCCAGGGAGATTTCCACTTATTAATCTTTCAGTCACGTGATTATGAGCAGGGTGATTTCCGATAAAATTAGGTCGTTGACATAGCAACATAATAAAATGCAGGCCTATGATTGATTAGAATTGACTGGTAGGAAATTTTCTCTATAATATGAAGTATGAAGTGTCAAATTCTGAAAATTTTCCAGTATCTTTCTGACAGTTGGGTGATTAATGTTCATGAACTCCTCTTTTATATTTATTCTTCTCATCTGCGAAAACATCATCAGAAGTTTATTACTGACCTCGACTATTCGGAAATTTTTCTACATTCAACTCGTTTCCTACCTATTAATAAAATGCTAATTTTAATAACGTCCCCATGTTCTAATCATTGAGCTGTCAAAATCATTAAACCACATGTCACTAAATAATTGCTTTGTGAGTTTATTGGTAAAACGAACAGAACTGTCTACCGCGTTTTTTTTTTGTTTATAAATTTCCAGGTCTTTTTAAGCCCAATAGTTAATAATTCATTTGAAACTTTGGCTCACCCTGTATATTATTTGTCTAGAACTCAACCATTCGTCCGTAACCCGACACCATGTTTAGCTCGATACATATTAGTTGGATTGATCAAGTTAACGTTGTCAACAAACAGTACATGATCATGTTGGTTGCGGCCCCAGAACATTCTGGGAATCGTCCAAGCGAGGTCATGAGATTTTTGATAAAAAATTCTCCATTTGATTTCATTTATTGACAATGACAGTTATTTTTTCATTCGACGTTGAGGCATGTTCTATTGATACGTTCATAATATAAAGCCGCGTTCACATTACTACATAGATATTTGCGTTGTGTGTTGAATGTAAATAAGAAACGGTGTGTAAAATAGTAATATTGTATTAGGTTTAAGATTGAGAACAAGTCATCATCAGAGTGACTCAGATTTACAGACTCATTTCCCGTACTCTCAACATCAAATCTTAAAGAAAAATATGTCTAGCAATTTAATCTGAACACCATCACGTAACCATAATATAGCATCAAAAAATGTCCTGACACATCCGCAAATATTTATATGCTCACGGAATTTTATAAGGGGGTTTTGTCATCCATGATCCGTCCTTTGTCCCGTATCATAATAATTTATCTTACATATTATTCCGGAGTGCGAGACCCTACAAAAATTCTGGTGCGGTTGCCTTGTGAAAATGAAAGGGATTTTATGGAGCATTAGTTTCTCCTTTGTCCTATTATATTTTTAATTGCCACTATCAGATTGTGAAAAATATGAGGCCATAAATTCTGGAGTCAATTTAGCTTGAAGTAATGATGCTATAATTTATAGAGATGTAGCTGGAGTTCGAAGATATAGATAATTTTACTGTAAAATTATATCAGTTTCTGAAACACAACAGTCTTAATTCCATGATGTTGTGTCTCAATTATTACACTTCCAAGCCATAATCATGCCTTTGCAGAAGAGTAGGGCTGCTATTCTGACAATGTACCACTTACTTTTTCTACCGTTGCTGATGACATATACTCTACCTGGTGATAAGCATTATCTATCACGCCCCTTGACAATCAATACCACTCATCCTGATACAAAACGTCAAAGCTGGTAAAAGAAATATGACAAACACAAAAGTCAGAAGGATCTCATAACACATCCGTCATATGAATCTCCATATTTCGCATTGAGATGCAAATTGGAAATGCCAGGTTTCTGTTGTGCTGTTAAGCACCGATATCGGGAGAGATGACAAGTGCTTTCCAGACAGATTGTGAGGAAATGTTGTTACTTGTAGGGACGATAATATTGTATATTTTCTCCGTCGATATGGTTTTGTCGTCTTGTTCTAATAACCTGGAAAGTTGAACAAAACTCTAGGGAAATGTGCACTTAAACTCTAGTTTATATGGGCGAACTTTGACAGCACGTACTTATCGAGCCATTATGAGTTATTAGTCCGTTTTGTTTTGGACCACGTTAATTTGGCCCAAGCTTTGTTCTCGCTTGAAAAGTGGTTTCTCTCCTGTCAATGTTTTCACAAAAACGAGTGGAAATGCACTTTTTAATCGGCACGAATGTGGATGCATTTTTTGCCAAAGAACTGCTTTATCAAAGAGATTAATTGTGAAATTGGAAGGTCGAGTCTGTGCTTGGACCGCTACAACTTATGATTCTACCGAATGAGTTCTAATTTGAAAGCTGGAAAGTCAATTCGGATACGGTAAAAAGTAAAAGGTTCTAATCTGATGCCTTACACATTTCTTGCATATTTAGAAGAACTTCAGGCTAACTTCCTGATCCCAATGGAATAACTTCAGGGTGCTGATGAAGATATTGAAGCGCATGAATTGATCAACTATTTTGTCCCCTAACACAAGCATCAGTATTGTTTGAAACTCCTGGCCGTACAAACAATAGACTCCGGAAGTCTAAACTTTCTATTCATTCGAATGAGTTTTCTTTTCGTCAAAACTCAGTCCGCAAACAAGATTAAGCAACTGACAAAAAACGAATCCGTATGTAGTTGAGTGTATCTCTCGATATAATTCTATTCGAGAGTTGCAGCCTGGAACTTTCCGATAACAACTTCCGACTTTTGGCTTGAGATGTGTAAATCTTTTCTAGGGGTACTGAAGAGCTCTTCGAGCGCAAGATTATCTGCAGATTATCAGACATTCCAATTTACTCGGCAATTTTCCACATCTTGTCTTTTTGATGTTTTTATATTTATTTTCTGATTTGTTTGAGCTCGAAAGCGGTTTTATTGCAGGAAATTGATGGAATAAGAAAATCATTTGG
The DNA here is from genome assembly GCA_958502075.1 of Orchestes rusci. NCBI lineage: Eukaryota > Metazoa > Arthropoda > Insecta > Coleoptera > Curculionidae > Orchestes > Orchestes rusci. Next base: position 2,198,570 of record OY293307.1, on the reverse strand, counting down.
ATTTTGAACAATGACTTATCGGATCTGATTTAATTTACCGGTGTCTACGACACATGTATAATTGTCATCTTAGTTCTGGAAAAGATGCAGTAGGAGAAAGGATTGTCTTTAAAAATGTTTAAGTAATTTTGGAGAAAAGTAGCCCCGCTCTGTTGCTACACAATGCGAATCAGTCGACATGGGTATCCATTTTCATAAAACAAGCTCTATTTTCATTTTGTCAAAATGAAGAAGTGTGTATCATACACTGCTAGATTATGAATTTATCAGTGTATCATTAACCGGACTCAAATTAAGTCTGATAAACGAAGAGGTGGTCCATCAATAAGAGCTTTCGTGCACCACACTACTAGCGAAAACATGAAAAAAAAAAAAACGAGATTTGAAGTGAATCCTTATAACAATTATTTTATTTCGAATAACGGTGCATTTTCACTATTTTCATATAGGCCAGAGTCTTTCAAAAGTGGAAAAATATCGTTATCTATCAACACAAACCTCCGGCGCCCTTAGGCATCCGTTGCATAGTAACTGTCTAGGTCTGTCCCAGGCCAGGTGTGTGTATTCATTTGGCGCTCCAGTCAAATGCATCTTCGCTATGGAAATTTGTCGGAAATATTCGGGAAATTGCCCGTGCGCTATTTAATGCACACAATACGTCATGTCTCAGCACCATTTTGGCAGTGATTCCAGAGCCGGACTACAGCAGTTTTTGAAATATGACAGATGAGCAGCATCGGCCGATGTAAAAGAACGCACATTTGTGTATCCTGGGATATTGTGGTTATCACACTTCATTTTTATCAAAAAAGGTAATACGTAGAAAAGATCATTATAAGGATATAGAAAGAAGAATTCAACAAGTATCAGTAGTATGTACGGAAAATTATGAAAATGTTATTCCACTAGTTTTTTTCTTATCAAAGGCTTGTTGACCAACACAACTAAGCACTGCACATCAGGATATTCTCAATACGTTAGAATATTTCAACAGATATTCAAAACAGTCCAATCTTGACAAAAACAGCAACACAAAACGTCAACAGATGACACACGTCAAACTCGCACCAATATGGCGAAAGTGGGACCGTTTTCCGACTGGCCTATCCCCTCCATTCAACTTTCTTGGTTGAGAACAATGACATCTGGTGCATTTGTTATTTGACAACTGTGAAGTCAGTTGTCACTATTGTTGTTGTCAGTCTGCAGTCTGCGTGTGTTCATTCAAGATAAACAGTGTTGTCAGAATCAGGGATTTCTCCCTACGAGTAGGCATAACCATGGCATGTAAAGTCGTGGTTTTTAATTTTTCAAAACCCATTTCCGGTATTTCAGAAAGTTTCACGCCATGTTGGTTATAATGATACCTCTATTTTTGCATAGGTGGACTTTTTTTGATGGTAGACTGATTGAATATTTCACTTTTTTTTGCCAAAGGAATATAATTTGGCTTATTCCGATTTTATTTTCATCAAGTCACGAACCTCAGGTGAATAACCATTATTGGTGTGCTTTCGTTTAGGTAGTGCACATCAATACATACACTTCACGAGCCATCAGAGTATCAACAGTTACGTTCAAATGCAGAAACACAACAGGAAGGCCACACAACACTACATCATCTGTGAAGAATATTTCTATGAAATTTTCTTGTTATGTACGCCAGGGAAAATTTACAATCTTCTCTAGTCAGAAGCTCCATCTCTAAAGAGCGTCAAGTGGACGACATCGGTAAGCCTGTGGGAATAGTTCTGCTGACTGGCGTTTATTGTGTAACCTCACGAGATAAATTTGCGCATAAAACCCTCTTGCACTGATAGTTTTCCAAGTGCATTATCTTTTATATTATTCGGAACAGAATTTGTGCACATGATGGCACCGATATATGTGCTTTCAATTGGCCTAGTTAGGACCAACTTTTCATTTTTCGATAAACTTACTGCGGATTTTATGGTAAGCAGATAAATAGAATTCCCTTGTGGGCATTGTCTTCTGCAAGCAACAGCGATTTCTGTTTGAATTGGCATACGGAAATTGAAACGTTCAAGATACATAAGGTAAGCATTGTTCATGTTTCCAAAAACAACAGGAAGCTAACATGTGTAATATCATTACTTTTCGCATAATTATTCCTAATTTTGGCTACATTCGAGGCTCAAAATTTCGTCAAGTGGGGTTGAAATTTTAAGGGACTTACAAAGCCAGTGTTGTTGTTGTCTTGCGGTTTATTACATTTGTCTTCTTTTCCAAGTGAAAACCTCTCACTCAATGTTTGCTTTGATACTTTTTTTGGGGGGCTCAACAACTTTATAATAAAGGTCGGGAGACCAGAAAGAGAATATGACAATCATATACCCACCGGTTATGAAGTGTTCGGTTTATCAATAAAAATCACTGACGAAAAAAGAATGAGAAATATAATATAAGCAAAGCAAATCGAACCATATTTAGAAATAAAGAAATCTTCTGATAAAAAATGTGAAAATCCAGTGCCAACTTTCCACAAATTTTATGTAGGATTCAATTTTGTCATGAACGAGCATTTTATATTCATATGTCATATGAAGCGATGGTTGTTTAGGAACATAAAAATATCAAACAACTCCAACAACGGTGATTTGGAAATTTTATACGCATATTTCAAGGGCTCTTTTCTTAGCTGATACGTGAAACTATAGTTATTTTTACGACATTACCTTAGTTCCTATTGATCTGAAAACGCTGCATTGTTGAATTGCAAAGCTAAGCAAGAAAACGGAGCTTTTTCCGGAAACACGTTGTAAAATATATTCGCAAAGGTGCACAAGTAAAAGAAGATCCAATCGAAAAACAGAACAATGCAGACAAATGGACGATGTTTTATCTGATACGGACAAGTCTTTTGATGTTTGCTTGAATAGCTGTCGCGTTAATGAAATGAGCTGTTGTCAAACTCCATCACTTTTGAAAAATAATTGATCATTTTCTCTATTTGAATGATGAGGAATCTACCCAAAACCTTTTTCCAACGGATTACTTCGACTCCACTCCACAACACAATCTCACTTGAATAATAACACAACAGAAGTGAAAATATAGCTCTCAGGGCACCATATAGGGCATATTTGATTCAATGTAATACATCTCCAGGGCTCCAACTGGCCAAAAGTTTTCGAAAGACTACAGAAAGCGGAGCTGTGCTTTAAAATGCTACTTTGAAGTGTGTTATTTATATGCACGGTGTAACAGAGGAAGTGAATTCTTAATTCTGGTTAGTTCGAATAGATTTTTGTGAAGTGGACTATAAAAGAATGTGATGACTTCTCATTAGATAAATACCTATAAGGTTTGATCCAATCTACACAGTATCATTCCGGAATGGTTACTTTTTATTACTAACATTTTAAAGCTTTATTGAATACATAAATGCTAGTGATCGATTATTGAAGCCCTCTTGTTATAAAAGCTCCCTTCAACAGAATTCCAATCGGAGTGAATCCATGATCTCCCTGCAAAATACACACAGACTCGAACAATCCACTTTTCGCAGTTCTAAAACGATTTCGTATTATACTTGTAAATAGGATTCTCATTCAAAACACCTGTCGAAGCCTCCGTCCTGAATCGAATTCTATCCGAATAATGGGACGATATATTGCATTATTTGTAGTGCCTATTCAATCCATTGATTTTTGGTCACTCCATAATTTGATGCTAATTATGTCACTATGATTGAGTGATCTTGTGGTGGAGATATTATTTCCATGATACTCAATGAAGCAGTCCCGAGCATTCGAACGGGTTTGAAGAAAATAATTATCGTAGTGTCTGTCAAAGTTATATACATAACGTTCGTAGCCACAGGCATGCATGTTTAACGTTTTGATTTACAGAAAACTCATTCCAGATTGTCAGTTACAGGTTGCTGTAGGTAAATAATCTTCGTTTCATCATCGGAAAAGTCGGGTATTGGTTTTATTAAATGTAGAGTACCTGGCATTTTCTACATGTTTTTGTTATCCTTTTATTTTTTATCATCCGTTGTATCCTAGAATAAATAATAAATAAGAAGTTTATATTCACGGTTACTAACATCGTCCTTTGCTCATGCGTAGATAGTCAAAGAGACTTGATAATTTTGCAAACCTCACGGTTGTCAATGGAATCTTCTGAGTTGGGAGACCCAATTCCATTTCCATAACCCTTGTTTTAATCAGTTGTACTAAAAATAAATCCAGACAATCAACTGTAGTTTATCTAACGATGCCAACACAGTAACAGGCCCAACCACTATCATTATTTATTTCTAATTTTAATCAGAACATAGTGGTAGTTTCAATGGCAAATAATCCTACCAATTACAGTGTCAGACGATGTGAAAATGACTCTCTTGATAGTTGCTGATTTTCAATTCGATTTTGACATATATATATTGCAAACCGCAAATCAGCCCAACCAACGTATAACTGTTCCATATACATTGTTTCGGGATAGATCGAGGTGGAGGGTAATTGGTTGAAATTCACATAAAATGATCCCTACTGAGCTTTTGATTATTCTAGAGATATGAATGGTTAGGTTACGAAAAGTAACATTCCTTACTCGACAGGAAAATTGAGGTTTGCCAGTCGGAGAAACTTTCCAAAAAAGCATCTTCCGTCTGATAGTTTGACAGCCTATGTTGCCTCTTATATGTATAATAATAATGATAATATAATAGAATCAATGCTATGGAATATTCATAATACCTCTATGCATCCTTTTCGTATTTTCTAACGAGGCAGTTCCACCATTGAAATATATTTTTATATAGAAGCTCGATACCAGCAAAAAACTTTATTTTCACAACCCATCATGAATATGTAAAAAGATGAAAGCCCCAACAAATCCTCCAGAGTTCTTGCATACTAGTCCCGACCTAATTTGCAACGAATTCTTCCATATGGGAATAAATATTGTGACAAAAGAATTGACAGTGGCTGCGGAGTGAGAACTGTAAAGCGAATTGCATCTTATGCTTTATTCAAAAGTCTTGTGAAATTGGTACAAGGCGATATCTATAAATAAACATGGTATCTGTCAAGATTATAGTTGGATATACAAGTGGATTTTGAGGTGGAGAGAAAACTTATCATGATTTATTGTTCGTCTTTGTTTTGTGTATTATGAGATTCAAAATGTGAAAGATATTTATATAGACATATTATGCTCTGTAGTTCTGTGGCACATCCAAGATTTACCAGATCTTTTTGGGTATTACGCTACACCCTATCAAAAAACAATCAAACTATACCGGATCTTTTATATTACCTGAAGAAAAGTCTATCAGTAAACAATAAAAACTATCAATATCAAACGTTTCGGAAGCGAATCTGCTTCCGTCGTCAGTGGAACCTAAAAAAGGAATAGTTTATTCAAATTTAGAAAATTTGGTTCGTTTTTGTGTGATTTCGCGGTAAAATTGTCTTTTTTTTTCACACAATGTCAATTTTACTGACATTGAACATGTCTTCTTTGCTAAGATTTTTGCATTATCCCAATTTGTTTCATGATCATTATCAAATGCATGTTGACAAATTTCCGATCTATGAAATTCCCTTTTTTTCATGTATGATTTATGTTCTTCAATTCTCATTTTCTGAGGTCGTGAGGTCTCTCCAATATAAAATTTATTACATTGAAGAACATAAATCATACTTGTGTCATTATTTTACTAGGAAATCACACAAAAACGAACAATATTTTTTCAATTGGAATTAATTATTCCTTTTTCAGGTTCCACTGAGGACGGAAGCAGATTTGCTCCCGAAACGTTTGATATTGATAGTTTTTATTGTTTACTGATAGAGGTAATATAGAAGATCTGGTATATAGACACTAGTTTGATTGTTTTTTCGTAGGGTGTGGCGAAATACCCAAAAAAATCATAGATGCGCCACAAAACTACAGAGCATATGTATGATTCATTGTTTGCCTCTGTTTTGTGTATTATGGGATTCGAAATATGAAAGATTTTATTTGACAAAGAATTTCAGTTGTGTGATTCAAATCACATATACGATATACGATTAAGTTATGATAACTTTGGTATTGAGAATTCGAAAGATATATCACACCGAACTGTCAGAAAGGCACAGTTATAAATTTATCTAATCAAGTTTCCAATGTTCGATTGGCAACTCGACACCTGAACTTTCAACCACAACAACATAAATCAAGCACATTGTGCACGTCTATACTAGTTGTTAGTGTGCAACCCAAGCCTCACAATGACCATTAGTTAATACACGACCTATTGTACGTTTGTATGGTCTACCTGAGGTCCAGACGTTGAGGACGTTATTAATTCTATTGCATTTTTAGTGATAGCGATTGTTGTTGATTTAGTACCAGAAAATGGAGAATTCAATTTTTCCTAAGAAACTTCATTCATCATGACAGTGACAAAACCCATAATGCTTAAAACGTGCAGGGTTATCGTGTTCAAAGAGTTCTGCTCATAAATGCTATAAAATATTAACGAACGGTAAGAAAAAAGTAAAAGTTGTCTTACTGAACTGGTATGAAATATTCAGTACTAGTTTCAAGTGACTGACCGGAACTAAATTCGTAATTTGATCGTAAAAGTTTATGAACGAGATAAAATGTCCAGCTTCAACCAATAAATTATTTTTTGTACAACCTACATGTAAAGTCCACTTTTCAATGCATGCAAAGCAGGCGGAAAGTCGCTAATTTTGGCAGCCGGGCCTAAAAGTAGGTCGCTTAGCAACGGTTCCTTGGATCCCAACGCCTCTGAATTTAATAACCACGTGACAGTCTAGCATAATAAAAGGAACTTATCACGTGACAACCTCGGTGACAATGAATCCGCACCACAAAAGAATACGGGAACACACCTATTGTAACCATGATTTGTCAATTGTCAGTTGTCTGACTTGTCAGCAGTGTAGAGTGTAGGAGTGTAGTGCAGTGTATCGATTATTAATTTTTGATTTTCATGATTATTCTTTTTCAAATGATTACAAACTGGTTGTACAAAAAGCATTGTTTGCACCACGGACGAAAGATGATTTTGACTCGGCTTATACCTGCCCTCGCTTTGCTCGTGCTGCTACTTATACCCTCGTCAAAATCATCTACTTTCCGCCCTTGATACAAAATGTACTATTTTTACAGAGCTCTCTTCTCTATAGAACTATCAGTCAAGGAAATATGACTTCCAGGATAAGATCAACAATGATATTTTGATATAATGAATGGATTTGCAAGTTCATAAAGAAAATGCTTATGATGAAAATTTCCTACCAGTCAATTCTAACCATAGGCTTGCATTTTATTATGTTGCTATGGCAACGACCTAATTTTATCGGAAATCACCCTGCTCATAATCACGTGACTGAAAGATTAATAAGTGGAAATCTCCCTGGCTTTGCATCTGGATGTAGCTCCCATATGATTACAGTGTTGCCGTCCCCACTCTCCCTAACAATCCAAACCCAACCCAACTTTCACAGACAGAGATAAGGGAAACGGCAACACTGTGGTTGGTGCATGAGAGCTACATCCAGCCGCGAGTGCTTGACAGCTGTTAAAAACAATGACAAATATTTTTGATAAATGATTTATTGTCAACTTCCAATACATAGTTGCAATGTTATCAATTATGGACAAGATTGGTTATAACTTCCAAATGTTTTATAAAATCCTGATTCCCTTCTTTCTTCCTCGATGGCGAGTAGAGTAAGGAGCCGTTGGTTTCTTCCACTAAATGCGAGGTGAGTCCTGGGTTATTTTTTTCCAATGATCAGTTTTGGCATGAAATTCTCTTGTCGAATCTCCCTAGAGCTCAGATTAAAGAATTCGCAACTCGACAAAATTTCCAGAAATAATTCGAGCTCCAGGGAGATTATGAGTGAAAAATTTTATTGGATGCTCTAGTTACGCTGATCAAGATCTAGTAGTTTGAATGCAAATTGAAAAATTCTCAAAGTATTTTGAGTAGCTCTTATTCAAGCAGGGAAAATGTGTTATCGAGTAATTTTTTTTTTTTTTTTTTTTTTTTTTTTTTACATTGAGTACACACTTTATTTCCTCCATTGTTTTCACGGGTACACAGCCACCACTTTGTGGATCTCTCCATTTCTGAATGAGGATGTACAAGTGATCGTGCCTTCGTATTTGGTAATTTGTACAGTGACTCGATAAACTACAGTGACGCCAATGCATGTCGTCGTTTCTATTGGTCGTCCGCCATATTCTGGCAGAACATTGCTTGAATTCATAAGACGAAACAGTTGTGGAACTGTTTCCGCTCCTTCTTATGAATTAAGCGGAAGTCTCATATAAGACTCAACATTCAACTGTCAGATGCCAAAGAGTGCTCCCGGAGCGTAGCGGGCATTGTTTCTTCTATTGAACGCGACCAATGTTTATTTTTGTGTTGCCATTGACAACCATTGAGAGTTTGAAATGTTATTAAGTTGCGGTTTGTGAAAAATATTTTTTTTAACCAAGGTTTCTTTGTGATTTGACTATTTGTTCATAAGGTACGTACTTATTTATTTTATTATTTTCTTATTCCTATTTTTCAAAAATTGCGACGTTCCTGAACGCGCCCCAGCGTTCGCCTTAACATGGCCCCAATGGCGTCACTGTAGTTTATCGAGTCACTGTAGTAATTTGGTCTTGTGTTTTATCACTTGTTAATCGAACCTCCTGCTCCCAGAAGCCTTTTGGGACACGTTTGGTGACCCATGTGGTAGGCTGGGGACACTTTTGGGTCAATTCAAATGATTTTGTGTGATAAGGTAAAATGTAGGTATTCTTTTTCCATATATTTTTTAAAGATTTTGACAAATAAATGTCATTTGACGTTATCTGGGTTGTTTGAAATTAAAAGCACAAAAAAATTGATAGCAAAAATAGAGACAATCTCGTGAATAACATAGACCAAAGAACGATTTAAGACAATTCTATGTTTAATAACCCATTGGATAAAAAACGTGACCAGATAAAATTCTAAAGAGCTTGCATGGGAAGTAATAAGGCCTCAAATTGAATCTGAGTCTATATTCAGCTAGAGTCCCTGAAACTTTGCCAGTGCGCCCGTGCTCTTCTGGGATTTTCACAAGTGTTAACTTCGCTCCCACAAGTGAATCTGTGCTCTGTCAGTCAGTTGAAAATTTGAGAGGGATCTGTGTGGAGTACATGCATTGAATTACTGATTTCATTATCAACAACAGCAAAACAGGCTATGGGATTGAATGTGTGATTGGAGTTAAACAACTGTTGTGAAGAAATAATTGGTTAACGATCCTTGAAAATTTCATACTTTAGTGTCGTTAGTGGGTTCGTTGATATTATTTTTTCCTGATAGTAAGTGAGTTGGAGATACTAATGTACATGTCACTACATCACCTTAATGCTAGTGATCAAGATCATCACGAAAGACAGAGAAACAAAGAATCTGTGGACTGTAACAGAATTGGCACATCAAGATGTTCTTTGGTAACCCTGGTATCGTTTGGTAAACCAAACACGCTTGTTGTGGTGGTTGTTGGGTTGCCCATCTCTTGCTGTTGAGGCAAGACCGGATAAGGCGCTTTTGCCGGGTCCTGTTCTGGTTAAGACGTTGATGTAGGCTCTGCTCTATCGATTGCAACGTGGGCTGGTTTGAGGCGAGCTACAGAAAGCCCTATCATTTCTCGCTACAACTTTGAAGGGTCCTCAGACGGGTTGTGATGAATCTTTGCACACCTCTCGTCTGAGAAATACATGTAACGACATCTGAAGATCCTTATTGAAAACGAACGTGCGTTCCTTGTTATGGCACGTGCCATAAACAGGACGCAACTTCTTCTTTAAGCGATGTTTGCAGGATCTAAGCTGTCATTCTCTCATGCGTGCTGGCAAGAATTCACCTGGAAGCCGGATTGTTTTGTCGATGACGACGCAAGCATCTTAGGATCGTAGGCGCCGTTCTTCTGTTGAGCCGGGCTGAGCTTCTTCGCAAGGAAAGCGAGGGGTTGCCAGTGTTCATGACCAGAACAAGTATCGCTTGGTCGTTGGGGTGTGCCAAGGTCGCGTCGGCTAAAGAACGTTTGCATGTCTGGAAAGCGTCCTCTGCGTCGGCGTACCATGTTAACTGAGCGTTGCCTTTGATGTTGTGACGCAGCAGCTCATTTTGTGAAGCTTGGGTTATGGCGGAACTGGGAATTAAACTACGATTGAAGTTTATTGTACCCAAGAATCACCTGAACTGCTTTGTTGTCTCCGAACCTGGAAAGACATTGATTGCCTCGACTTTTCTGGTAGAGGTCGCGTTCCCTTAACGGAGACGTGCGTAACCAAGAAACTACAGTACACTCAAAACTTGGGGTTGCTATTTGAAAAAAGTATATTTTCTGATGCCACGTTTTTTAGAACACTCTGTATACACTGTGATATTTTTAAATTGTGACTCTGCTGGAACCTTATATGTTTTGTCGTCTTGAAAATGTTTTCCTATCTCTTTTGACAAGGGAGAAAATGCATCATTTTTGACCTCAGTCTTTCCCATCAGGCATCTGCCTCTCATCAGATAAATTTTCTATGAAGGGCCTTTCCATATGTTTATGGAATCGAGTGTCAGTTCTTTGTATAACTTGGTCAGTTTGGGTTGGTCTCATGTTTCCCCGTCGTGTAAATTGCAAATTATTGCGGTCCAAGCAGCGGGACTTTATCCAGAGCTAGTCACATCAGATTTGATATTTCGGTGCGCAAAGCTAAATTCATACATAACAACCTTCTATGCATGCAAATGGAAATAACGTTATCTTGAACCATCGAAATTTCATATCCAAACAGCGAAAATTCTGGTCATGTAGTCATTTCACTGCCAAGTATGATTGACTTCTGAATATTTAAGCATACGTCTGAGAGTTAATCTAATGAAAACACTATTCGCAGTAAAGACCTTGGTAATAATGCTTATGCCGTCTGACGACGTTTTCGTGATTCCATGCCCCTGTTTGTGGCGACAATACTCGCATAAGAAATGAGCCTTGGGATCGTAGTCTCTTGATTAAGTGTCCTACCTAATAGACTAGGTGAATGAGATAGAGTGACAAATCGGAACTAACAATTCCAGATCCGCTATATTCCACTATATCAAAAACAATTGGACATGGAAACGTGCTGAGAGTACAGAATCAAGCAGCAATAGCTTGTCCTGACAGCTTTACTTGTCTGGTTCTCTGAATTTAGAACTGGAAAAATGAAAAGTTTAATTAGTCTTTGATGTTATCTGGAATATATGGAAGCCGATGGAGTACTCCGTTTTACCAGTCAATTTTTGAAAATCTTGTTATTCAGTCCAATAGCAATTTATGCATCTATTAACACCTAAAATCTTAAGATCAGATTCATGTCTTGCGACAAAGTATATTTTTCAATAACGTGACAAAACTTCTTTATCGCCAAAAGTGATTTTTCCACTTTTTCTTAAAACAAGAGAAGGCTTTCACAAATTTTCCGTCACGGATGGGTATTCGTTTTTTGAATAATATGTGAGGCAATAAAGAAGTTTCATCCAAATAAATTTTCAGATTATAAGGGATGTCAGGATTTCACGCGAAAATTTGAAACCAAAGAAAAAAGTCAAATAAATCCACATTAGGAGATCAGTTAAGTATAATATATCAAGCTGTGGAGTAATGTGTTTTGATGTGGCTACTGCGTCGAGTGGTCGGAAGACAGTGGGGCCTAAGAGCTCTACCTGGCTGTCATCAGGCCAAGGATCTCAAACGGATCCGTGGTCTGATGGCCGGCAATCGATAAGACTTATGTACTCAAGCTAGACCAACTGCAAAGGATGGCTTGTTTGGGTTCAACAGGCGCCATGAGGATAACTCCCGGAGTAGCACTGAACATCCTTCTCGGATTGCAAGGGCTAGGACTCTGGATGAAGAGGAAAGCGATGGCTTTCTATAGTAGGAAGGTTGCCTAGAAGACAGGAGGTACATGGAAATGAAAGTTGGTCACACCAGAATATCATGACTGGTGCAGTGCGAGTTACCGCTTCTATTGACCGGGTTGACACCTACGGCTGGTCATCTCAGACTCCGAGGGAGCCTTGAGGTGCACGTACTGACGAGGAAAGAGTGGCTGACCAAACCGATGGAGGCGCCTGTTACTACTTAAGTCTGGTTCACAGATGTCTCCAAGGATGAACACACGGATTCGACTGGAGCCGGAGTGTTTAGGGCTGAAAGGAAATATTTGCTATCCTAGATGAGGTAAAAAGAGGAATGGAGAATAACATTGTTATCTACTCCGACAGTCAAGCGGCACTTAAAGCAATCACCAAATCAAGGATAAGTTGCCCGCTGGTCTAAGAGTGTAGAGATGCGCTGCAGGTGAAGGGTGAGAACAAGAGGGTCAAACTAGTATGGGTTCCGGGGCACGCGGGGATCACCGGCATTGAGCAAGCCGACAAGCTGGTCAAACAGAGATCTGCCACGCAACTGTGGCAACGAATGGGCGTGGGAGAGAACAGTTGAGAACTGGAACAGATATACAGGCAGGCTAAAGAAACGATATCAGAACCTCACAGGCCAAGGACGGCCCAATTGCTGAACAAGAGCAGGAAGGCGATGAGCACCATCGTTGGCATTCTGACAGGTCATTGCAGGCTCAACAGACACTCGAATTAGTTGGAAATAGGTGAATCATCCCTATGCCTCCACTGTAAACGGGTGGAGGAAATCTGTTACCACTTGCTGGGAGTTTGCGACAGGTGAGGTCGCTTGAGAAGGAGAGTCCTAGGAATAGCCACCATACCCAGGGAAGAGTTGGGGTATCCTAGCTGGGATGGTCTGCTCCTATCTACGACAAGAACTCGGTTTGAGTAGTTGGGTTGGCCCCCCCAACTTCACCATTACCATCACCAATGTGTTTTGATTATATCAGTCAAAATTAAGTAGGATATGGAATTAAAGGTGAGAAACTTGAAGTTGCTCTTAACATAATATTAATAAATTCCAAATACTTTGCAGTTTACTCACTTCTATCTCCAATAGAAATTAAAGCGATTCCCTTGATTCATTCGCCTTCCATAGAAGTCATTGAATTTTTATTCATTGGTCCAGACATATCAAAAAGCATTCAAAAGAGCAGAAATAACATCGTCGTTAAGCTATCAAATCGAAAATTGGCCAAGATTAACGATGAATTAATCAATAGGAGATTGGCGGTTTATTAGACGGTGATTCAGGGCCAAATTGGAAACATCAACTACGGTAAATACCATAGTTTCGTCGATTTATGGGACTTGTTTCGGTAACACAGACTTCGTCGTAACTGGTCTCTAATAGGAAAATTAATGGACTCTATGAAATAAATATTGCTTGATCAATAGAGTCAGGGTTAATAGATTGTAACCTATTCGAATGGCTTGAAGTTGTGAAAAATAGGTGGATATTATAATTTTTGTCATCCTCAGACGTCCTTTTTTTTATGGAGAGAATACCACGATAAAGTGAAGTTCGATAAATAAACACAAGTACAGCCTGCCAAATCTGAATTAGTTACTTACGACCCGTAGCAGGCTCGATACTGCAATAATTGTAGTAATGAAGCAAGACAATGGCTCATGTGATTGGTCGCAATAACAATTACAAGTAAACTAGATTAGAAACCGGGTCTAGTGGACAATTATAGCCATTAGCTGAACCGGGACCTATATTGAATCACTCTGCCTTTTGAGATGAAAGCGCCACTTGCTGCTGAATCCAGGAAATTGACTGTATGGATAACAAAGATTTTATTTAGAAAAGTTGTATCAGTGCTCATTAAGTTATGAAGAAGTATTTTTGTTTGCTGTTCTGTTTCGTATAGATCCAGCTATCAACATTACATCACAGCTTTAAACTGCAATATAACTTTGCTGGGAAAATGTTTCAAAACTTCTCCAGCTGTACAAAACAGAAGAGCGTCGACTAGCCTTGTTATATTTAATTCAATATAATACGGCTCCACGCTCACGGTTGTCGGATATTCCTGAGACTATACAAAGTAGATGTATGTCTTGGATTGTTAGCGCAGTTCCTGCTGCGGCATATATTTATTACCTGTGCCGTAGTTTTCTCGGCTACAATTTCATTCTTTTGTTGTAGCTAGTTTATAGTTGACAGCATTAGTTCATTAGAAAAACTTATATTTGATTCGGTTTCGATAAAAATTATTCCAAAAAATTTTTTTTTCATGAAATGATGAGTTCTACATTCCATTTTATGTTTAACGCCAAGGCTTCAGAAAAATACATTAAGGGAGAGGAATGTAAAAAATCTTGATGAATTGTGTATACGAAGATGTGAACAACTCCAACGAGGTGCCATTTGCCCATTTTATTGCTCCCCTAGCTACAATTTTCTTATGTTAATGGCCCACCTTCATACATTTGAAATAAGAGTCTGCCTTTGGCTTGGTGAGTTAAAACATGCAGATCTATTTTATTCTTTGTAAAATACAATGAGTGGTGTAGAAAAAAAATAACATGAGCTTTTACAATAACATTATCTTGGTCAGATGTTCATGAAGTGTATCACATCACCCAATGTTATCTTCTTATTTTTTGATTACTAGCTGGAAAACCCGCGACTCCAATAATCTAAATAAAATAACAATTTTCCGATTCAATATTTTTCATAAAACAAAAGGTTATATCACAACCGATGTTCTCAGACATTTACCTAATACAATATCACTTCTCTATTTATCGTTCCTCATTTGCGATCACCACACAACGCAAATTTGTATTTAATAATGTGAACGCAGCTTTATGATTGGTACGTACCAATAGAACATGCCTCAACGTCAAATGAAAAAAATACTGTTATTGTTGACAGATGGAAGAAAATGGTCAATGCTGATGACTGCAAATTTTTATTTAACTTCTTTTTGCGGTTCTTGAGTTATAAAATAAAATAAACATACAGATTTCCATTTTTATATAGAGGAGGTTGAGCGTTACTTATATTGACAAGCTGTGCTACAAAAACTACGTGTCTAAAATGTTGACAGATTTAATTTTATTTATAAATAATAGCCTCATAAAAATGTCCACCAGTAAGAAACTGTTTTCTTTTTCGACATTGCTTAATTGTATCGAATAACACCCCAATTTAAACTTGAACCCATTATCCCCTTATAAATACGTTAAGCCATGCAAATAAATGATTCAGCTTATTCATTGCTGAGATACAACATAACATTTATTCAGTCATTTCTGCTTTGAGATTTTTGTACAATCGGAATATCTTATTTTTTGTTTGAATATTGAGGTTATTCGTGCATCGAATATAGTTTTTTTTTTAATGTATTGTGGAGTTCAATGATTGATGAATATATATCACCATTTTGTTACCGCTGTTGTAACATGAAAGTGTTGATGGGAAGTTTTGAATGGTCAGATATAAATAAGACATGTGGTATGTATATCAGTTTGATGTATTCGTTTTATCGATAGTTCAGTTTTGCTCATATCGCAGGTACTTTGTTGAAAATTTCCTATCAGTCAATTCTAACCAATCATAGGCTTGCATTTTGTTATGTTGCTATGGCAACGACCTAATTTTATCGGAAATTTCCCTGCTCATAATCACGTGACTAAAAGATTAATAAGTGGAAATTTCCCTGGCTTTGGCTTTACGCATCTGGATGTACTGGATGTAGCTCCCATATGATCACAGTGTTGTCGTCCCCACTCTCCCTGACAATCCCAACCCAACCCAACTTTCACAGACAGAGATAAGGCAAACGGCAACACTGTGGTTGGTGCATGGGAGCTACATCCAGCCGCGAGTGCTTGACAGCTGTTAAAGACAAATATTTTTGATAAATGATTTATTTTCAACTTCCAATACAAAGTTGCAATGTTATCAATTATGGACAAGATTGGTTATAACTTCCAAATGTTTTATAAAATCCTGATTCCCTTCTTTCTTCCTCAATGTCGAGTAGAGTAAGGAGCCGTTAGTTTCTTCCACTAAATGCGAGGTGAGTCCAGCCGCTACTATTAAATCTTCTCAAATAGTTCTGGCATGAAATTTTCTTGCCGAATCTTCCTAGAGCTCGCATTAATAATCCGGAAATTTGTTCTCGTTGCGAATTTTTCAAGAAAATTTTCAATAAATTCACAACTCGACAAGATTTCCGGAAATAATTCGAGCTCCGGGGAGATTATAAGTGAAAATTCCCTACCAGTCAATTCTAACCAATCATAGGCTTGCATTTTATTATGTTGCTATGGCAACGACCTGATTTTATCGAAATTATCCCTGCTCATAATCACGTGACTGAAAGATTAATAAGTGGAAATCTCCCTGGCTTTGCATCTGGATCTAGCTCCCATATGATTACAGTGTTGCCGTCCCCACTCTCCCCAACAATCCCAATCTAACCCAACTTTCACAGACAGAGATAAGGCAAACGGCAACACTGTGGTTGGTGCATGGGAGCTACATCCAGCCGCGACTGCTTGACAGCTGTTAAAAACAATGACAAATATTTTTGATAAATGATTTATTTTCAACTTCCAATACAAAGTTGCAATGTTATCAATTATGGACAAGATTGGTTATAACTTCCAAATGTTTTATAAAATCCTGATTCCCTTCTTTCTTCCTCAATGGCGAGTAGAGTAAGGAGCCGCTGATTTCTTCCAGTAAATGCGAGGTGAGTCCTAGGCTATGTTTTTTCCAATGATCAGTTTTGGCATGAAATTTTCTTGACGAATCTCCCTAGAGCTCGAATTAAAAATCCGGAAATTTGTCCTCGTTGCGAATTTTTTAAAAAAATTGGAAAAAAAAAAAATATCTCATATATCCGCAACATCTATATCTATCGTATGATTTTTCCTCTGCGAAAATTTGAAACTGACTAAAAAATGCAATTTAGCAAAACCCAAGCGCCACCAAAATACACCCAGGTTCAATTGTTCTGGACAAACACTTTTGTTTGGTTTCCGTTAGGGATTTCGACAGGAAAAGTGTGCATCATGTAATCCGCTTATTTTTCATGCGGTATAGCTACAAAGTGAATACGTTTGTGTTTGCATTTTTTCTGCTGAATTAAATTTGCATGCGATTGGTAGTTTGGATAATTTTTAAAAAATGCTGAATTTTTAGAATGATTATTTGGAAAATACTGGTCAATTTCTATTATATTTTTTGGTTTTGTTCCTCCTAGATGGAAATGTACACTCTTTCCTGCGCTAGACTCGCACCGTTATAAAAAGAAAGTCCCTGCTCTCCGAGCTCTCAAATGCTGTTCGCCCTGTATGAATGATTAACCTGAGTGGGAGACAAAAAATCATTTTAGTTAACTAAGATTATTGATTGTTTTTGATGTCATCAACTGAACTCAATATCAATTTATGTGATGAAACAATTTACTGATGGATTTGCCGTCATAACGAATACTTTTTTCCGTATTTGATGTATTAATTCACAACTTTTTCAAACAAGAACCAATCAAGATCATTTTTGAAAAAGTTGAATCGACCAATGTGTTTGAGTGAGCTGACCACAATGGTTGTCGCCAGAGATGTAGAAATATGCATGGAGAAATAATTTTTATTATTCACTTGGCTTATATGATTGAATGAGGGTCGATTGAATTTTATTTAATGTCAATTTGAAATTGAAAAGGTATTAAACTGTTATAACTTGATACCAAAATAAACCAATCATCTATACTATTTTGTTCCTGAAACCAACTAATTTGTGATCATTTCAAACAACGATATACTTCCTAATAGATGGAAAAAACCTCATCTTACATCATTCTCCTTCGCCATTCTTTCCTCAACAGCCGCCATTCCGCACAAACCGACGCCGAAAATCGGTAATGTTTGTTTCACTTTTATATCGATTTTACACATTTTTGTCCCGTAACAAATTATGTTAAAATAATAAGGGTTAGGTTAGTTAGTTAAGGGTTAGTTAGTTAAGGGTTAGTCTACCATCGTTGATTTTATCATGTTGAAGGACAGAGGCTGGTTTGTGTCAGTTGGAGTCGAAGGTTTGGGCCTTCCTCGGAAGAGGGCGCCAGCAACATGACCACAACCTGGAACTGAACATATAGCGATTGAGACATTTCAGACTTTAAAGCCTAATTTCTTGATGAAATGATTTTGTGTCTTGTCACGATTTCAAAATAAGCCCTTCAATCATATTCAAAAACTTCGGTGGAAGTTGAAAGTATATTTGATCGGATCACAATTTTGAGTTTAATTTATAATATGATTTATTTCAGACAACAATAGCATTTTGTTATTTGAAACATGAGTTCTCTCCAAAGAAAAAAACAGAAAATGTTTCTCCAAATTAATCCAATGCTTGAATTAAGACAAATAATTTTTTGCTTAATTAATAATACATGTTCAAACTAAGGAGAACAATTCTTAAAAAAAAACTCAATTTTATCAAAATAGTCTTACGTTAAAACAACATCGCTGGAACGCATAATATACTAGCAACCATGAGAAGATGATCGCAGACTCAATCAAGGCTTATCCACTTCCAAGCAACAATTCCACGTTATCTTTGAAGGCCTCGCATTTAGTTCTAGTTATTGTTATCTTAATCACATTTTTTATATATTAGAACTGAAATATGCCAAAAAATATGATGCACTGAATTGGTGGCAAAATACCTTGCGGCCGAATGACGGCCGGCGTGTGAAATTGATACTCCTCGGGTGTTAACTGCCTGTAGATTGCCAATGAGAATTGCAGGCAATGCCGTTACTTTAAAGTTACATTGCCGTCATGGTATGTTTGCTGGGTAGCTACTGATACATGTGCCTCATTACAGTTGAATTGTGGTGATGTGACCTCACTTAAGACGAAATAGCTTTTTACCTAACAAGTGCGGAAAATTAGTTTTTCCGCACGAGTCTGCCGTTCACCGACCGACGCGTAGCAGAGTTCAGTGAAGCAGCCGAGGGCGGAAAAACACTTTCCGCAAGTGTTAGGTACAATAGTTTTTCTACAGACGTGCGGAAATAAGGATATAGTTCGTAGTTTAAAAGTTTCTGATGCAACTAATGACAAATAAATAATAATGAATGTCAAAATGTGTAACTAAGCGACCATAGTTACCTGGAAACCTGGTTGCTGTTTGCTTATGATATTGTTAATTTTGACATATCCGTGCGGAAAAATTTTTCCGCACGGAAATGTCATGCGCAATGGTGCGGGAAATCTGATTTTCCACACGGATATCGGTGCGGAAAATTGAATTTTCCGCACGGCTGTAGGAAAACGAATTTTACATACAAAACATCATAATATCAAGTTTTAACACCAAAATGGCTTTTATTTCTTTTAACGAAAACCGTTGATCGTACGAAAAAATATCAGAATACCAAATCAACTCTATTGTAAATGAGTATCTTAAAAATAATATTGATTTTGATTTTGATTTTTCTTTGAAAAAATTCAATCCAAATCCTGTTAGAACGCCACTGGTGCAAATTTTTCAAAAACTTCAACACCCAAGAATGTTATTCATTGATCAAAAGGAGTGTACCAAATGTTGTGGAAATATCTGTAGTGGTAGGAAAGTTATGATGAAAAAGGCATTTTTTTCTTAAAACATTGACACCCTGTATCTCACAAACGAAGCATTTTTTTCTTGCATTCTATACAGTGTAAAAAAATTTTTATCGTTTTTAAGATACGAGGTGTTAAACTTTTTAAAAAAAAAATCAAATGTACGCGATTGACTTTACTGCAATTTTGATTTTTGTCTCAGATGAAGCAACCAACAATACAACTTTTTTGCCTCTTGAATCTTTTTGGTATCTAGCTTTGTCTGTCATGTTTTTAAATACTTTGCCCGTATCAAAAAGCAAAAAAAAATATTTTGGGGCGTTTAAAAGATTTTTTTTTTTCGAAAACTAGGCTAGATACGAGAAAAATCCAAGAAAAAAAGTTGTGTTTTTGGTGAGTTCATTCTAGAAAAAACCAAAATCACAACAAAGTCAGTGGCGTACATTTATTTAACAAAGATATTCGGTAGGAGTCCTCTCGGGATGGCACTGGTTTTTATAATTGTCACCTAGCTAAGCCTAAACTTCTATTACTAAAAATAATTTTGTGAAATTTTCAAAAAATCACTTCAAGGAAACATTTTATTTTGTAAATAACATGATTTTTTTTTATCTCAAAAACCATGCACTTCCGGACCCATGTTTATAAGGACTTTTTTTATGAAGTTAGCTCAGGAATACACACCCAAATTCAATGTACGCAATAAGAGAACACACTGTATATGAAAGATTTTTTTTTTAATGGTTGGAATTTTGCAATGATATTGCATAAAAATGCGCAACTCTTACTTCATTTAACTCGAATTTGACACCCTGTATATAACTCGTGTTGGTTACACCATTTATAACTCAATAACCGCTGGACAGATTTTTATGATTTTTGATTTGATGATAAAATATAAAAATGATAAAGATCAATATATATGTTTTTTTTCAAGTTCGAATCAGTTTGGGGACGTTAATCAAAATCCTAAATGAAGTTTTCAAGATATTAATCATCAATTATTAGGGTATATGATGAAGCAATCTACATAATGGACCTGTCGACATTGAATAATGACTCATATTTCCATATATGTGATTGATATTATTATATTTATTTACAACGTATCCAACCATGAGCCAGTCAAGACATACCCTTAGATCATGTGTTGACATATTAATTGGCATTCAGTTTCCCATAAACTCAGAATCAAGAATTATAAAATGGGTAGGAACCACCCATTTTACTCTGCTACAAGTTCTATTGACCATATATTTTTTAATCGATTTACACAGTCAAATTTCAAGTGACGAGCAATTAACATCAAAAATTCTATTATGTAGTTGGATAATTGCTCTGAGCTTGTCTGGATTCATTTTAGCATACAACGCAGTATCAAGATCTGAGCTAGTTGTCGAGATCACTGAAACTATCAATGTACTGTTGTCATCTCAAGAAAACACAAGCAAATGGTCAAATATAGTCTTCGGGACAGTTTGGTGTATATTGATTGTTATTGGTAAATGTATCTTGATCTATTTATTAGGGTCCAATTTTAAGGGCTGGATAAGAGGAGTCGCTGTGGGGTTTTCTGTTATGAGATTAGAGGTGGCCATTTTGCATGCGGTTATCGCACTTAGAAAAATAAAGGCGATACTGAAGACCATCAATGAACGGTTGCACCGACCAATGTGTTTGAGCGAACTAACTATATATGAATATCACTACAATGCTTGTCTCACATGTTTCCGGAATATAGAAATGATGTATGGAGGGATCATAGCTATTTTTGCATTTTACTTGATAATATCGTGTATCATTTAT
This sequence comes from Orchestes rusci, assembly GCA_958502075.1. Classification (NCBI taxonomy): domain Eukaryota; kingdom Metazoa; phylum Arthropoda; class Insecta; order Coleoptera; family Curculionidae; genus Orchestes; species Orchestes rusci. The sequence continues at coordinate 2,177,188 of OY293307.1, read as the reverse complement.
AATGTGGAATATGTTAAGGCATTGAAACGACTTGATTGGAAAGATAGTCTTACAAACCTGATGTTGTTCCGGATATCCATTTCAACTGTGAGTATATTACGTACTCGATATAATTCAATTGAAACACTACACTACTGAGATCTTAAAATAGGGTCCTTGAAACACATTTACCATATTTAGTTTGCCAGGGGCGGACTAGGTTGTAGATTTTAGTGCTTGAATTTTCAACACCCTGTGGAAAAAATAAATTTGGATAGCTGGAACCTTGAACTAGAGCTTGTTTTTATTATTTATAAAATTAACCGTTTTGGTAAAAAAAAAATGAAAGAATTCATGTTTTATCTTTATTACAAAAAAAAACATGCTGCAAGGAAATTGGCAAAAAAATGTTCTCATGTTTGCTTGAATGACTATGTCGTAATACACTTTTTGGTGTGTAGTTTGACGCTCAAGCTATCCAGCATTTTTTTAGAAGTCTTTGTCATACCAGGAAGTTGAAAATATCAATGTACTGGTCCACCCCTGCTAAACTGAACAAGGTATATGTGTTTTGAAGACACCATCTTGAGAGGTTAGCAGTATCTATCCTTATTGAGTTATTTGAGAAAAAAACGATTTCCAGCGGCGTCATTTGGGGGACCGTATCTTAAATAATAGCAGCCTATCGATCTCAGTTTTTCATGTTGTACGTGAATCCAAGAGATTTCTCACATTTTTCCGGAAACCCTGTACATGAAAAACTGCTCGTTCACAAGAAAATTTGGTTGTGAATATACCATGGCTCAAATATTTTTTAAATTGGAACATGTCCGGAAATACTGGAAGTAGATGTCAGCTTATTTGGAATGGATCACCCCAAGTCTGGAGGTTTTAGAGTTTGAGTTATCATGTCTAAAATGATATGTGCAAGCCTCAAACCATCTCAATTTTTCCTCTATAACCACTTTAATGTTCCATTTGCATGAGATTTTGTCTTCATCAAGATCTGTAAAACAAGGTTTTAATATGGAACGTACTGATCTGAATAGATCAATGAACAGTATAACACTCACCCGGGGGCACTCCGCCCCCTAGCTCAAGCTGAATCACATCATCCTCCCATCATGGTCATGATTCGTCAATATATCATTATCATCATCAATATCAATATTATCATCTTAATCCATTTTTTGACGACTAGTGTCACCTGAAATAAGTAGTGGCTTCTCCAGACGCTCAACTGCCGCTGAACAGTCGAGCGTCTCAATGAATTGAGCGAGGAGAGTCCGCATACTACTCTCGAGGCTTATTCGGGGCAATCGAGCAGTATGTAACATCCTTTACTTACACTCCACAATCTCGAAGGCAGAGGATTTTCCAGCCCTTCGGCTAATCGGGCCATACAGACCGCTTCAGGTCACACAGACCACTTCTATCACCCAATAACACGTGGGCCTCGCTCACAATTACAAAAGCACTCATCATCAACCTTTCTCAAAAAAAACCAAAAGCACACTTCTCACACTGACACTTATTTAGTCAGTGAACTGAAGTGTATGTGTTGAGCTCAGTATTTAACAAAACCTCATATTTGTTCTATACCGAGCGTTTTGACAATAAAAGGGGAAAACAAAGAAATATATTTATAATACAAGGGTTCAATTCAAAGAAATATGGATATAATCAAAATTCAAATCAACCTGCTTTTACAGATCAATATTCTGAATCATTTTCACAATATTTCGATTATTATCTTCACAGTGTGTTCAGAAAATTGGACTTAAAATTATTGTGAAATAAACAATTGAAGCGGTTCTTCAAATGAGGGCCCAAGTCCGGAAAATGGCACTTTACAAGAGCAACAAAAAACTATTCATCATCTTGGATTTGATCAGAAGTGATAATATTTTATAGGATTGGGTATTGGGGTTGGGAATAATAGATTTATGCTTCACATCAACTAAAAAGTTACTGTTTTTTTTTCAAATGGTCATCTTTTTTTAATATCTGTTGGGAACCATGACCGGATCATATACCAAGCAAATATTGACCCAAATAGGGCTCTTTTTTTACGAACCAAAATATTTAAATTGACTTTTACTAGCTTCATCTGATGAGCCTGTTTTCTTGTCACAAATTGACTCAGGTTATAAAAAGTATTAATCTGCAAAAAAACGCATTTATGGAAAATGCCGTTCTATGCCCTTTCTTGAATAACCGTTTCAATTTTTTCAAATGTGAACCATGGAAGTTTTTGGTCTTACAGCATCAAAAAAAAGTGAGGTTTGTATTATGTTGTCCATTATTTTTCAACAAGAACCTTTCAGTGGTGCTGCTCTCATTGACTTTTGGATACAACCAATTTCTTTGTTTTGTATGGGTTCTTCATGGAAAATTCTAAATCGATATTTATTATCTGAATGTCTACCCTTGACTAATCCAACACCTTACCCCCTTTTCTTCTTGAAATTATAAAGAGAATTACAGTTAAATGATAAAATGAAGAAATGACTATCATGTCCTCCAAGGTTATGAAAAAATCTGCTATCAAATTTAATGGAGCTATAAATAAAATTGGTGTTTCCCAATGGCAATGTTGAGAAACTATCAATGAGGACTTGAGTTCTGTAAGTTTGAAGTTTCTTTTTTCCAAAAAGGGAATAGGTTGAGAGTTTTTTTATATAATGAGGTGGGATAAAAAGAAACGGTAAAGACGAGCTCAACACTGGTTTAAGGTTGAACCCAGAAATCAATGTTGAACCGTTCTTGCACAACCGTAGCTTAAAAGCAAAACCAAGGAGGAAACGCTCATAATATTTCGCAGGATTTTCCTGGCATTAGAGTTTCAACTTTGAAAGGCACTCAACTCCTGATTTGAAGTATTCTGTATGTTCACTGTTCATTCCCTGTATCCATGTGTCCACTTATGCTTGACAATAATTATCAAAAACAGTAGCGCAACTATCACTTACTTAGAATATTGAACGACTAGAAGCATAAACAAATAATATTGTGTGAGTCCAACATGTCAATGTAAACATGGGGGGAAAGGGGGAAAAGCAAGCTCCTGGTTTGCCATATCTACTTTCTTGAAATACCTTTCACCAGATGTTTTGTCACCAATTCAATAACAATGACTTGAGGTAATATACAGGGTGTCCGGAAATTACGCGTCAGGATTTTGGTGGTTGATTCTACATGAAAAATTAATGCAACAAACTTCTATTCAATTTTTTCAAAAACTTCAAAAATTTTTTCAAAGTACGAATTTTTAATTATTAATTAATTAATTATTAAGGTACGGTTAATGTTTAAAGTCGTTTTTCTCGGAAACCGTTAATTCTACGACGATGCAACACGAGCACCTTTTTAAAAAATATTTTGATGCTCTTTACTAATTTGACATCCAAATTTATGAAAAGATTAAAACAAAAAAGTAATTTTCCTAAGGTGAAGGACAGCTTCAGCCTTTTGTCATTGACGACTAGCGTCAAATTAATAGGGTGAATACAAAGAAACACTAGTGACATGCATGCAAAATTTGGCGAAAATCATTACACTAGAAAAAAAGTTATTAAAAAAAATAAGAAAAAAAAAATATTTTTTAATTTTCCTTAATTTTGAGTTTTTGAAAAAATTGTATAGAAGTTTGTTGCATTAATTTTTCATGTAGAATCGCCCACCAAAATCCTGACGCGTAATTTCTGGACACCCTGTATATTCCTCTTCAATATTAATTGTGTTGCCTTTTTTTCATCGATATTACTACCTGTCGTTGAATACTCTGAATACTTTTTATCACAAGCGGCAACGTTGGGCATCAATCGAGCTATTTGAAATGCGTTGCTATGATGTAATACATGCGTCAAAGTGACGGTTGTCATTTTCCAGTTGAAAATAATTTATTTGTGTTTGAGAGGAAGATTTAGCCAAAAAAGTGCTGTGTTTGTAAAGCTTCTTCATGGACGGTTGTATTGTATAGATCTTGTCACAAATAAGTTAAAATGATATCACATAAAAAATATAAACAAAAAAACAATGTTATCGACTCAAACAAATCGCGTACTTCCGGGGTTCTATGCTTGTTCTAGTGGTTCAATGTTCGAAGATTACTAAGAATGCAATGCTGACGTCACATGATCTATTATTTTTTTCCGTTGGGCGTTGGCAATTAGAAAGAGAAAGTGAAAGAGGATTGCTTTGGCACCGCCCCGTTTTCGGCCATGTAGTGAAATTTGCATTTTGATAAAAGATTATTTCGGTGACTTTCAAATATTGTACATAACATTTCGAATCATTTGAAAATAGTCCATTATCTATGTGTGCTAATAATGTTACAGATGGAAGTATTGATCATATCACACATTGGCGAAACCACTATTGACGAAGTGAGAAAAACCATAGGAATCTGCTACGAGATGGCCGACGATCCCAAGCAAATACTCATTATCAATGAAGCCAAAAGAATTGCACAAGTTTATCGGCGGATAGCTGATGCAGCTCACAAAAGATCGAATAATCTTTCTGCATCTGGATTTTTCACCATTGGTCACAATATGATCATATTTATGTTTCTCTACTTTTGTAACTATTTGATTGTAGTACTCCAGTTTTTAAGTTCTTAATAACAATAAACCAATAATAGTCTACAAATTAATTTATTCGCAGACAAGTTCATGGTCTTTTCGCATCAGTGAACTTATCCGCGACCGAGATGCAAACTGTGCAATATTGGTTATCTTAGCTTATAAAAATAGGCTGAGTAGGTTTGAGGGTATGAAGTAAAGTGAATTTTAGAAGCAATAAAGTATAAATAGAAATATGAAAAACGTTGATCTCTTTGTGCTGTTTATGGCTTTTGCATAATACTGAAATTTTCCTTCTGATATCAGTCAAGTGCTCTATTTAAACTACAAGATAATTATTCCAAGCAGTAATATCATAAAATATTGTTATAAAATTTGTGCCAAGGCTATATTGCATATTATGTAGCGCTCAGGGTCTGGTACATATTAGGACCCTACGAATTTGCACTTTATTTTTTATACAATAGATAGAGAAAAGGTTATAAAGGAGATTTGAAGAAAAAAATTTATGGAATATGAGGTTTTGAAAAAAACAAGACACTTCAAAAGTCCTCGAGGGGTCCTAAAGTGTACCAGAGCCGTCGTCTCGTCTGGTACATATTGGGACCCTACGAATGCGCACTTAATTTTTATACAATAGATAGAGAATAGGTTATAAAGGAGATTTGAACAAAAAAATTTATGGAATATGAGGTTTTGAAAAAAATACGACACTTCAAAAGTCACGTTTTTTTTTTTTTTAATTTTTTTCTGCTACCTAGCAACTAAACTAACCCAAACTAACCCAAACTAAACTAACCCAAACTAACCCAAACTAACCCAAACTAACCCAAACTAAACCAAACTAACCCAACTAACACAAACTTTTTTTTTTTTTTTTCAATAATTTTTTTTTTTCCATAAATTTTTTTGCACAAACGTACAAGATTTCACGATATCTTTCAAATAAATTCATTAGAAGTGCAAAATTCGAGGGGTCCTAAAGTGTACCAGAGCCTAGCGCTCAAGTATGACTTGACAATATTGCAAAATGGGAAAATACTCTCCTCCTGTTAATACTTATCTGCTCCGTCCATAATATAACATACACTTGTGATCTTATATAAAGCTGGTGCATTTTATACAACTAAGTCAGTTTATTATCGTCAAAACTTCCAGCAAAATCCGGTACATCATCATCATTTTTGATCTCCTGTATATTAGCAGACGTTTCAGGGCTAGCAACTGGAAGCTTGGTAGTTCCCTGACCCTTTACGATGACAGTATTGGAAATCGAAGAGGCCTGTGTTGATGGATTTTTGAAAACTATCGCACTCTCATCGTCTTTTATCATCTCCACCTCTTGAACTCCAGGGATGGTCATCAACTGAAAAGAGGCCAAACTGGTTTGTAGTTTCTTTTCGTCAGTGGAGTGACTGGAATAGAGTACTTTCTTCTTACGCCTTGGAGTTCCTTTGCCTCCTATTCGTACTTCGGTGGCTAGTTTTTTTAGTTTGTCAGGATTCATTTTGACGTGTCCCCACTGACATTAATCCAGGTACATCTTTTGGTTAGGTTAAGTGCAGGATATGTTCAGTGAAGGGTACTGAAATTGACCTGATCCGATAAGCAGAAATTTATTTTTTGGTTCTTGTAAATAATAGGCATCCACGTATTTTGTACTTTTTGAATGCTAATGTAGTAAATTATCCTTCGTTCAACTATTCTAGAGGGAAAAAATGCTGGATGAATTTTTTTTTTGTAAAAAAAACACTATTTTAGGCACATTGTTTCATACAAACATTTTCCAAAAATCTCGATTTGTTCCAGTTGTGGGTCATTGAAATGGACAATTTCTGTTGTTACCATGTACTACAGTTTCTCACGTAACCACTAAAGAAGTTAAAACAAATAGTTAAGCAGGATAAATAAATTTTGGAAATTTGTTCTACAAAACTGATCGCCGCGAAGTCGATATTTTTAATACTGTCAATATGTCAAGATTTTCAAGTCACTACTCACTAATTGAAGACCAAGAATGATAAACACGCGCTGTGTTGCCAGGTGGATGCTGTGAGAAATGTTTTCCATATTTTAGTCTGTAGCGGATGAAGGGTTAGTTTGGGTGAGTTTTTGTTAGATTGGGTCAGTCTTGGTTAGATTGGTCTAGTTTGGGTGAGTTTTGATTATGAATATTGGGAAAGTTTTGATCAGATTGTGTCTGTTTGAGTTTGATTTGATCAAATTGGGTAAGTCTTGGTTGGATTGGGTTAGTTTGGGTTAGTTCTGGTTGGATTGGGTAAGTGTTGGTTAGATTGGGTTGGTTTGGTTTGATTTTGGTCAAACTGGGTTAGTTTTGGTTAGTTCTGTTTAATTTATGTGGGTATTGGTTAGATTGGGTCAGTCCTGATCAGAATGGTTTAGTTTTGGTTAATTTGAGTTATTTTCTGTAAGTTTTGGTTGGATTGGGTTGATTTTGGTCAGATTGGGTGAGTTCTGGTTAGTTTTCGTGAGTTCTGGTTAAACTTGGTTAGTTTGGGCTATCGTGGGTTGGTTTTGGTCAGATTGGGTTTGTTTGATTTGGGTTAGTTTTGGTGGGGATCGGGTTAGTTCTGGTAAGTTTGGGTCACCGTCTGAGAGATTCAGAAACTTGATTGATCAGATAAGCCAATTATTTAATTTTTAAAACTTTGAGATTTTTATAGTTTTCGTTCTCAGTGTCTTATATATTGTATTATTTTTTTTTTGTCATAGTCTATCAAAATATACAGGCAAAACTATTGCAGTCATGGTTTTCAAGAAGTTTTGATACGTTTGGCAACATTACATGTTGGTTCTAATATGTAGCTTGTAACAATGTGGCGAAGCTGTCATTTTTGGGAGTTGTTTCATTGAAATATGAAAAAAGTTTAGATTATTCTGGAATTTTTTTTCTTTTTAAAAGTTGTTCATCCAGCATTTTTTTTAAAGTTGAAATTGTTCTATGAACCCAAAACTATGCTCGAAAATTGGAAAAATGCATAAATGTATGGATGCCTACTCTTTACTAGACCCCTCAGCGTCTTATATCTTGGAGTGATCTTTTTTTTTTAAAGTGAACACAAAATTCATGGCAGTCATGGTTCTCAAGAAATTTGGGTGAGTTTGGGTTAATGTGTGGATACCTGATATTCTTAACAATACCCCAATCGACAACTATAGCCACTTAATTGGTATTGGTATTGGTATGGTTGGGGGGGCAAACCACTGCCCGGCGAGTAGGCCTTGAAGGCCCTTTTCGCCAACCCCAGGACTATTGCAGTTCTAACTAAGTTGATGATGGAGAACATCACCTAGTTATACAGGGTCCTTCATTAGTGCGTCGGGCAATCCTAGCGTGGTTATTTACAAAAGTAGAAAAAAAAGTTTTATACAAAAGTTGTAGAATGTGACTTTATGCATATTTTAAAAATATTTTCAAACATACAGGGTGCGTCACAAAAGTATGGCACGAAAAAGTATGATTTTTTTAAATGGAATCCCCTGTATATCAATTGATATTTCAATTCTTTTTTCAATTTGGAACAAAAATTGTGCTACAACTAATGTTCCTAAATTCAACCGTTATCGAGATATCGCGTTTTAAAAATGGCATTTTTGCAACTTTGGCATGCTATAAAACTCAAACTATTCAAGTTAGAGGAAAATGGTTTGCACATTCCTATCTTAACTTTTCAAGAGCTATTCAAGGAGATTAAATCCATTATTGTGAAAAAATGTCAAAATGTGCCGAAAAAAGTCGACAGTTGACGTTACCTTCTATCCAAATTACAGAAGAGCTCTTGAAAAGTTAAGATAGGAAAGTGCAAACCATTTTCCTCTAAGTTGAATAGTTTGAGTTTTATAGCATGCCAAAGTTGCAAAAATGCCATTTTTAAAACGCGATATCTCGATAACGGTTGAATTTAGGAACATTAGTTGTAGCACAATTTTTGTTCCAAATTGAAGAAAGAATTGAAATATCAATTAATATACAGGGGGTTCCATTTAAAAAAATCATACTTTTTCGTGCCATACTTTTGTGACGCACCCTGTATGTTTGAAAATATTTTTAAAATATGCATTAAGTCACATTCTACAACTTTTGTATAAAACTTTTTTTTCTACTTTTGTAAATAACCACGCTAGGATTGCCCGACGCACTAATGAAGGACCCTGTATATTGAACTAGCAGGACCAATTAATTTAGGCTAACTATTAAACTTTTCGACTGTCAGTAATTGATAATACTGCAGTCTACTCAGTAGCGTTAGCCAGTGAGAGTGCCACTAAATACAGAACAGAAAATAATTTCTGCCCACCGCGGGGATTGAACCCACGTCAATCAGAACTAACGGTCTCTCAAGCCGGCGTGTTACACGCTCGGCCACCGCGTCCCCTCGCTCGGCCACCGCGTCCCCTATATATAGCCACAAAAAAAAAAAAAAAAAAAAAAAAAAAAAAAAAAAAAAAAAAAAAAACAGATGAAAAATATAAATATCCTCTAATATGGTAATGAAAATCTCTTTGTTTGTTTCCTTATAACTCAAGAACCACAAAAAGTGGTTGAGCGAAAATTGCAGAGTTATTGGTCTAATCCGGGAATAGTCCAAGGACATGGTTTTATATTTTATATTGGTTAAATATTTGATAAAAAATGACATTTTTGTCAACATTCGCCATTTTCTTTTATTCACTGACAATGACAGTGGTATTTTCTTTATTCGGCGTCGAGGCATGTTCTATTGATACGTTCGAAACATAAAGCCGCGTTCACATTAAATAAGTATTTTCTTGGTAAACACCATCGTTTTGGAAGTTTGTTATTTAATATTAACTCACAGACAGGCGAGTGGGGGTTTTCAGGTAGTTATTATAAAAGAAGAAAATCATCACCTCTGTGGATTTAAGGGATTAATTTGAATCTCTCCACTGCAAAACTAACATCGCCCATGTGAATACTTTTTTACTCTTTTCTTTCCAAGATAATATTCAAATTCGCTTTTACGCCTTTTCTTTTGAAAAAACTCCACGTTATTCTATGGCTCGAATATTTCTGAATTGCGCTATTTTCCTTCGCTTTTTTCAATTCAAACTCAACTGAATTTTCACAATACGCCAAAGTTTTGCCAAGTTTTTATTATTGTTAAATAATAATCAAATATGGGTATTTTCTAAAGGAAGTGTAGTTTGTGCTTTTTCTGAATAAAATCTCCAAGTTGATGCTAAAAACATTCGGTATATGTCTTTTTGAAATGGGCAAGTGCTCACTAATTTTCATAACCAAGAGAAGTAGCTTAGACAACGTATAAATTGTGTATCGGAAACTTATAAATATGTACTTATGGAGCAAAAACTATCAAAACGAATAAAAATTGTGAATATTTTAATAAAAAAAAGGAAAATTTTGGTCCCAAACATTTCTGAATCTTAGTATTTTTCTGACCAAGCTCCGCTATCACCCTGTCGGATATCTCTCGTCTAGTTTGTCCAACGTGAATCCCTGAGCAGGGTATCAAATGGTTTCTCAATGTTTTGATGTTTTGAATGAACTAAACCTCGCTATCATAAGATCAAGAAAAAGGGCTGATCATCAGATTCCCTTTCCAAATTTCAAGGTTATTCTTGGGTGCAAAGAGTTCATATAGTTTAAGAAATCTGATAGCATATCGTCTCCCTCATCCCATAAGATTCGTTCTTTGAAGTCTTCCACCATTTCCTGCAGGTCCATAGCAGAATACGACGCCATCTGCACAAGCATCAGCTTTGATAGGCTCGGATTGATAGCCAAGCTGTGTTTACTTTCCAATAGGCTCCAAGGCCAAGATGTGGAGACAGTATCTTAATCTCTGGGTGGTATGAATAAGAAACTTACTATCAAGAACTAATTCCCCAGAATCTCAAAAATGGTGTTTCTATTTTCTCACAATAGCAAACTACAGTTGACAAACCGCAAAAGCTCATGTACCAAGAGAACCTGATGAACATGAATCAGGTGGTGTCCGGAACAGAAATAGGGGAATCCTGGATCTGGTGTCTGCTGATGACGACTTGCGCCGCTTCAAAGGCAAACGATCTACTAGTGTCTGTCGACTCTTACCATCCATTACTGATGAGAACCTTCGAAAACCTCAATCTGCCACCTCTTTGAATTGAGGTCGCTGTTGTGGTTTGTAACTTTAACAATGTGGAGTACGCAAATTTGAAAGGAATGGATTGGACTTTTGGACAGGAATCACTATGGGGAAGACCATTAAAACCCAATGGGTTTTCTCATGGTACAACGGAAAAAGCTTTACAGAAAATTTGAGAGATCTGGACGTAGCTCTGACTACGATGCATATTCTTCGTGGACTCATGCTATCTATTATTTGCCACCAGAGCCCACCAACATCAAGCACTTCTGGTCAAACATCAACAAACTTTGTTAAGACGATAAACTTCCTTCCGCCATGAACCATGATGATGTAACGCTCACTACCTCTGAAGAGAAAGCTAAAGCTCTTGGACTTTCAATCGTGTTACTCGAACCACCTCAAACTGGGCCCTTTAAAGAGTGCTCTAGGCCTTACTATGTTCCAACGATCCTTTGATGATGGCATTTTCCAAGAGGTGTGGAAGAGATCTTTCTTAATTCCGATTTTCAAAGCAGGTGACAGGGGCTGTATCGGCAATTATTAACGAAGCATCTGCCATAACAAAGGTCTTCGAATCTGTTATCACAAAAGGTCTATTTTCAGTACACAACAGGCATATCTTAGACCAAACCTTGGTGTGTACCATAACTTCCTTGTCACTTCTATGAATGAGGGTCAGGGCTGATCTGTCAAAGGCTTTCGACAGTTTTGGTTACGCCCTCCTCCTCCTCTAATGACCTGATGAAATGGATCCTATCTCGCCGAAAATCTTGATCCAATAACAAAGATTATTCTTGAAGGGCTACCATTTTCTTGTATATAATAGCGCACTCAAGCGACACACTCATCAGAAATAAGTTCTTAACATCCAACGATATCAGGATAGATCCAGTCGGCACCTTGATCATGTAGTTGGCAAAATCAATCGAACCTCTGTGTCTATTGCCTCATGAAGTACCCCTCTGGTGGTCCCTTCTCATTGACGACCTGCTTGCCATGGTGGAGGTTTTGGAGATGGACGTAGTTGTCCTAATCAGAAATATCCCAGATGGAGAAACCAATGGGCAGATCCAAGAGGTAATCCACCTTGTGAATGATTGGTGCAGGAGAGAGCGAATGTCTGTTAACCCTACCAAAACAATCATGATACCCTTCACTAGAAGAAGAAAGCTAAACTTCCTACTTTTCCCCCACTCTTGATGGAGTATCTGCTCCATTTGAGACAAAGGTGTAATATTTAGGCGTCACACTAGACAAAACCCTGACCTGGAATGCTCATCTGGAAAATGTCATCCGCAAAGCAAAAATGTCTCTATGGACATGCAAACACCTGGGGAATCAACCCCAAACAGATGTACTGGTTATATGTCAAAGTCGTCAGGCCGATGATAACTTACGGTGCAATAATTTGGTGTGTGAAGAGCAATCAAAGCACATCCAGAGCCAAACTAACAAGTCTACAGCCAGACTGGCCATCTGCGGAGTGACCAGCACCACACCATCCGCAGTGCTTGAATGTTTGCTAAATCTTCCTCCTCTAGACATTGTGCTAGAGAAGGAGGGCAACGTACAGCTAATCACAGAGGTAGCAGGGCAGACACAGTAACATCCAACAGACCAATCAAAGAATTAGAGGACCATCGTACTCTAGGTGCTTTCTCTGATATCATACCCATCAAGACCATCAGCAGGGAAAACTATGACATACTTATTTCTGGAAAGAGTGAACACAGGACCTTTTTGGCCTATGAAAAGCTGACACCTGCTGGTACACGGACGGATCAAAAACGCCCTTTGGCAAAGGATCTGGAATACGAAGGTTTGGAGACAGCATCTCATCATGCATGTCTTTCGCAACCCCTAGCCTTTGGGCTTTTGGTTATAGAGGATCTGGAGCCTATTGTAGCCAGGAAAAAGTTTAAATATCAAACAGGCTGGGGAAATTAGTTGCAATATTCCAAGCTGAACTATCAGCAATTGAACTCAGGATGCTCGGCCACGATTGGACGAATACCACAATAAAAACATTCTCCGACAGTCAAGCGCTTGAGTCCTACAAGAAGTCTTCGAGGACTGTAGAGAGCTGCCAGAATGCACTGGACAAGCTCGGCGTAGCTAACAATGTAAAACTGGTATGGATACCTGGCCTTCTTCATTGGACCAGATCCGGACTAGGTATCGCATATACTGTCGCGGGTACCAAGATATCCACTGGAACTAGACAGAGAGCGGTGGGTTTATACACCGGTCACTGCCTGTTGAGAATGCCTATTTGGGGCTCACTGAGGACACTGAATGCAGACTGTGCCTGAATGAGGAAGAGACATCCAGATAAATTCTCTGTGAGTGCCCGGCGATAGCTCGCCTCCGACAAAATATCTTTGGTAGCCCTTGCATTACTGCAATTGATCACCTACTTGGTTCAACCAAGAAGCTTAGAGGTAACTGGAGAAGCTGATAGTGGTTTTGGAGGTGCGCTGAGTGGCCTAAGTGCTGTGGTACTTACCACCTCTACCCCCATATCTACATCTACATCTACTGGTCTAACTGGCAATTCTTTTTCATTTATTTTTAGCAAAAAAGAGATGTCCCAGGATTCATTGGATAAAGTCTGTCCTTGTTTTGATTCCACACTCGTCAAATTATCATCCAAAGCTTTCCTAAGTCCCTTGAAAAATGGCGTGGGGGGATTACGGTGGATTGAATCAAACTCATCTGCATTCAATAAATCTCCGACCTTCGCTCTGTAATCTCCTCGCTTCATGATGATTATAAGCATACAATCATAAAATCCAATTAATTGCTTGATTAAACTAATATGTAGTTGATTACAAAAGTAAACAAGATAAAAGTGCCTGATTGCCGATTATATATTTTTCAAACAATAGCCATTTGGAGTGATCAACCAGATTTTTGCTGATGAGCATCACCATTTTGTGATAGTGTTAAACACTGCGATGTATAAGTATGATGTCACCAGTGATCAATATGTGGAGGTCGATTTTGACGAATTTTCGGATAGTGACGATGAAGTTGAAGAGGAGTTGAGTAATACTGATACAGTCAAGTCACTCAGGCCATTGTTGGTTTTGAGAAAGCAAAGGAGGAAACGGTATGACAATAATATTTTTAAGGAGTTTATCAGTTATTTTTCCCCACAGAAAATCACGGAGTGTTGTCAACTATTTCAACCTATCCCGAATAGTGAGGAAATCAGGACGGCTGAATACGTTCCTAACAAAACTGCCCAATAAAAACATCTCGTACATTAGAGATTTGGGAAACACGCTTTTGACATTACAATGGCGATGGATCCTCTCAACCTTATGTTTGGTAAACTTTGCATGTTTCGTGATGTTTAGTTTTTTATGGATGTTCTTGGCTAAGATTAGTGGTGACTTTGATCATTTGAGTAATAGCACGGATCAGGCTTGTATAGTCAATGCAGATTCATTTGCTGGTAAGAAAGGTCCAATTTCTCTTAAATGGGTAGTATCATAATCTGGGTGGAGCGTGTAACACGCCGGCTTGAGAGACCGTTAGTTCTAATTGACGTGGGTTCGATCCCCGCGGTGAGCAGAAATTATTTTCTGTACTGTATTTAGTGGCACTCTCACTGGCCAACGCTACTGAGTAGACTGCAGTATTATCAATTACTGACAGTCGAAAAGTTTAATAGTTAGCCTAAATTAATTGGTCCTGCTAGTTCAATATATAACTAGGTGATGTTCTCCATCATCAACTCAGTTAGAACTGCATTGGTCCTGGGGTTGGCGAAAAGGGTCTTACGGCCTACTCGCCGGGCAGTGGTTTGCCCCCCCACCAATACCAATACCAAGTACCAATAATCTGCTTATTTTTTTTCAGGATATCTTCTTCTAAGTATTGAAACAATGACAACAGTGGGTTATGGGTACAGATATCCAACCGAACACTGCACAGGAGGATGGGTACTTTTGATGCTACAAGCCATATTCAATACGTGTGTACAGGGTGCTCTAGTCAGTGCAGTGTACGTAAAAACATCAAAACCATTCACAAAAGCATCATCTCTTTTTAGCAAAAAAGCAGTGGTGAGTTTGATTTGTCACAAATGCATTATTCATCTCTCAAAAGTGATTTCCAGGTTTGTTTGCGAAACGGCAAGCTTTGCTTTATTTTCCGCATACATGATTTCTCCAAGAAAATCTGGTGTGGAACGAATATTTCTCTTTATTATTTCGATAAAGAACAGAATACGTTGGATGAAGATTTTGAGATGATCAAAATGAATATTGAGGCTCATGGTCTGTTGATATTTCCACTTGAAATTGAACACGTGATTGATGAGGATAGTCCGTTGTGGAGGTTTAGACCGTTGGAATTTTTGCACTCAAGGTAATAACCAGATGATTGTAATCCACTTCAATAATATAATTAATATATCTGCATATCGTAAGTAGTTTCACGTCAAGTTGAGGTTTTTGATTGCATTCTCCTGCTAGATTCGAAATAGTTGCAGTGGCGGAAGGAAGCTCGACCATCACAGGTCAAGTGTCTCAAAACAGGACCTCATACTCAAATGCAGATATAATGTGGGGACATCGGTTTCTGTCATGTGTTGACTATGACGAAAATCGCAGGATTTATGTTGTGGACTATAAAAAATTCAAACAGGTTGTTCCTTTTGACACGCCCCTTTGCAGTGCGTGGAAGCTATCTGAGATGCAGTCCAAGTAACGCGATGGCGATGTTGTCAAAGAACATTTTTTATAGTGTTTTTTCAGATTATCCAACTATATGGATAAGTACAACGATAAACAACTTGAGCGTATACCCGAGGATGAAGATGAAGAAATGAAGTTGGTGACGAACGTGAAACCTAAAAAGGAGCGAATACCCGATATATTTCGTAAGCTTTTTCATGTGGAGACTATGCACGATTTTCACGAATATAAAGTTTGAAGAGGCACTCAAATTTTATTCATTTATTCGAGATTTCAAGTATGCAGAGCAAGTTTTAATTACCGGAAACTGGGCTAATGGGGTTAGTCTGGAATTCAAAATCACTTGATTTAATTTAAACAATCCCTTTCCGCGATTGTTGTTATTCTTTTTATTCGGGAAATACATTTTCGACATACCAGCTGGGCTTCCAAGATGATTAATTGTTGTTGCGACTTTCATACAAAAGATCTTCCATGAAAGGAGGACAACAATAGACCTTTTACCGGATCCATTAATAATTTTCTTATTTGCAAATATGATTGTTCTTGGCTTGTTTGATTTGTCGCAGTATGATAATTATTTGACAATACCTGCAGTATTGAACAATGACATGTTCTCGGAAAAATCTTGATTGCATGTTAAGTCCATAATTTTTCATCCTGTTTCTGACTTCTTCTATTCCTTTTATTGATAAAGAAGATATCACACCAGCTGAATCAAGCCGGGAAATGGTCTCATTCAATTAAACTGTTAATCAAATCCATCGTCTCTAATTTGATATAAACATCTTTAATGGGGTGTTTAGTAAGAGAAATCAAACACCGACCGTAAATGAAGCTGGTGATTAATCACTCTATCGCTTCCTTGAATTAATTAGGAAACCGCAGTGCTGTTTTTTTTCTGGTAATTGATTTTAGATCAGATAAATTTTACATTAATTATGTGAAAAATACGATAATTGATTTCGAAAATGAATTTCCAACAGCAATGGAGTAGATAAATGGAAGATTTGTTATAATGATAATGGACATGGAATACCAATTTGAGGTTATTTTAATTCAAATTCTCTGTACAGGGAGTCTATTTAAGAATGGCAAGGTGCCAGATCTCAGAAACTAGGCATCCGAGAGACTTACGGAAAAAAAATTACTGGGTAATATGGAATGGAGAAAATGCTGGAAATATATCAGAAGTTCCCAAGATCGCCACAAGATGGCGTAACGGTGCTATCAAAACACAAAATCGCTGTTTTTTCGTGATTTTCAAATACAAACAAATACAAATGAGTATCGCTATGAATTCCTTGAGAGATTTCCTTCAAATTGGTTCTTATGATTTTTTTTCCTAACATGTCAAATATGACAGGTATCAGCTGTCAAACCTTACAACGCAAGAATGCTCATAACTTTGAAACAACTCAACCGATTGACGCAATCTTGGTCTCATATGAAAGAGCATGATCTGCACTTCAAAAAACTTTTTTGGTTTTGAATTTTTGACCTTCGCCGTCGCCGCTAGATGGCGTTAACTGAAATGGTAGCATGTTTTTGAGTTTTTTCCAAAAAAATCAAATGTAATGGTATATTTATTTTTCTATATTTTAAAAGGGGATACATTTTTCTATAAAAAAAAAACAGAAAAATCAATTATTTTTTTTTGTTTTTTTTAATTTTTTTTTTTATTTTTCATTTTTTTTTTTTTTTTTTTTTAATAGGAAAATGAATCCCCTTTTAAAATATTTTTCATTACATTCGATTTTTTTGGAAAAAACTCAAAACTCAAATTTTTTTGGAAAAAACTCAAAAACATGCTACCATTTCAGTTAACGCCATCTAGCGGCGACGGCGAAGGTCAAAAATTCAAAACCAAAAAAGTTTTTTGAAGTGCAGATCATGCTCTTTCATATGAGACCAAGCTCGCGTCAATCGGTTGGGTTGTTTCCAAGTTATGAGCATTCTTGCGTTGTAAGGTTTGACAGCTGATACCTGTCATATTTGACATGTTAGGAAAAAAAAATCATAAGAACCAATTTGAAGGAAATCTCTCAAGGAATCCATAGCGATACTCATTTATATTTGTTTGTATTTGAAAATCACGAAAAAACAGAGATTTTGTGTTTTGATAGCACCGTTACGCCATCTTGTGGCGATCTTGGGAACTTCTGATATATTTCCAGCATTTTCTCTATTCCATATTACCCAGTAAAGTCTCTCGGATGCCTAGTTTCCGAGATCTGGCACCTTGCCATTCTTAAAAAGACACCCTGTACAAAATGAACAAAAACTAAAAATATCGTTGCCCATGGTATTTCAAAGCTATCCGTTGTCAGATGCAAATTTTATTTTTAGTGAATAGAAAAATATAAATTTTTAAAATCGGATACAATGGACATTGATTTTAATTTGCTTTGGTTTGAACCTT
Source organism: Orchestes rusci (assembly GCA_958502075.1). Lineage (NCBI taxonomy): Eukaryota > Metazoa > Arthropoda > Insecta > Coleoptera > Curculionidae > Orchestes > Orchestes rusci. Next base: position 2,159,361 of record OY293307.1, on the reverse strand, counting down.
GCTAAAATAACGATAAAATATAATTCAATTTGGAATCACTATGGGTAACAGTGAAAGTTCTCAAATCCTGTTCTAAATGCTTTTAACGAACAAGACTGGATATTGGATCAAACACTTATTTTCCAAAAAGATACTTGCATAGCAAGCTAAATAAATAGAGCTAATAACCAAAATTGAATAAAACCCTCAATGGAAGAGTTCAAAGTTTGTTCAAAATCCACTCCAATTCTATTAGTGAAAGTACATTTTTGTGATTCTATGAAGTAGTTTAATTTGGGGCGATAAAAGCAATTATTCCGCATGCTTTTGGGTATTTTGAAAAAAAAATCGCTGATGATAACTTTCAGATGTTGGTTCTAAGATTTTCACAAAATAATCCAACATATTTTTTTTTTAAGTCCGACCCTGCCGTTGCTGACAACATTAAATCGTTACATCCTTTTCCGGAATAACCGTCTTGAAAAAAAAAAAGATTATTTAATGTGCTTCTTGCGAAATTCTGGAAGACATCGGAATAATGGAGCTGACGGGTAGGCTATGATTGATGGCCCCTTAGAAGGATTTTTAAGCATTATATTGATCTGTCAGAGGACGAAAAGGTTGTTTGCGATCTAAATGCACCTTATACTGTAGCTATAAACTGTTATAACACTGACGGATAATGTTGATTGAGAGGATAGAGCGGACCATAGACTTAAAATAACAAGACACGTAACGCCTATACCTTTAGCATTGAATGTTTTGGTCCCAACACAATGATGATAGGCCAGTTTTGTTTTTGTTTACTTACCGGTGAAACGCCCGATTTTCGCCTGTTTTTTTTTCTCTGGCCACACACTACACACTTTTTAGGCATTTTTTATCAATTAAACACTAAATCCCGCAATTTAGAACAGACAGAGCAAGACTTTTTCTGAATAATTGAGAAATAAGCAAACTATAAACGCATTAACCTCACTTGAGCGGACGTTTGTAAACAATGCGTCAGCCGGTCCGTCCTCAAAGTTGCGACTGGATGTTGCCATATCTCATCATGAAATGTAGAGCTTAATACAAATGTTCACCTTCAACAATGTTTTTAAACGACAGAGAAGTCATTTGTGATGGAAAACTGAGAATACGGAATTATAGGTGTTCAAGATTGATGATTTGGTAGTTGAATTAAATTATTTTTGCCGGTATTTTTCATAAAGCTCTAGATATTAAGAGCACATGACAACGGCGCTGAAATAAACTAAATAGCTTCATGCGGGAGATGTTGAGGTTAGCAATATTTGTTTTGTTACTTGTCTTGTTATTTTAAGTCTATGGAGCGGACAATACATATGAAGGGAGTTGGTTGAGTTATTTCGTTTTTTAAAGCAATAAAAATCATGAAATTTCGATTTTTCAATAATTAATTATTTGATAACCACTTTGTTACTTTTGAAACGCCATAACTTTTATGAGTTTATATTGATTAACCAATTATTAACCCATCAGAGTGAACTCTTTGCCTGCAATTTACTTGAAAACCATCGCTCTGGTGACATGCAACAAGAGTTTAGGAAAAAGTATGTAGTTTTCAAAAACAAAACATACGTGCCCGATATTTGATGATCACGAGTTAACAGCGCTTCTTATAATAGAGTGATAACGTCGGTCGTTAAACAGACTGGCATTCCTGGACCGGGTGGACGAGGTACAGTGTTGGGAACATCGGCACTTCTCGGGTCGGTTTCGCGCGCTTGGGAGAGTGATCCTTCTTATTGTTAGTTGTTCAGTTATTATACGTAGTAGCTTTATAGCCACATAATCTTATAAACTGAGTATATAATGATAAAACTTTGTATACGCGGGTGATTTCTGAAAAAAACTTATGATCAGAAAGGAATGATGTATGTTGTTTTTTGAAAGCTAATGAGATCAACTTCAAGATTGAAATATAACATACGGGGTATTCTATTTGAAAAAATTTTGTACAGTTAAGTAGTTCTCCTTACATATATGGAGGTGAGTCATAACAGAGTGGCTACCCTGTACCCTGTATCCAAAAGCACGTATTGTTTTGCTAATACTAACAAAACTAAGATCCTCATAATTACTTTTTCAAAGTGTTCAATCTCCCACTGAGAACATTCTGCCAGCTACATAAGCGCTTGTCTTTATCTGCCTGTCATTATTTACGATATCCAAGTTTTTTTCCCGATAACTAATATTTTACGCAACATCGAGTGGGTAGCAGAAGCTTGTCAGAAACAACAGAATCAATTCGAGATAATTTTGAATGAAAATTTGCAGAGTTATCAGTTTAATCAGGAAATAGTTCAAGGGCATGGTTTTATTCGTCAACTCATAGCTGATTTTGATGAATCAAGATTTATATTTGAATGTTTGATAAAAAATGACGCTTCATTCACCATTTTCTTTCATTTATTGACATTTATTGACAATGACAGTTGAGGCATGTTTTATTGGTACGTACAAAGCATAAAGCCGCGTTCACATTATTAAATAAATATTTGCGTTATGTGGTGAATGTAAATGAGAAACGGTTAGTAGAATCGTAATATTGTATCAATTCGTTAATTTATATTCATATAATATACTCAGGCATCCACTATGTACATGAAATGTTCAAATCAGCTTTGATGTTAAATCCAACCATTCACTTTGAAGAAATCAATTTAAATTTTGTGTGAGCAGAATCCACAACCACGCAAATTTCGTTGCAATCTAATGATCGATGTGAAAAAGGCGAAATCGATGCCAGGAAACCTTTTTGTGAAATGGCCACGACGAATTCCTCCTGATACGCTTTTGAAAAGGGGAAGTGCAATTTGGTCTTTTATGGGTAACAGCGTAATTCTCGACCATTTCAATTTTCGAACGCAATCGGGTCGATGTTAGGTAATTGGACAGAGAAGAAAAAAATTGGATTGATGCCGGAACGGATACTGTTCTGCTGTTTACATCTGCTAAGCGAAAAATATATTTTTGTGAAACTCACACGTGAAGTTAACTTTTCAATGCATGCAAAGCAGGCGGAAAGTCGCTGATTTTGGCAACCGGGCCTAAAAGTACTTTCGCACCCGCGGGCGCAAAAGTAGGTCGCTTAGCAACGGTTCCTTGCATCTCAACGCCTCTGAAACTAATAACCACGTGACAGTCTAGCATACTAAAAGGAACTAGTCACGTGACAATCTCGGTGAGAATGATTCCGCACCACAAAAGAATACGGGAACACACCTATTGTAACCATGATTGACAGTTGTCACTTGTCAGTTGTCTGACTTGTCAGCAGTGTAGTGCAGTGTATCGATTATTCATTTTTGATTTCCGTAATTATTCTTTTTTGAATGATTACAAACTGGTTGTACAAAAAGCACTGTTTGCACCACGGACGAAAGATGATTTTGACTCGGCTAATATCTGCCCTCGCTTCGCTCGTGCTGCTACTTATACCCTCGTCAAAATCATCTACTTTCCGCCCTTGATACAAAATGTACTATTTTGTGACTTACATTGAATACGAAACTCCATTCATTCACTGTTTTCTATCGAAGTAAATAAATATTCTCCTCACACCTAACAGAGAAATAACTCGATTTCTACGTGAGATTCAATGAGCAAAGCAAACAGAAACGTAAATTTTACTCGTCCCGCAAGAAAATTTATTTGATTGGTCTTTTGCTAAAGCCAAAGCAAATAAATAAATATCGCCTCAGCCGGAAAAGTTTTAGCAAGGAATTCCGGAGACTTGGACGATTTATTGCTATGTTGAGGATGAAGTGGGAGAACAAGATATATGACGCGGTCTTTAGCTTATTGCGGCTTGATTTTATGCTTGGGTTGGCAAATGCATTAATTTTGGATGGACAATGTTCAAAACCAAGAACTATCAAAGTAAACAAACTACATGTGATCAGATAAAGCGGAACGATTGAAAGGCCACGGAAAATACACTTGCGACATGTTCTATCGTTTCGTCATGTCTGATCACTTGTATTTTGTGTATTTCGTTGACTCATAAGGGGGGGGGAAGTACCTGAGGGGGAAAAAGCAGTGGCGTGTCTCGAATTTCAGAAGCATGAAGACGCCGAGAGCAAAAAATACAGGTGATATTTTTTTTGGACTACCCAGTTTGGCTTAGATCAAGGATAATGAAAAAGTGCTTAACCCCCATATATTTATTCATATAGAAAGTTAGTAAAGGTTTGTTGATGATCCTTACAACACAAGAAACAATTTAAATTTTTATATTCAAACCAATGGCTTGGAAAGAGCCAAAAAGAAATTCTTCATACTGGTATCATTAATTTTAATAGTTTATCAAAACTTACAAAATTTAAATCAGTTCAAGAATCATATTGGGTATTTTGTTTTGGAAAATCATAACATTTAATGTTGTCCCATATAATAATATGTTAGTATATTCTGCAGTTTAAACTGTATTTATATTTTATTATTAATTTTCAAAGACATTTTTTTACTTCTAATCCTCTATCCAGCCTTTGTTTTTTTTATTTTTTTTTGTTACAGGTAGGTGTGTATTTGAGTTGGAATTTTCGTTTTAACATGAGACAGGACTTGATAAAAGAAACAAATTTCTCAAATAAGAATATTTCAAAAACTCAAAACTATATTTTAAGTAAGAAAAAAAAACTGAAAATCTAAGAAAAAGAAGACAAAATCATCAATCAAATGTAGAGTAAAAAAAAAGAAAAATAAATAAAAAGAAAAAATTTGCTTCTTTTATCAAGTCCTTTGTCTTATGTTGAAAGGAACGCGAATCCAAACTCCGCACACAAATAATCAAATATGAGAATGGATGCAGAAGGTATTGCTGAGGTGTGGCGCAGGTACTGCTCCAAACTATATAGTACTACCACCAGAACAACAAAAATTGCCACGAGGATGAAAGATTTAGAACCGGGATACTAAGATCTAAGATCAGAAGTAGAAATGGTAGTGAACCAACTGGGAAATAGAAAGTCTGCTGGAAATGATGGCATAACAACTGAAGTAATCACCAATGGGATCCGTTGGTGTAGAGATGGCACACGCTATGCAACCAGATTTGGAGAACAAAATGATGGCCAAAAGAATGGTGCGATCAACAATTCATAAAACAACTACCGTATGATTGCTTTGGTTCCTCATACTCCAGATTCTCAACAACCAGCTTGAACCATTCCTACTACCACAAATAGCTGATGAATAAGCTGGTTTTATGCCAGGAAGAGGGACTTGAGAGCAAATTATCAACGTACGCTTACTAATTGAAACAGGACGAGAATTTAACGTCCCCATGTACCTTTGCTTTGTGGACACCAAGGCCTTCGACTCTGTTAAGTGGGACTCACTGACTACTGCATCTGTATCCATAAGATAGCAGGCTTCGAAGTTGGGCACCACTTCATATACCTCGGTGCATCATTACACTGAAGGATGCGAAACGGAGATACGAAGACGACTAGCTATAGCTAGAACAGCAACAACGAAGCTAACCGGGGCAGATCACCGAAACGATGGGTTGACCAAACAAAACCCCTGATTGGCGCCACCTTCCATGGAGCAGTTCACATGGTACAGAATCGAGACCAATGGTCAGTCATACTACGCATGATGCCACCAGACCCTCCTTAGGGTGATGGTCTGAAGAGAGAGAGATATCATATTTGCTGAATGATACTCAATACTCAATCGATATCATTCGCGACCTCCACACCATTACAGGACGGTTGAAGTCACATGCTTTCAGCTCATCAAGTTTCATTTACTCAAAAAAACAAAGCATGTCTTTACAATAAGTGATTTCATCAGAGTTCTTTTTTGGGATACTCTTTTACAGAATCCAAACGAATTTGGCAAACACAAAAGGATATAAGAATCGGGACTTTCGTGAAAGGGAAGAATGAAACCGAATGATGTTAGGAACTTTTTCAAATGTTCGGACACATAAAAGATTTTTGGTCGACTAGTAAGAGGATAAATAAATCGATAACACTGATAATCGGGAAAAAGAAATGTGATCAAAGTCTTAGGGTGAGATGTGATAATCCAATCAAATCAGTTCAAAACTCTCCGAGCTTGCTTTTAACCAGTACGGTATTATGTCTTTAATTTTTTCTCTTGATGACACAAGATAACCCACATCTTTTTTAATGGCATCAGGATAAAATGACTACACTGTACAGGTTTCCAAATACTGAGGACTTCGAAACTGCAGGTATGGCATACTGAAATTTTTATCAATAATTCCAAACTCCTATGATAATAAATTCGCTCAGCTCACTTTGTCTTATTTTATGAATATTCATCCAGCTACTCCAGCATATTTAAATTTCAGAGTGCTACTTCATTTATGTCCAATCTGGAAAAAGCCTCAACAACTACCCATAAACGTTCTTTTTTGTTAATTAATTTCAAACAATCGAAATTGCTGAAATAACTCCGCCTTATTGCTAAAATTAAAATTCTAATTTGATGTTCGAACTGGTGCAACCTTCTCGCTTGATAAGGTATTTTTTATGGTTGAGCACAATCTTGAATTAATTAGTTAGAGAGGTTGACTGATATTTCTTAAAATGGAAACCACAACAACGAGAGGAACTGTGGATGATGTAACAGTTATTAATATTTGTATCTGTTTAAGCACAAATAAAATTGGGAATATGGAAATAGTTGTGTAGTATTTACCCGAAATTATCTTTTGCAAATGATTCAAATTCTCACTTATTTTTATCAAAACAATTTTATCAGCTATAAAACCACGAGAGCTTAATCAAGTTGAAATCGCAAGTGTCGTTTGGCATGAGGATTTAGTGAATTCCCACCGGCGCGGCGGTGGCTTAATTTAATCGTAGCTTCATAGCTTTTATTTGCGTCGCGAATCGTGAAAAAGCGAGAACACACAATTACTAGACAGCCGAGGTATTGTTCGATTTTTCTTTCACATTTTACTAGGCTGGTATTGTTTGGGCGAAAACCGTTTATCTGTTTTTGACACAGGTTTCCGATGGATCATTGTTTGCAGTTACCAAGTATACTTCGAGTTCCGGCGCCTATTGAAACCACTGTAAGGAAAAATAATGATCTCTATTGATAAGAATTGTTCATCAACACCAGGACAAATAAAACGATCAAATTCAAAATGGAAGTAAGTTCTGTGTGTGATTTTTTTGGAGGATAAATTCAATCACGAGAACCCAGTTTCCTGATGGGATCCTAGGAATTGCCACCATAATGTATGCTCACTAAGACTTCTCCTTAAGCTCGAATACTTGCACTGTGATTTGCTGAAGGCGTCCACTCACATGACTGCCGCAGGGGCCAATTACATGCATATATAGACTTATACGACGCCGACGGTAAACAAAAATAAACTACCCAATAAATTGCCTCAATTACGACTCATCCGCCTGCTTGATAGGCGAATTCATTTCCGTGTAGAAGGCTCATATTTGATACCTCTTCCAGTAATAACTGTATTTTCAGAAGAAATGATGTTGGAGGGATTTGGGTGTATCATCAGATCTTCGCTGGTATGAATACCATCGTCCTGGCATCTTCCATCTTTCCGGTATGTGATTGAGAGCTAGGATAGCCCTACATAAACTCAAATTATTTGAAACCCTCTTTCGCCCATTTTATCTTATCATTGGTGATAATTCCTCTCGATTTTGACCAATCCTCCATCTTTCTCCTTTTTCCAGGACTGGTTTTGTATGGGAACATGAGTTGTAGAGTATGATAGATACCAGGAAATAAGTAATCAATATTAGTTGGTTTCTGATTTTCGGTTTTTGTGCGTCCTTACTCTAGTTTCGGGCATGTTCCTGAGATGCTGGCTAGTGTTGCTCAAAAGAAAAGAAAATGTAATAGAAGGCTTACTCCAATGGAATACGCCCTTGACAGTTATCGGTGACTGGAGTAGCAACTTAGTTGACGAAAGTGGGTAGGGGGGATTTATTGATATTATGATTAGTTGTTCACGTTTCTACGTAACAATATTACAAATGTGAAATCTGAAGATTCTTCTAAAAAACTTAATAATTAACTCGCAAATTGACTAGATCGCATTTCAGTTATATCAATAAGATTCACATTCAAAAATTATCAAATGAGAGTTCAGGAGATCTAATGAAAACTGTTCAAAATAACTATTTTATTTCTAAATTTTATGTCTATAAAAATTTTACAATAGCCACACGTTCACTGGCTTTATAGAGGCATGATCAGACCGTCACTCACGAAATCAGGCTAACCAGACTTCAAAGGATAGCCTGTCTGAGTATCACCGGTGCAATGTGGACTACTGAGCATTCTACTAAAGAGGAAAGCGATTGCAGCATACGTAAGGGAGTATGCAAGGACACAGGCACAGAGGTCGGCCACACTAGATTATCTTCTATTGTGAGGCGGGAGATACTGCTACTGGCGGCAAGACTGTCAGTCACGGATGAAAGACTCAGACTTCATTGAGGTTTTGAAGTACAACTTCCATCCAGGGACGAGTGGCGGACTACACCAGAGAAACCACCAGGTAACACGCAGATCTGGTTCACCGACGGCTCAAAGGCCAACTCTTAGGCTACGAGAGCCAAAGGAATGCGAGAGAGGCTTTTCCTCTAAGAAAGCTCACAATGGTCTTCCAAGTAGAGGTTTTTGCTATCCTGGAGGTAGCTACCAGGGAAGAGGTTTCAAGGAAGGCAGACAGTCAAGACACTGGGGGCATTAGGCAAGCTAAGGATCAGCTGTCCGCTGGTTCCAGAGTGCAGTGATGTTCTGCACGCCCTGGGCGAAGGCAAGAAGGTCAAACTGGTCTGGGTATCGGGACATAATATGGGCAGCTAGCTAGACAAGGGGCTTTATCATCCCAGCCTGGTCCAGAGACATACCTGGCTCTGAGTAAACGACCGATCTTCGAGGCCCTGAATGAGTGGATTTGGGAGAACACAGTGAAAAGCTGGAAAAATAAATAGACTTGCAGGCAAGCCAGAGAGATAATCACACAATTCGACAAACCAAGGATGGCCCAGTTGATGAACAAGAGTAGGAAGGCACTGAGCAACTTCGTAGGCATTTTGACTCACCATTACCATATCTTCAATTCGTAGACAAATCTCTTGCAAATAACATTCTTTTGAGAAGCACACTTCTTCAGGGACTTTTTTTCCTCCACTGTCAAAGTAAATGAGTTGTATATTATGTCTAACCCATCCTCTCCAATGACACTCAAGAATACAGAAATTTGCTTCTTATCTTCTTTAGTATCCAAATCAGTAGTTATCATGAACAGATAAAATCGCTGCTTGGAGGCTCTGGCGACTAACATGGAACCCATGGTTCTCAGGAGCTCACAACTTATCCATTTATTTTATTTGTCAAATAAAGGCAAAAAACCATTAATGAATGTAGTTTTTTCGGTTTTCTCTTGAATGTCCGGGACATCTGAGGATGGGGTCAGTGTGTGCTTCCCTTTTTCCCTAGTTGATGTGTTCTGCGCGCGTGGCGCTGTACCAGTGAAATGGTGATTATGAGGAAATCCCACTCACTCCGGAATTCTGGGGAAGCGGTGCATGGCTCCATGTGGATTAGGACGGATGTTACGAACCTTCTCAAGGAACACTTCTGCTGTTTTTTTCCTTTGTTCGCCCTTTTCAGGATGGTGTCACTAACCCTAACTGTTTGATGTGTTGTAGAGTGGTCTGGGCGAGATCCCAATTGTTCATCTGGCAGAAAGTTTTTTGCTTTTGTGAATTCCTTTATTTTGTGAAGAATGCATTTCTCCGCCATTTTTCCGATGGTGGCTGGAAGATTGATGAGCCTCCAGTATTCTGGGTTGTACCCACCCTGCGTTCTTGGAGGTTTCTTGATGAGGTACACCCCGGCATTTTTCCACTCAGGAAGGATTCAAAGCATGAAAGACAACATGAAGATGAAAGGTGACGTTCAATGTCATCATGACAAGCTTAGAAGCTGTCATGTGACATACAGTGACTATATTATAGTCACTGTATGTGGCATTCTACGTACCGCCATCTTGTCGAGAGTTAACGAAGTTCAGACTCATCAGCGCCTCTCCGTGGATGCAAATTGAAGCTTCCACTCACGTTTCTGTTCAAAACCTTGTAAATATGTTCTGTGGTATAGACTAAAAATACCAATTGAACTACGCCATACGTTTGTCGTGGCTAACATCGCAATTATGACATGACATCCACTTTCTAACCGTCACAGATGCCATGATGCCAAACCATACAAACTAGCCATGACCTACATTCATGACAGAAAAAGAAATTCAGAGGTTACTTGATCGTATTTTTTATTGAACACGTTACCTCTGCTATCAAGTATACATAATAAATAATAATATGCTTATCATGAACTCCGCGTAAAAATTGGCATATACGTCCAATCAACAAGCAGTCCAAACCAGAGTTATCCCATAAAATTACGCCTGTTTATTTACCGCTCGGCTTAATAGCCTGAAATTACAATTTAGTGGAAATTCCGGTTCACTGCATGAATACACAGAATTTTTTTCGCGTTCTATGATATGATCTATTTTTTCTATCCAAATGAGTTCTGTGTTAATTTTTTTTTGTGGAAACTTTGCTGACATAGATATAATATGACACAAAACTTGTTTCATAGACTAAATCGAGTTAATATTAGCGAAAAATCACTTTCCATAGTTAAATGCTGATTTTCATTGTCATGACAAAAATTTAATTTTCCATAACTCGTGCTCCACCCTCTGGATTTTAGTGTTAGAGGGCACACAGCTTTCAGACAATGTCCAGGCGTTTATCCATGGAAATGAGGTTGAAATAAAGATCTGAAATAACATCCAATGACACCCTTTCGAATTGTTTCTTTATATTAACAATTTAATCTTTCTTGAGACTTGCACAACCCAGTGGTTGTTTTCTAGTGACCGCAACTTCATTGTTTTAATAGGATAAGACTTAAACTTCTCCAGTTAGTTTCGATAAGCGGTTTATCAACGAAAAGGGAGAATTGGTCATTGATTTGGGATTTGAATCTCAACTTTGTTGAACAAAGATTTCCGATTTGATGTTATGGATTTGGGTGTGTAAGTACGTTTTGTTTGGTTAGGTTGGGTGTTGATGGAGTTTGTGAGCTATTTTACAAACAAGGTTTATTAGGTAGATGTTGGTTGGGGAGGTCAACTATTAAGTAGCTTATGACCTGAAATTTGATGAGTGGTATTATGCTTTCATGTCTAATGAATTCAAGACAAAAGATATTTATTTTGAATAGTGAATTCTATTGAAATAGTTGAAAATTATTACAGGTCAAGATTTGGATAAAGCATAATTGATGCGTCAATTATTCATTGCAACGAACTTCTTGTCTAGCACCATTTTTGAGGAGATCTTGAGAATACCGTGATCTTTTTCCTGACTCGTTTATGGCAATTACATTTTGCGCTTCTTCGAATCTTTAACTGGCAGTCTTCTTTTTTGTTCTGTTGGGGCCGCTAACCGACATAAAACGCGAATTCAGTCATAATCAGATTATTGAGATGAGATTTGCGTAGAACAAGATAATATAATTTTGCACTATATTCACAGAGCCAATGCTTTATTTAGATTTGAAATGCTTTGGTTAGAAGCATACAAGAACACCTACGATTCAGGTCTTATATCGGCACAGAGACAAAAAGCATTTACGTAATTCACCCTAAAGGTAGTGATCGATCAACTTCACCGTAATATTATTTCTACATTTCGCTTAATGGTTTTTGAATTGCTTCCTTATATAAAACCCCGCTTCTGACAGAATCGAATTCATTATGGATATTCTTTCAAAAGTCCACGACATTTTCCAGTATTACAACGTAATAAAAGAAAGGTAGCTGTTTCGTGCTTGGCATTTTTCCAAAAATTAATGATAAACGAGTAGTTTTTGCTTCATCGATAACCATTTTAGTACGTTATTTGGTGTTTAGAATATACGGGTGGGGCCCAAAAGCTTTCCACCCAGATTTTCTCAGGAGTGAGGTGATTAATCCAAATTCGCTTGGACACGTCATTTTTTGGCATTTTCACCACCAACTTGTCAACAGGGAAGGTAATCCACTACACTATACGCAGGTTCGTATAAGCACACGCACTTCCCCCCGTTCAATACAACTCCAACTCCACCATCCCCAAACTCCGTCAATCCAACCACGTGCCTCCCACCAGACCCTCAATTAGTTGGAAAAACTCCGGCACGTGGCCCCCAGTACCCACTCGGTGTATGATAGTGTAGTGCGGATCGCTGGTGTAACTTTATAGCTAGCAGTGTAAAGGAAACTCACCAGACGCGTTAGTACATCAACTGCAGATATTTTAACTCTAAAAACAAACAAACATCGATGGATTTTCACTTCAAAATTTCATTTATCTTTATTTAAGGTTAGGTCAAGAGAAGCTTTGTTACAAAATACTCGAAATAGGCTACCGAAGTCTTCACTACACTACACTTGTTACACCTTCGCTTGACTTGGTATAACTAGTGAATTTATGTGCATCCTAAACTGTTTGCACTTACCACGAAACAAACGTCGCAGTCTAGAAAAGTGTCAATTCTTGTGCTCTAATGAAGGATAACAAACAAACCTATTCTGTTCTCAGGTCCGGAAAACTAACACTTTTGTCGGTTGTCGGGTGTATTTTTAATACAGCCTTTTTTTCAAACCATGGTACAATAAATGTGAGGTATGACATCTAGCCGTCCCAAGTTCCTGCGACTATTGAAAGTCATATACTACCCAGTCAACAAAAATCCGCCCTGGTACGTTCCAGTGGCATAGATACATAAATGAAGTCCCATAGACCATTTTTTCTAGTTGATAAGTCCTGGTCAAAAGAATTGAGTAATATAGCTATTACTCAATTTGAAGACCTTCTGACCTGCATCATATCCTTTTAGTTTGGAGAAGTTAACTCTTGTGGGTGATTATTTATGAAATGAAAAAAATCGACAAGGTGTCATATCAACAGGAAAGTTGAGTCACTTCTCGTCAGCAAACGCATGAGCACAACACAATCAAAACATTATCCAAACAAATCACCGTCACCCGCCGTCGATCTGCTCCTATCGGAAATCTTAATGCGAATGAGATTCGATTATACGAAGTGAAACGCGGCAACGCGGCTATCTCGTTACCTCGGTCCTCGAGCAAGCAGCAGAAAACCTGAGGGTGCGTTCCCATAGGCGTAGTAGACGTCGTGAAATATACCTTGCGCAGGCGTGATAATCAACTACAGATAACGCCACCTCACCTAGAAAGCTTGTACAATACGGTACATACTCTCAAAGCTCGTTTCCTTTTTCTTGTAGAATTGGATCAATACCTAATTACTGTCGTTTTTTCATTTCATTATTCAGAGAATAGAAGAAATGGCAACACCGGAAGCGACCCTGCGATTAGCCGCTTTAATGCGGGATTGCGGGGATGACGTCTTTTCTCTCCCACATCAGATACACGCATGATGCTATCTTTATTACGGACAAACTTACTTTGACATTTATAAAATGTACAGGGTGTCCCAACGATAGAGTAAAGTAGGTTTTATCATATAGGATATGAAAAATATCAATATCAATATGCGTCACAGGTTAGGGGTGTAAATAGCGCACATTCTGAAAATATTAGGAAACATACAGGGTGCGTCACAAAAGTATGGCACGAAAAAGTATGAATTTTTGAAATGGAACCCCCTGTATATTAATTGATATTTCAATTCTTTCTTCAATTTGGAACAAAAATTGTGATACAACTAATGTTCCTAAATTTAACCGTTATCGAGATATCGCGTTTTAAAAATGGCATTTTTGCAACTTTGACATGCTATAAAACTTGAACTATTCAAGTTAGAGGAAAATGGTTTGCACTTTCCTATCTTAACTTTTCAAGAGCTCTTCTGTCATTTGGATAGAAGGTAACGTCAACTGTCAACTTTTTTCGGCACATTTTGACATTTTTTCACAATAATGGATTTAATCTCCCTGAATAGCTCTTGAAAAGTTAAGATAGGAATGTGCAATCCATTTTCCTCTAACTTGAATAGTTTGAGTTTTATAGCATGTCAAATTTTCAAAAATGCCATTTTTAAAACGCGATATCTCGATAACGGTTGAATTTAGGAACATTAGTTGTATCACAATTTTTGTTCCAAATTGAAAAAAGAATTGAAATATCAATTAATATACAGGGGGTTCCATTTAAAAAAATCATACTTTTTCGTGCCATATTTTTGTGACGCACCCTGTATGTTTCAAAATATTTTCAGAATGTGCGCTATTTACACCCCTAACCTGTGACGCATATTGATATTGATATTTTTCATATCCTATATGATAAAACCTACTTTACTCTATCGTTGGGACACCCTGTATAGACAGTTTGAAAAATAGATAAATTAGGTCAAGTTTACTCGACGCTCCACTACGCGATACACTGTTCCGGCCTAATGGCGCCGTTTCACTACTGGCAGTGAAATGGAGAAGTGGGGTTTTGACGATTCGCGAGAATGACCAAACCTCTGTTCAGGGTATATTGTGAGTTGAGGTTTGTAACATTAGACAATACTTGATAAAAGAAGCAAATTTCACTGATGACATTTTCTCGAAAACTCGAAAATAAAAAAAGTTATTGACCATATCAGATTTTGTCATGCATCAAAATGGTTTTCATTTCATCAACTAAAACCGTTCGTCGTACGAAATGATATCAAGAGACAAAAATGATATCGATTTTGAGAATATGCAGTGACGTATAATTTTTTTCTTTAAAAAAATTCAATACAATTCATTTTCCAAAAAATTTAATTGAATGGTCAAAATAAGTGTTACAAATTTTCTGGAAATATCTGGAGTGGTAAGAAATCTATGACAAAAAAAAAACATGTTTTTCTTAAAACTTCAACACCCTGTATGTCGGAAACGAAAAATTTTTCGACATAATTTTATTTGAAAAATGTTCTCATTTTTTTTCAAACTATTATTGCAAAAATCAATTATTCACCGAAGCCAATGTCTTGACTACATACTTTTGAATTGAATTGATTGTTGGTTCAATAACATTAAAAACAAAATTGTATTACCTTTCCATGTTAAATTTACCATGTTACATACCAAATGTGCTTCGTCAACTAAGTTTGTTCCACCATACAAGCTTTTAGAGAAACGAGTGTGCAAACTGATTATATCAGGAATGCAATAACTTAATTTTGGTATCAGCTTTTTCAAAACATCCTACCATTTAACTCGCGCACACGCGTGTCGAATTTGGTCCAACCTCCAAAGCAGCCCTTAAAAGACTTTGATTCTAGCGTTGTTGTTTAGTAGCTCTCCAACATCTGTCTGAGAAAGTCGCGATACGAAATTCACTCGGAAAACGGAATTCGTGATAAATTCCACATTATTGGGCCCCGCAAACTTTAAAGTGGGGACAAGCCGACGTCATGTGAAGTGTAATGAAAAAGCGTTTTTGGATCAAGTAATGATGCAAAATGATCTTTTTAAAGCTGCTGACGTTTGTCTATATTTTATTTCAAAGTGAGTATAAACATCGTCATCATAGATCGTTAAAATCGAGTTCATGATGACGTAAAAACTTCTCGTGGGCCTGTTTCTAATGAGGCTTTTATAAAAAAATGTTATCATTGTGTAATGATCACCACTCGGAATTTTAAGTTTCATACCTATACAGGGTGTCACAAATTTGAGTTAATGCAAGGGGATTTTCGTTATTATAAAAAATACAGGGTCGGTTGATGGAGGCAAAGCTGCGCATGTTTATACCCAACAAAATGTCATCTTAAAATTAAAAACATTCCGACTAAGGTACTTTCGAAGATACTCTAAAAAGGGCCAATTTTAACATCAATTCCTGAGTTTATTCGAAAATTTATTCTAATAGTAATTTACGTTACTAAGGCGGTAAATGACTTTTTAAATTACGAGTCCAGATGTTTATGGACGAGGCAACGAAGGAGCCGAGTCTGGAATTTGTAGACGTGTAGTTTAATTACATTTAACGGCTGTGTATCGTACTTTGTTTTGTATCATACTGTTATTTTTTTTTATTGGTTGAAAGTGCTTTCTTGTCAAACCATACACTTAGAGTGTCACATTTTTACCATGAGATGGCGCCAGCCAAACCATGTCACCACTGGGGTAATAGATAGGTTAATTATATGTTACCAACATTCTATGTCAAGTTATTTATTGAAATCATGAGATGGCGCCAGCCATGCTACCAATGCAATTTCACAGTCTTTGATGATGCAAAATTTCATTTTTGGTTGGAGTGGTCAAGTAATTTTTTTTACAGGCTCTGATGATGGTTTTGGTTTTGAGTTTGGTAAATGATAGATTACACTTTGTCATTGCTACTCTATCTCCTCTAGGTGATGGCGATATCAAATCAAAAATCTGACGTTTCGTCTTCGAGCGACAATCATCAGATGTAATTTTTTTGAAAACGGTCCTGGATTTTTTATTTTATTTCTTCACCTTTTGACTCCCTCAAGGCAATAAGGGTAATTAGATGAAGTTGCGTCAAAATTGATTCAACTTTTCTTTTGCATTTTTGAAGTGAAACTTCTTCTGCGGCGTTGTAATAATTTGTCGACAATGGAGATTGAATTGGAAAAAATGAGACTAAAATGTAACGGTTTTCAGAAACACTGATCCCTTAAACCGGATCATCAACTGTTGTGTTTTGTTTCTTTTTATCCCACGTTAATGGAAAAAAACAGAACACACAGCTAATAATCGGGTAAATCGGATGAAGGTTTCCGAAAGCGCCTTTTTTGAGATTTCCTCCTATAACGTAGTGAGAATGAGAAGGAGAGCTATACAGGGTGGACCAAAAGAAATGGGGCATACGGTAACAGCAGATTTCTCACACAAAAATATTGCCATCGACACAAACTTGTCTATTCCGAAAGTTGATATCAAAGTTGAATTTTAATTTTTGATTTTTTCAAATAACTTTTGAAATAATCAAGTTATTTTGTTAAAGTTTGGTATATGGGGGTTCTTTGACATGTGAAATTCATAGCTGGCCTTGATATGGCTCTTGCATGTAGGGGGCGCCACTTACACATCTTTCCACTCATTCAAATAGTCATAACTTTCTAGAACGCACTGGAATAATTTTTAAATTAAAAAATTGATTTCTCCGTCATTTTTACGTGAAAAAAGTACCCATTGTAAAAGTGGATGAGAGTTACCCTTCTCAAGATATTTGCTGTTAAAGTAGTCCATGACATGTGATTTCGAATGAATTTTTTTTATAATGAACATAGGAGGCATCGAAAACGGCGTTGTCACGGTAACTTTGAAAAAGGTATCGATGTTCCAAAAATTTTAAAAAATTAAAAAAAAAACCTTGTAGAAAAATATGAAATTGGATTTTTTTTTGTTTTAATCAAGAAATAATGAGTAATAATGTCACAATTACCAGGATAAATTCTTTTTCCATGCCCCCTATGTTTATTTTAAAGATTTTCCATTTAAAACCACAATGTTTGGATAACTTCAAATCCAAATATCTTGAAAAAAATTACTTCTAGTCACTTCTATGAATATGATGAAAAAATTAACTTTTCAAAAAAACTTACGTGTGCGTATAAAAAAGTTATGACTATATGAAAAGGTGAAAAAGTGTGTAAGTGGCGCCCCCTACAAGTAAGAGCAATTCCGTGCTCATATTTGAATTTTGCATATCAGACAACCCCCACATACCAAATTTCATCAATATAACTTGATTATTTCGAAAGTAATTCAAATAAATCAAAAATTAAAATTCAACTTTGACATCCTGTATCTCTGTTAATATCTATTTTTGGAATAGACAAGTTCAAGGCAATATTTTTGTGTGAGGAGTCCACTGTTAACATATGTATCATTACTTACCGTATACTTAACGGAACCTTGGAACTCGACCTTTACTTACTTCAAATGCCCAGATTAATTCGAAACTTTGCACACCTGTCAAGAAACGTTGACAGATTTTAGTTGAAGTTGACCAAAACATAAAATGCCACAACGTGCTCACTGATTGAACTGAACAAAATGGATTTCAACTTCTGTTGTGTTGTAAAACATGTATAATGGTACAGTGACAACTATTACACGAATTCATATTGTTAGTTGTGAATATGAACGTTTTTTTCGGTCAACGCGAATATATTTTGAGCATATCTCAAAAAACGAATCACAGTTCAATTTGTTATCATTGTTATGAAAAAAAAATTGACACCCTCAACGATTTCAACCTAAAATTTTGAACAGTCACTGGACTAGGTTCAAAGTTGAGCTTTGATCAAGAAAGTTAACAAAAAGTCACCAATTGAGGTTATGTTTGCATATTTTTGTTATTTTCCAAAGGATTTGGTTCAAATTTGGTATGTAGGTTCTATTTGGGATTTTCAAATTTCAAAAAAATGATTCAGTGAGGTTATGTTTGCATCGTTTTTTTTTCTTTAAATTATCCCTTTTTACCTTTCTCTCGTTCTCAACTCAAATTTCTCTCATTCTCTAGTTTGGCCATGTGTACGATGCTGCACATGATTTTTTTTACCTCCATATGGTTAATGTAGGTGTAACTAAATTACTATTTATGGTTATTGGATTGTTATTTCCATTTTTGTCTCGTCAATTAGTTTTGTTTAGTTTTCCATGAGAACAACGCGTGATTATGGACGCCCCGCTGCATATTAACCAGACTTGTCGTGATCTGAAGATCCGTCCAATATCGCAACGCGGTCAAAAATGCTAATTCTTGATTAAATCCTCATCGCATAAAAATACTTCCTTTCCCAAAATCATCCATCAACGTCAACCGTCACATTTTTCTAAAGATAAATGGGTAGCCCACAGAGGATCCTTCTTTATTAATATGAGATCGACATATCAAGTTCAGACGAATTTTCGATTGATGATATTTGTCGACTGCAGTGTTGATCCTCCCTTTTTCGTCATATCCAGTCACTACGAATTTTCATTCTCATTTATTGGTTTTTCATAGGTTTAGCACCTCGGATGAAAAACTGCTTCTCTCTAACCTCTAGTGGCCGATTTCTCAACATTTGACACTCTATAACTATTGTCAGTTCAATGAGTTCAAACCAGATGGCGAAATGAGCACTTTCTGAATATATCGTCTTGTACGTTCAATAACCCATAAAATGTATAACAAAACTACGCAATAACGAAATAGTTCCAGGGATCACTCTGATATTTGGCTTAGATTATCGGGATTATGACAGAATGAGAAATGGGTTATTTATGTATCTTATAAGATGACAGAATCAATATACTTATAGACTACACAGGTGCACACGCTACTACACCCTGTATATTAGTAACACATTATGCACAGGTGCACACGCTACTAATGTCTTGTCGAAAATATTCTCCCATTTATTAATGTCAACGCAAGCGTCTGGCGAAAATTTGATTCATAATCTACCCTTTTCGCATCATATTTTGTAGTAGTTTGTTGACGAAAGCGTCGATTGTGAATTAGAGGAAGATAAATGGCAACTCAATATAGAGCACTCAATAGACTCATGCATACGTGGAATATTTTACGCTAAAAATAGGGGTACAGGGTGGTCTCGCGAAGATTAGAACCTCTTATAACTATGTTATTTTTCAAGTTACGAAAAACACTGTGGAGACAAATGTTGTACTTATCATCAAAAAGCTTCTCACTGTTATATTAAAAAACATTTGAAGTTTGCGTTCCAGACTACGTTCTATCGAGGAATTCTCGATAATTCCGCACTATTCATGCAGTTTCGGCAAAGGAGGGACTGTGCTATTTAAAAAGAAGGCTCCGACGCCATCAGTTAGTATTGTTTTGGTTTAAGTCGTTGAACAATGATTGTGAACTGGCAATTTGAAAACATAAATAAGTGACTGTACATAAATAATTGTCAGTAAATAAATTAGTCAAAACTGGACAGTGTTTTCTATAGCGGAAAAACGCAGCAATGATAAGAGACCCCGTCGATTGTAATATTCTCTCCACATCAAGAATCTTTTGTTTTCGACAAAAAAGGTCGAAAAAATCGTCAGCTTAACATGTTTTTGAAGGAAATTTGTGTGAATCATGAATTTCAAATGTTATTATGTTTTCTTTGATCCGGTTTGACCTTTTTTCAACCAGACTGGAAGTCGCCTCTCAAATATTTCGTTCACTTGACATAATGAAAATCACGTTCGGTGATACAATTGAATAGATGATTGATTCTATGCAATAAAGAGCCAGCAAATTTCACATCCCTCGTCATATATCAATCAACGGATGACAGTAATTAAACTCGAATGTGTGTCAATTCCAATTTTAACTACGTAGGTTAGCCAGACTCTGTTCAGTTCAGTTCATCAAATCGTCTTGTTAGATAACTATCTGCCATAACCATACAGCTCTTGTTTGTGTTATCAATTATCTATAGTTGATCCAAATCTAACCTGCCGAACAGACTGTGACCTGTTCAATCGTTCCGCTATGTCTGAACACGAGCAGTCTGTTAATTTTGATGATTCTTGGCTCTACATATTCAGTGGTTGTTCTACTGTTTTATTTGTGCTTTTGGTGATTTTATGCTCTCGTAATAAACTGCTGGTCAATAAGAAGAACACAGCAATTTTTTTGCCCATTTCAAATAAGCCCACTTCTGATATACACCAGTTGCAGAAAATAAAATTATCAGAAAAAGTCGCTGGATTGGGTCATTGAAACATAATCCATTCATAATACACGTCTTTAGAATGATAGAGGAAAACACAAACGCAAAGCACTCAAACTGAAAACAGTACAAAGGAACAGAACTGCACTCCGCAAAATGTATGGCTGCTTTCCAGAGCAACTATAGCGACTTAATAATTAATATGTAATTTCTTAAAGGTTAAATTTGACTCCATTTATAAATAATTGTTGACTGTAAAGTTATGGGTCTGCTCGAGGCAATTTGAAATTGATACTGCAGTTGATAAAATATAGACGTTGAGTCAAAACATTTTCCTTGAGAAGAAAAGAGAAATAAGATAATATAAAATATTTTTAAATAAATATAAAGAAAGTCTTATGTAGGAAAAATACAATGAATACATCATCAAGGACGATAGTATCAAATCGAATTATATCATCATTTTCAATTGATTCGTAGTTCATTCATGGATAGTATAATCATTTAACAAAATTATTCAGTATAGCAGAGGCCACACACATGATAAATTGATAATAATATATGTATTGGTTATAAAGGTTTGCCTTCACGCGAATGTATTTGCCACTACTGAGTGGATTATATGTATACATATGCGAAAAATAAATCAATAGTGCTATGAGCTGAAATGATATTTTGTCAAGGTTGACCGACAAGCTCCAAATGATAATAATAGTTATCACCCCAATTATGATAAGGATTCCAATCAATATGATATTAAAGCAAGATCAAGATTCACATAATTGAAATATAAAATCCAATTTCACGGAATATCACAAATAATAATTTATTTGAACAGTTAATATGATTAGAGAAATGTGGGTCATAATCTATCAAATTATGAAGAATGACAAATAATGTTACTTGAAAATCCCCAACCTTTCCATCAAAAACTCCGTCTCCTGTATTTAGGAAAAGGGGAAGAATCAGTATGATCTGGCCCTAGATAACTTTGAACTTTGAACTCGTTACTGAGCTTCAATGCTCGAAAAAGTTGAGATCTCTGTGAGGGATAACAGCTGGTTTATGTGGGTCATTCTAGGTCAAGGCATAAGTTACTGACGAAGTCAGTAAGACTTTTGTGTGTTCATAAAAACACTATTTGACCAATATATTTGAGTTAAAACATATTTAAAACATAACATGTCAGTTTTCTACTGTCGTCGACGGGACTGACACCCACGCATGGAAGATTCAGACTTCATAGAAGTTTTGAAGTACATTTCCCATCCAGAGTGGTGAACCACCAAGTGCTACGCAAACTTGGTTCACTCCAAGGCTAACACCAAGTTCAGTGGAGACAGAGTTTACAGTTGAACAGGAATGTAGGGAAAGCTTTTACTGACAACGGTCTTCCAAGCAAAAGTGGTCGCTTTCCCCAACCAGGATTGAGGTGCCCAGGCAAAGATAAGAGGATCCAACTGGTTTGGGCACTGGGACATATTATTATGGACATTGTCGAAAACGAACGAGTGAGCTTGGCAGAAAACAGTGGGGAACTGGAAGATAAACACATGAAGGTAACCCAGAGTGATGATTGCACAACTCAACAAATCAAAATCGAACCAGTTGCTGAACAACAAGAGGTTACAGAAGATTGCAGCCGATACTTGAATTTACTAGGAACAGACGAATCACTTCTATGTGGGCGGAGGAGGCCTTTCACAATCTTCTCTTCCAAGTCCAAGACATTTATTCATTTACGAAATACAGATTTTGGTACAGAAAGTCTTCCTCACATGCTGGGAAAATTTTTGTAACCAGCTTAACCAAGACAGTGAATAATAATTTTCCGTAACATGTATTACAGAATGGTGAAATGAAGGACCAACTTTCGCCAGAAGGCAGTTGAAAGCCCCAAACCACTTTTTCCTCAAAACAGGACAGGTGACACCTCTCCTACATCAACGATGTTTTCAGATGTATGTCAAAAAAGGGTCACGGTCCGAATTATCTACTGCTTAAGATTAAACTGAAGAAATGATGAATAATTATTTTCAAATGCTTATTTCTCCACCAATAGGGCGTAAGGCCCGTCATTGAGGACGGTTCACCATAATGTCGGAGAAAAGACAACCCTCGATCCATGGTTGGGCGAGACTCCCGACCAGGGGGCACTCTGGGCTACCCCAGGGCAAGCTCTTCAACTAACCGGGTAATAAAGCAGGCTCCATCAATAGTTCCGACATTGATTCTGTCACGAATCAATGACAATCAGCTTAGTTAATCTCGGGAAAAATCGACCTTACGGCGATTTCAAGTATCCGGATAGCAGAAGTAGGTGGAGTCCTACTCTTGTGGGCGTCTCCCTCCCAACAATAAGGAGGCGGGGCTCCGCAACCAGTATGAGCAGAACGGGCAAATCAGATCAACAGTGGAGAGCATTTTCCAGAAATGACTGTGAAAGCAAAACGGAGACTGATTAGAACTAGAGCTTAATGAATGTCATAAACGTAATTCCCATCTTCTTGGTGAATTGGTGATTTTACCATAAATAGAGAAATGTGTAATATTTATTGAATGTCTGTTGCTCGTTTTATGTGTAGTTAAGGGTGAATTCCCTGATGTGGAGCGGGAAAAACGATCAGACATTTGCCCAACGTATTTCTGCAGTTGCAGTATTGACGTGAGGTCATGTAACCCAGTATACAATCATTTTTAAATGTACTGCCCAATCAAAATGCAGAGAAATGACGATATAGTCTAGAGATAGCAGGATTATCGGACATTCAAAGATTGATGTGTTTGACGATAGACAGTCAAGACCGGCGCGGATTTCTTCTGCATCTTGATTGACAGGTACATTTGTGAATTATTCTATCCTCCAATTTTGTGTCCGCGTGCAAAATTGGCACACAATTGTCAAGGAGGACTCCAATCGCTAAATAGAATACATTAATTCACGAATGTACCGGCCAATCAACATGCAGCCTAGGCTCTGTCCGGCCAAGAAAAACTTTTGCAATATGTGGGAAGTGTTATAAATGAATGAGTCTTAATTTTTCAACCTCTTCAATCTTCAATGGGTTCATTATCGATTTTGATCGGCTCAAGGTAGTCCTGCCTGGGCCGGAGGTACTACCTACAGAGCTGCTCAAGAATAGAACCTCGAAGCTAACCAGATACCCTAAAGAACTGTTCATCTGATACGAAATGGAGAAACCATACCAAGTAGCTGGAAAGAGGCCTGGATAACACTCATCCATAAGGAAGGTCCCTGTGGAAACTACAGATGCATATCTGTCACAGACACTATGAGGCGAGAAATATCATGGAGGAGGAGTACGGAATCCCTAGAGATTGAACAGCAGACTGGGTTCGAGGCTGGTAGATCATGTTTCGACCATATTTTCACGATTGTACAGTTGAACGAAGAAATAGTAGCAGGAAACTGGGTTCATCTTCTATTCGTGGACCTAACAAAGGCTCATGATACTGTGCCAATACAGAAACTCTGGCAAGTCCTTGAAAAATCTCCCATGAATAACCACAATAAAAGCTATCCGACAACTGTATAAAATCTCAACAGCCAGAATTAGGATGGGAACTGTTCGGTCGGATTCCTTCTCTTTGAAATATATTTGAACGAAGTCCTGAGGAATTGGAGGAAAGCGTGCAGCTGAATGGGTATAAAATTAAATGAAGACACAACACTTTATACCCTCAATTTTGCAGACGATAAAGTGGTTATCACTACTGGGTGATAACCACTTTATCGTCTGCAAAATTGAGGGTATAAAGTGTTGTGTCTTCATTAAATTTTATACCCATTCAGCTGGTGAAGATCTGCCAGCAAGTCCATAAAAATTTAGGAACGAACACATAAGAGAAATGGTAGTGGTAAACACATAAACGGCAACTAAAATGGTACGGGCACGTCCAAAGAATGGATGGAGAACGTATTCCGAAACAAAAATTGAAGTAGGTGTGTGTCCGAACGCAATCATAGGTCAGGGAGATGGGAGGACAGAAGAGGATGGGAATTAAAACAACCGATCTATACATATATATTTCCTCTCCATCATATCTGGAAAAATATTTTGTTTCCATAGGAATCTAATTTGGAAAGAAAGCTTGTGGACACAACAAAATCGTGAAAAATACAGTATCAAATTTGGTTTCTATGAATATTATTCGAACTAATGAAAAGACGCAAGATCCTCGAGCTATAAAATATTTATGTAGTATTCTTATGGTTTTCGAGATACTTTGAAGAAATTCTACTCTCACTGAAATATAAACAGTCCGACGGCGATGTGTCTATAACATATACGACGGCACAAAATATATCAATCCATAGAATGTACTCAATCGCATTTCGAGTTGGGGTTTTCATTTTATGGATCTGAACCTGCATTTGAAGCTTCTATGATATTCGGCAAATGTATTGAAGTTAAATTTAAGTACATATACATTATGATCATTCTCCTTTTGGAAATGGAGTTAAAGTGATTTTTTTGTCTTGATAATGGAGAGCTCATGCATGTGTGTTGATTATGCTAGCCACGGTATGGGATGATTTTGAGTGTATTTTCCATTTCCAAAAATAATATTGGTTGTCTGCTGAGCCAATTTGGCAGCTTAAGGGTATTTTCTCTAGAGAAAATTACTGCACGTTAGCAGTAATCATACTACTGACTACGAAATAAATTATACTAACACTATCTCAGAGCAGGCAGCATTAAAACCTGGTTAGCAAAAATGCCTTACTATAAATGCTCGTTTTCTATTGCAACTATTCTTTGTTTTGAAATTTACTCCATCCATTATTTTCCATAAAGGAGACACTTCCTCAGTCTAAGAAACAAAATTAATCACTTTAAGCGCCGGGGCAAAGGTGGTTTGAATAAGTCTATTTAGCTGAACTGGTGCTATAGAAAAGAGAAGTAAGTGATCTTCTCGTTATCATTTGGCTTTGTGTAGTATATTAATCTCACTTTGATGATCAAAAGCGAGTAAAAAACTGGCTTGAATTGTCGACTTTTTCCAACATCAAAGACGGTATTGAGACGAACTTTTTCTGCTTCATAAAATTAATCAAGCTGAATTGTAACGACGAAGTTTGGAAAATCAATTCAATGATATTTCCTAATGAGATAAGTTCAAGATAGTTTTGCAATATCTTGATAATGATTGTTTTCGTCGATCACAATTTTATTCATAGTTCGTCCCGTGTATTCTCTGTTTCCAAATCACGCCGAATTAAATCGCAAAAGCTTTTTCTTTGTTGTTATAGATTTGCCTTTAAGGATAACTGGTGTGTACAATACACCATGAACAATGGATGTTGATATTAATTGGACTATTATTTCGCAAAGTCCCTGCTCATGATTAAACTTCATTTTCTGAAGTTTTGCCTTGAAGAAAGATAAATATAAAATCGAATTTATGAAAACATCTTTATAGCTTTGCTCCAAATCGCGTTAGTTGCCAAACTCAGCATTTATGGTATGAGCTAATAAATATGTTTGAGAGTTTTATTGAAGCGTCCATTACTTCCGCCAGCATCGACATTTTCCATTAGTCTTGCGATAAGGACCGTTCTTTTATCGGTAAGGATATTTTATTGCACAGATGAAATCTTATCTTCATTGTCTTCAAAATATACGACTTTTGAGAAAATGAGATTGTTTGCATAGTAACTGATTCTATGATATAAAAAATAATTTTTGCCTCGAATATTTATATATTCTGTTGAAATCTGAACATAGTTTTGATAAAGACAAGACGAAAAAAGTATTTAACTGCTCCTTCCAATTTTATTACCTACAAGTCGTTTTAAAACATCGTAAATGGAGACAGCCATCAATCGCTTTAATCTTTGGATTCCATTTATCTCATCTATGCCAATGTGGAAAAGATATCTTTATCTTGAGAGATCTCAATTGCCGCAAACATAGCGTGCTCCATTATAATCATGATCTAAAAACGCCTATTTAGCATCAGTGGTAAAATAATGTGATCAACGTTAAATCAATTACCTACTGACTGGAATGTGGACAGAAAAATTGCAATTTATCACAGTGCATTTGCAATCCTTATCATGCAGAATTCACAATTTACATCAGTGCGTTTTGATTTTACTACCTTTATCAGCAGCAATTTTCAATGATACTGGATTTATAGGTAATGGTCATTCAGGTTTACGAGGAAAATTTTATTTTGTAAGAATTATGATCATGATTTTATGATTAATCTACGCGTTGATGAGGCGTTCGCATAATCAGTGAATCGTTTGTTTCTCCTACATCAAAATGTAGTACACTT
The DNA here is from genome assembly GCA_958502075.1 of Orchestes rusci. Lineage (NCBI taxonomy): Eukaryota > Metazoa > Arthropoda > Insecta > Coleoptera > Curculionidae > Orchestes > Orchestes rusci. The sequence continues at coordinate 2,132,344 of OY293307.1, read as the reverse complement.
TTTCCACGCTAGAGTCGTACTGTTATAAAACAAAAATCTACGCACCCAGTTTGTCTCGACATTTCTATTTCTATCTGATTTTGAAAAAATAGCAACGTGCGCATCGAGAACCTGCAGATTATGAAGAGTGTCAGATGATAGTAAAATCTAGAGATAATAAAACATTGGATTCATAATATTATTTCCAAGTAAATAAATGGTCGGTTATCTTTCTGTACATAATGTTTCATTTGACCTTAATTTCTATTGTTTGTTGTAAATGCATATACAGGGTGTCCCAGCAAGGGTGGCCACCGGCCATATCTCGGAAACTACTGGACCTAAAAGTTCAGGAAAAAAAATATGATCACTAAAGTGGCCACGAGAAAATGCTGGACAATATTTTTAACTTCGAAATTTTGCCGCTAAGGGGCGCAGTCAAAGCTTAAATATTAAAATTCGAAATTTCTCCGGAAATTCTTAGATTGAGGTATATCTTTATCAACATGGTTAGAAAACCTAGACAATTTCACGTCTTTTTGTTACAGGGCTCATTGGCGTACCGATCTTCGTGTGAGTAGGGGAAGGTAGTGAAAGTGTAATTGTTCAAGTGACTGTAACTTATAAACGACTTGTCCGATTTTGTTGCGTATAGGCTTGTTTGGAAGATAAATGTGAGTACTTTCGTATATCGTAACCTGTGATGCGTGATTGTCTCCAAAAAAGTTGCTAGAAGGGGTAACTTGAATTAAAAACAGTGTTTTTCATTTTACCGCAAAAATTTAAATGGTATGGTATAATTCAATTCTGATGATAATTACTAGTCCAAATTATGTAAAATTTAATGTTTTAAGGTTTTTAAGGTTTTTTTTTTTTTTTTTTTTTTTTAAGGTTTTTTCTTGTAAATTTAATCTTCATTTCGATTCTGTTATCAGAATTATACCGTACCATTTAAATTTTTGCGGTGAAACGAAAATAACAGTTTTTAATTCAAATTACGCCTTCTAGCAACTTTTCTGGAGACAATCACGTATCACTGGATACGATATACGAAAGTTCTCACATTTATATTCCAAACAAGCCTATACGCAACTAAATCGGACAAGTTGTTTATAAGTTACAGCCACTTGAACAATTACACTTTCACTACCTTCCCCTACTCACACGAAGATCGGTACGCCAATGAGCCCTGTACCAAAAAGACAACCATGTTGATAAAGATATACCTCAATCTGAGAATTTCCGGAGAAATTTCGAATTTCAATATTTAAGCTTTGATTGCGCCCCCTAGCGGAAAAATTTCGAAGTTATAAATATTTCCCAGCATTTTCTCGTGGCCACTTTATTGATAATTTTTTTTTTCGTGAACTTTAAGGTCCAGTAGTTTCTGAGATATGGCCGGTGGCCACCCTTGCTGGGACACCCTGTATTATAATTCACTTTGGAACCTGTTGCTAAAGGTTCGTAATATTATTTTGCTAGCTTGTCTGTTCTTATTTTTTTACAGACATATATGCAACATAATAATTTAGTAAATATTGATTTAGAACTTTTGACAAGTAAAAGAAATGTGTGCACCATAGTGCAACCTGCCCAATCACGCTTGGATTATGTGATAGAGTGTTGTTAACAACATTTCAGCAGCAATATTTTGCGATGTTGTCGTTGATATTATATTAAATCACAAATTAAAAAAAAAAAATATAGAGAAGCCCTCATTGGAGTCAATGTTGTTCTCTTTTCATCTGATGAAGCTTCATCAATGTTTGTGTTATCTGGTGGAGGATAAAATTTTTGTTTTTTTTGTCAAAAATTGGCAATTGTCATGTAGTTTTTTGTGGTTAATATATTCCGCATTGAAATTGTTGCAATGTCTGATTATTGTCTCAAATTTTTATACCAAAACTATCGTTCAAATATTCAAAAAATCAATTTGGCAAGAAATTTATGAAAATTTACCTGTGTGCAGCGATGTAATGATTGAACTATACATGATTTTCCAGCTTCTAAGTGATGGTAGCACCAATAAACGTTATAACATTGGTTTTTCAACTGTATGAATAAAATGTATCCTAAAAAATAACAAACAGTGCATCACGAACCTGCGGATTATGTTGATATTCAAGTTACAATAGAATCACAGAACAAAATAGACAGAGTTAAGAGCAAAAACATGAAAGTAAGCTTTGATTCGCATCCACGGAGAGGCGCTGATAAGCCTGAAGTTTGGGTTAGTTTAGTCCCGAGCAGATGGCGGTACGTACCACATTACAGTGGATATATACAAGATAGTGACGACAATAGTTTTTTTTTGGTAACAGAGGTTGAAAGCAAATCTTCCTCGTCTCTTTCAGGTAGACTCCTTGGAGCAGGGTGACAGCGAGTTGGCTCTTTCTGCCAAGAGCTGCGGTGAGGCAGAGGCCGGTTGTATCAACCCAGAGGTGGCGTGAGGTGTTGTGATCATCCCCCTTCCTCTCTGTGACTCCTGGAAAACACTCGGCTTGGAAACTGCTCTCGCATAGAACTTCAAGTCGGAGCCACTAAGACTTGACCCTTGATAGGTGCTTCCGCCTGTATCACTTTTCCGTCACTTCTTTTTAAGTCACACGTCTGGTGTGGTGTTCCTCGACAATCTTCTAGGCATATGTGATTTGCCACAGCAGTCCATCTGTCTTCGCTGAGTAGCATTTTGTCAATGATGTCATCACTTCCATCATGTCTTCGTTTCGCCTTTCCTGCTGCCATTTGGTGCAGATAAAAAACGGATGCTCTGCTTCGTCTTTCTCAGAGTCGCAGTATTTGCAGCTTGTCGTCATTGTTTTCCTTGTCTTATATAATTAGGTAGGCGCGGAAATAGCCATGGTTCGACAAAAATTGGGTGATGTGAAAGTCCACCTCCCCGTCGTGTCCATGTCTTAACATCTTTTATCAGCCATCTGCCCTTCGTGTGCTCTGTCCATCTTTTCTGTCACAGTTCCCATGTGACCTTCCGGGCTTCGTCTCTGTCTTCGTATCCTTCCAGTTATCGTTTGATTAGGTGCTTTAGCTTTTTTTCTTTAGCAAGGACATCTATTGGCACATGCCAACCCTTAGTGTTCCTGCTCCTTGGACCTGGCTTATTCTCGTTCTCTTTCTTCCAACTGCAGTTCGTCTCCACATATCTCAGCTCCGTATAGGATGATGAACTTGGCCGTTGTCATAGGGAGCACGTTCGGCATGATTCGACTCGTGGTCATCACCCTTGCTGATGCCTTGTTCGCAGCTTGCCTGCCGCGTTACTCCCAGATACTGTATATTATAATGCAGAAATCTTTGATTATACATTTTTCAAGACTGATAGCTCAATTCGCATCCACTGCGTTCCGTGGCGCATCATTCTGTAAAATTTTATACGTCAGTTTATCTTCTGAACTATGTATATTATGTGTTCTGTGAAATTAATCTGGGGATTGTTAAACATCAGATTCATATTTGGATGTCAACATAGAACCCAATTTTTTGCAGAATATAATCTCGTTTTCTGTTTTCATTTCTGTATTAAACATATACTGGAAATAGAAATTTGTTGAACTCAGTATTTCAATCAGTTTTCAACATATCAATGCTCAAAAGTGCCCTAAACATTTGATAAATGAATATTTTATGCCAAAATCAACAAAAGTTTGTATAAACACTAATCAGGAGTTCTGAATAATAACACTGCATTGCAAATGTCGGTTTCAAATTTGGCCTCAGTCGCAAGTTTTAATTAACGTCACAACTAAATTTTTGTTTGAGCATGTTAGTGAGGTTCGACCATACTGATTTTGAGATGGTGATTGCTCGCATGATTTCGATGTTTGTATTATTTATTACCTTGGAGATGGAGACAAATATATTCGAAGGGGCGATATATAGGTAATAATCCAGATTTTCAAACGCTCCAAGGAAATATTCTACACCTCCATAAAAATCTATGAATAATTGTTGGGGGAATATGAAATGGTGATTAGAGATCAATATATTGCAATATTCTCCATTTAATTGTGAAATCAATCCACAGTGTACCATTACAATAGAATCCAAACAATATTTCTTTCCGATGTCAGACTTGAAATTGCAATTTTCCCGGATCTTTTGTTATCGGTAAAGCTTCAAATCTCTTTCGGAGACTTTTAGATGGTAATGACAGTTTGAATATTTATTTGCGCTCTTTGATGAGAATTTAACGTCATTTCTGACTTATTTACAGCGATAAGCGGGAGGAAATATCAGAAATGTATGCTCGAAGGTATTTTGGAAGCGCGAGAATAATTTATGATGTCAGAGAGAACTTGTGAAACTTTCCAAGAGCATTGTAAACATATATACGTTTCTGTTGCAGTAAAACTGAAAATTGAATTGTTTCCTTTGATAAGAGCTTATTGTTACAAGGTGTTGGGTGTTCATAGTCATGTCCAGCTATAATGTCTCCAATAACTTTATCTTAAGTGCTAGTGGGTGGCAGTCAATGGCTACTCCATGTCTTCTCTATTGATAAGCTTATCTTTCGGAAATGTTGTTCCCTTGGAAAACACCATCAGGAGATGGTGTGTGCCTTCATATTTTTGTTTACCACATTGAACAAGGAAAGAAAACATTCAAGGTGACATGAAGAAGCCTTTCTGTATACTATTGACTCCCACTCAGTACCACCCGAAGATTATACTTCCGTCCAGTCACGAAACAATTTCTCGAATCAGACTATCCCTAATAACAATTATTGGTAATTTGCCAATGTATAGCTCTACCTCATTCTGCTAAATCGACTAAATTATGTCACATGTATCTAATCTCGTAGTAATACTACGACAGTAATTGCTGCTGTCTATCTATATGTTAATTGAGTCCGTAAACATGATTTTATGCTCTCTCGTGATCCGAAGGGATATTGGTAAACCCAGAATGCGATCTGTTGCGACAGCAGTCTCAATCTAATTTTTTTTTCAGACATCTGCAGTACTATGACGCTTACAGGAATGAGGTTGACGGTTCCCTCAGAAGTACGAGCGGGTCAGTCTGTCACTTTAAGTTGTCTGTATGATCTTGAAGGATCTCAACTGTACGCCATTAAATGGTACAGATACAATTTCGAGTTTTACAGATACGTGCCAAAAGAGGCCCCTCCAATAAGAGTTTTTTATCTACCGGGAATGAGTGTGGATGTAAGTAGATATTTCAATACTAAGCTTCTTTTCCGTATGAAATATAGATCTCTGCCCACTCTGGAAACCAATAAAAATAGCTCGGCCAATAAAGTCGATGGCATATTTTTCGCAAATATTTACATTGCGGAAAGCATACAGTTATCAAACGGATTCTGATAAAATCACCGGAATTTATGAGTTAGCTCAAATGTCGCAAAATAATTTTCTATTTTTATTGTCTTTCTCAAACACACAATATATCAGTTTTACTACTTTTGTTTCCAGCACGAAAAATACCCGCATAAATCAATTTTTATTGGTCTATTGATGAAAATACAAAAGGAAAGAAACATGACATCGGTTGAATGACCAATTATAAGGTAAATATGGTCTCAGGTGTGAAATGTATAAACTTTTCATCGACATCTTTTGCCTGAGGTTAAACTCCTGTTTCATATTTACATTAAATCCAACCGCAATTTCATCTCGTGAATTGATAATTATTTCAGAGAGTCTGCGTGCATTTTACTCTGTAGTGAATATAGTCTTAAGCAGAGTAAACGAAACAACAAGAAGCGATAGCTTGAGTTTCAAGATCCATGGTTCATGGGTGAAATAAGGAGGTTCAATGTCAACAAGAGTGTTTGTCAAATATCGCTATTCCGAATATAAATTGTTTACTATTGTGCAAGCTGTTGTTGATTTCTTTTTAAAATGACATTCTTGTGTGAACGTTGCCTTTGTGTGTCACTATAAATTGTGCTTTGTCTGCCTTTTCTAGCAATAAATCTTCTCAGAGCTCCGATGAACCCTTCTGTTGTTGAGGAAGATATAAGTTCAATATGTTCAGCTCTTTGAATAGCACATGTACACAGACATTTGGAAACTCTTTCTCCAGACCTGCTATATCGACGCCACAGATCTTGATAAAAACTTGAAGAACTCTGTCTCCTGGTAAATCAATAGGTCCAGTTTTCATCGGTTTGAGGTGGGTCTTGCCCTTCCTTCGTGACCGCCAAGAAAAAGCGTCCTTAAGAGGCTACCAGGTGGAGGCAGAAGTCCAAGGCAGCTGCCTCTTCCAGAGACTATGGTGTCTGATAATGGACAGCCTCTTCACAAGGTTGGATGCAGAAGGATTTCACACTCAGAAGTACGCGGTGCTAGTGAAGGGCAGACACATAGGGATCGTCTGTGAGCGGATGAAGCTAGCCTGTAAAATAGTAAAAACATGGTGTGCAGAGATAGGGCTGTCAGTAAACCCTTCCAAAACAGAGCTTATTGTCTTCACCAACAGAAAGAATATCCGGGAATTCAAGCCACCCATGTCGCTCAGGCAGGAGGTCAAGTACTCGGTGTTGGACAGCAGGCTGATGTGGAAACCCCACGTTGAAAGGACAATAAAAAAAGGAACAGCATCACTGTGACTACTGCGTCGAGTGGTCGGGAGACAGTGGAGCCTAAGAGCTCCACCAGGCTGTCATCAGGCCAAGGATCTCATACGGATCCGTGTTCAGATGGCCGGCAACCGATAAGACCACTTATGTTCTCAAGCTAGACCGACTGCAAAGGATGGCTTGTTTGGGTACAACAGGCGCAATGAGGACAACTCCTGGAGCAGCACTGAACATCCTCCTCGGACTGGCAGAGCTAGGACTCTGAGTGAAGAGGAAAGCGATGGCCTCCTATAGTAGGATGGTTGCCCAGAAGACATATGGGAACATGGGAATGGAAGTTGGCCACATCAGAATATCATCACTGGTGCGGTGCAAGTTACCGCTTCTATCGGTCAGGTTGACACCCACGGATGGTCGTCTCAGGCTCCGAAGGAGCTTTGAGGTGCACGTACCGACGAGAGAAGAGTGACTGACCAAACCGATGGAGGTGCCTGTCAACAGTCTGGTTCACAGATGGCTCCAAAGCTGAACACACGGATTTGACTGGAGCCGGAGTGTTCAGGGCCGACAGAAACACCAGCAAAGCTTTTTCTTCTGGAATACTTGCAACAGTCTTTCAGGCGGAAATATTCGCTATCCTAGAGGTTGCCTCCATAGATGAGGTGAAGGTGGAAACATTGTCATCTACTCCGACAGTCAAGCAGCGCTTAAAGCAATCATTAAACCAAGATAAGCTGCTCGCTGGTCCAAGAGTGTAGGGATGGGCTGCAGGTGCTGGGTGAAAACAACAGGGTCAAACTAGTATGTGTTCTGGAGCACGCGGGGTTCACCAGCAATGAGCAAGCAGACAAGCTGGCGAATCGGGGATCTGCCACGCGACTGTCCGGACCAGAACCATTTCTACGCCTCAGTAAACAACTAATCTCACGCACTCTCAACGAATGGGCGTGAGAGAGAACAGTTGAGAACTGGAACAGTAACCCATAATACAGGCAGGCCAAAGAAACGATACCAGAACCTCACAGGCCAAGGACGGAAAATCGTTGGCATTGTGACAGGTCATTGCAGGCTCAACAGACACGTGAATTTGTTAGGAATAAGTCAATGACCCCTATGCCCCCACTGCAGAAGAGCGGAGGAAACCTCCTAACACCTGCTGGGAGTCTGCGACAAGTAGGGTCGCGAGAAGGAAGGTCCTAGGAACAGCCACCATCCACAGGGAAGAGTTGCGGTACCTGAGCTGGGATATTTATGACAAGAACGGGTTTGAGTAGTTGTGTTGGCCAAGCGGGGATGGCAAAAAGGGCCACTAGACCTACTCGCCGGATTTTCCCCTTTCCCCCCCCCACCCCAACCATAACCATTCCATCGGTTTTCGAGTGAAATGTTGACAGATCGTAGATTTTGACAAAACAGATTTAACAGTTCGTCTGCATAGCAGAATCCGGAGTCTTCCTCTGAGTATCGCTTCTCTTCCAGTTTATTATCTCATCCTACGTTTGAACACCAGATTTTCTGTGGCAAACACTTTGGAATCAAAGCAACTAGAAAAAAACACCAATGGGGGTTGAAATTCTTGATTATGCAAACCAATTTTGACGCTGCAAATGTTTTTTTCATTCACGAAGTTGAATTCACCATCACGCCTTCATGTTTAAGGTTGATGATTTGCTGCTATATATATTTGCTGAATCCATTTTGAATGATTTTTTTATCGATGGGTATTTATTTGAATTCGGTTTTGAAGTATAATCTTGGATCATTTTGGGAATTGATGACAAAATGATCCAAGGTTGTAGATTGGATGCTACCCTTCTGTGAATAGGACCAAAAGACTTCTCTGTGGTAAAAGACACTCTATAGTACCCATTTTTATTTGGAGAGCACTTGTTTTGAGCTGAAACAGAAACAGTCAAACTGAAACTCAAAGTCATTGTCTACTTATAATCATTCATAGATTCGTTTGTTTATAAATGATAATGAGATTGTCAAAGAAAAAAAAATCATCTACGAAAAGGAAATAATAATTCAAATCCGGTGATCACATAGAAGAAGGGCGATCACAGAACTAAATAATGTATCCCTCAAGAAGCCTGCTACATGTATTATTGTTATTATTATCTTGCTTTGAAAAATCTGTCTTGAACGGAAAACTCACTTTCATCATATTATTTTACAGACATCAGCCTCCAATGAAAATGATGTCAAGCTTATGTCAATTGGTCGCAATAATTCTGGAGAATACCGATGTGAAGTATCAGCCGATGCACCATTGTTCCAGACTGAAACTATATCCTCCCAAATGTTAGTGGCTGGTAAGTTTTATAATATCAAATCAGAGACATTATTGTCTGATAGTAGAAAATTGCTGTATAGTCTTCTTTGCAAAATCATCATTGGATATAACATAATAATCATCCTTTTAATCAAAAGAGATCCAGATTTTGTCATTGATCTTTAAAATACAGACAAATCAAGCTTGGACAATCTGGAACAGTGATTTTTGCATGATTTCCTTTTAAAGGGAACTAATTATCATCCATTAGTCACAACCATCTGGTAATTTATCATTAGGCTCATGTCTTGTAGTGATGACGTGCCGCAGTTAACACGACCAAAATATCGGTGTGCTGTAGAAAATACAAAATAGACTTGTCACCGTAGCCCTTAATTTTTTGCGGAGTAAGGGATTTCAGGCTTGAGTTACGAGTCAGCCAGTTTCTTTTGAATTGATGAATTAGTTAGGGAAATGTTGTTTTGTAGCACGTTTTACTTTAAAATGAAAGAGAAAGGACTATATGATCCATAAGAAACGATAAACTTGATACCACGTCTCGTCTGCTGAGCATAAAAACGTGAATTTTAATCGATGTGTCAAGACCATAGCATCGATTGTTTATGTAAATGAGTCTTCTACGAATAAGACCACGTCTGGAATTAATGATCCTTTCTTATTAATCAGTGCTCTTGACATTCACTTCTCACCAGAAGATATTTGCCCAGTTAAATATCATAAGCTTGCAATCCATCACATCCACCTATGATCTCTTTCATAGATAGAGGATTCTTTGAACTTTTTTTCCATAGCTCTAGAAATTTCTTCGAACCTCTTCAATTTTCAGGACAATTTCTTAACGGCGTTGGGATGAGGAATCTCGAATTGAAACGCATCGGGATCGATGCCATCTAGATGAGCCTTCTTCCTGCTTGTATAAAGGTGACGCTTGTCCAAGTCCCTTTTCAACTCAGCGACCTTCAATACGCCATTTCATCGACCATCTATGTCCGATTCTACAGCACAAAATAAATCTCACTTCCGACTCCGACTGTTACGTTTTTCCGTTAAAGAAATCATTTGAACTAATTTATTTACAGTCACACTTGACACTAATTTATGCGTGCCTTCCCCAAAATTCTTTCTTCTTGAACACAACCTCCCCAATTGGCACATAAAAATCAAAGATCACTTATAATTTTTTATTTCACACTGTTTGACTAAACACAAAAATATTTACCTAACAATCGTCGAACGTGGCAAATTCATTCACTCCAATCTGTGCTCTTGTAGGAAAATTGTTAACAAGACAGAGAGGCAAGATAAAGCAATTTCTCAAGCGATCGTACATTTCATCCCACCGTAAATCTTCCTCGGAATGCGCTACAGATAATTGGACAAGAACGTCCCAAATTTATACGTCTGCAGCTCGAACTGCCTGAATTTATTTGCTTAAGTAGATGCATGTCCGATTGTCCACTAGAAAATGTCCGTAACTACTTTGAAAGTGCTGTTTTGAAATTTAGAATATAACGAGATCATTGATTCGATTTTACAGACATAAACCACTTTGCACACTCATCTGTTAAGTAACCTTTTTCCGCACAAGTGCGTAAAGTAGTTTTTTTCGCACCCAAATGTCAACTCAAATTCCATTGAATTCCGTTACTTTGTTGAAATGTCCAGTCTTGCTTCTGAACAACGCAAAATCCATATCAAATCCTCCACTCAGTTGGGGTAGATAAGTTCATTTTGAACTCGAGAGCACTTGACCGTCAGCGACAACCCGTACCGCCGTTTCCTCCTTTTTTTACTTGCGACCACGATTATTCTCTCATTTACCCAAAGGCTACCCGATAAGCGCGCATCCGTGAGGTGGCGCCCGAGTTGTAGGACAGTATCATTTTTCAACTTTGTTTTCACTTTTTTTTCTCCATGAAGATTATCCTTTCACGTGCAATCATCAGCGTGATGAAACATAGCGTTTATAACTTCACATAAACTCCCAACGTTATAAATTTGATAAATCTACTTGGAAGAAGGCTTTTAGCACACTTCTTTGCAAATTAATTGAGGTGAATTTTCTTATGATCCCAACTCATTAAAGACAATTGAGTCTTTCAGAAAGATTTTAGAACTCCCAGTTATAATTGGAAGTGATTCAGAATTTAATTTGAAATTTCGGCCTCCGTTTCACTTTGTCAACATTTAACTTTAAATGAAAAGAGGTAGTCACGAACACATTTTGTGAAGTTATTTAAAGCCATAAAATTCGCAAAATATTACTGCTGCTTTCTACTATCCATTAAAATCAGTCTTTATTCGAAAATCATATAGGTAAGGAATCATTAATTAATATGTTATAGGAACTTTTTGACCAAAAATGATCTCCCTCATCACCTGTTTGACAGACACCCTGTATAATAATTCATCCACGGAATTAATGTACAATTTTTCAACTCCAGCTCCAGGTTATGCAGAAAGTTATGTTTTTCTGGTCATCATGCTTTTATTCATTAATTTATTGAAATGTCCATGGAATCTCTCTTTATGCACGTCATACCATGGCGAGCGGCCGAATTCGCACTATTGTTACAATGCAATCATTCATTTATATTGAATTTTATGTGGCAGTCCAATTTTTTTTTATAAATAAATGGAACAAGTCAAACAAAGCTTCCATTTATTGTAAAAATATATCCATCACTAAGTTAGTTGGAAATTACACGAATAAAAAGGCTTGATGAATGCAAAAGAGTTCAACCCTCAATTAGAAACAAAAGATTTTCAATAATATATTTTAACCAAAATAACAAAAACTTGGAAAAAAAAATTGGCAACGTTGCTCACAGTTGAAGCAATAATCAATCTGTCATACTCATAGTTATCTGGAGTCAGTCTTTATCAAGTCGTTGTTCCTACCCAAATTTCTCCTCATCGCATCGGTTGCAAAATCACGAATACTAGAGCGGAAAAGTAACTTTTCTGCACGATCGTAGGAAAAAGATGATTTTATGACACATGATTACTTTAACCTTGTGTTAAAAAGCATCGTTCTTAAATAAATGTGAAACCTCATTGCCCAATAAAAATAATTGCCACTGGATTATAAACGAATAAGGATTTTTTTGGGAGTGGATTAAAACCATGGCTTTCAAAGTGCTGCTGCAATAAATCCCTCGAAACTTCCGAAGTAGTATCTTGGCAGTGTCGTGAACTTCCTCTAATTACAAGTTTTATAGCCGTAAAAATAATTAATATGAAGCAAAGAAGGTTTGGAGATATGAATTATAGAAAAAAACTAGACATTGTCCTCTAGAGAATTTAAATTTATAACACATTCGAATGATTGGACAATAAAAAGAACCTGTTCATAAATAATGAATAGCGTGGGCAAACAAAATGAACATTGATTACGATTCCAATTTATTGAAAATTGATGTTCACTTTTCAAATTAAATCCAGTCGCTTGTGACTTGCGACAGATAAGTTGATTTGACACCCATATCAGCGAGGTTGAACTGTTGAGAAAGTGATGTGTTTAAGTGATGAGAAAATGTTCGTCAGCCATCAAGAAGATCTGATAAAACTGGCTTGATGTGGTTTTCTGAGAACCCAGCCAGGAAAGTCGCCTTCCTTCTGATGGCTGGAAACTCCTGATTCCATGGTTCATACAATTCAGTAGGTGCGGTATGGTATGGAATAAAGATCATCTTCCCACCTTGATGAAGACAATGATGATTATCTTATGTGATAAAACTCACGAAGTCGTAGAAGACTCCACTGCAACATTTTTCCAATAATTCCAGCATCCTTTTGGATGGCAAAATATAAGTAACGTCACACCTTGTATAATTGGAATTTTCACGTAATTTGGTTTAAACAAGACAAACGATATTGGTTTTTCAATCGAACTTCACAATCACATCCTTGATCAATTTCTGATCAGTAAAAAAAATCTGAAATGTTCAACTACAAATCTCAATCTTCACAACTCAGGAGGACATGATCAGCCGTTTCTCATATAACTGAATTATCATTTAAAAATCAAAACCACTCTTGTTGATGTCTATAAAGAGTGAATTGGTTTTTTTAACTGTCAATACATTTGTTTCACAATTGATTTTTTTGCAAAGTTCAATAGCCTGTATCTTGAAAACAATTTACTTCCAGACGAATCTTTATATAAACTTTTTTTTATGAAATTAGCTCCAGAAAACATCCATGACTTTGATGACACTTCAATCAGCAATTACTTGAGATCTCTTTGAACTTTATCAAAGATCAAGTTGGAAACGCCATTATAGAGAAAGCCAATTAATGTTAACATCAATTAATAATACAGCAACTCTTGTCTATTACTGATGTATCCTATGCATAATGCAAAGTGTAAAATGGTTTTATTGTTTCAGTCATTCCTGTGGGGAAACCCAAGCTAGATGTAAACATATCTGATCTAGTGCAGAATAAGGTACTGCTACTGTTTTGCATTGCACCTGCTGCGTACCCTGCCGCTAACTTATCATTTTTTATCAATGATGAGATGGTAAGTACTTTTTTCTTTGACTGTCAATTGCTATCTTTATCATCATATGATTTGCAAATTAATGGACTCTAATATTGGATACTTCTTTCATTACGCACACTATACTCAAACCAGTACGAAGTTTTGTTACTTTTGTTCAATCTACTCTTTTGGCTACACGCACGATGCTCACTCTTCATGTTTCTCTCAGAAACGATATTCATAAATTCTTTACCTTGGCAGGCGTGCTCTCTGGTGACCATAATATAACGTACAATGGATTATGTCTGACGGGGAGTATATACTGGAAAATATTTTTTTTCAATCGATTCAAAAGAGACACTGGTGGTTTATGGTTCTTTGTGCTTCGAGGTTCTTCATTGTTCTTTGTCGTTGTTTGTGGTTCTATGAGAGTCTCTGTTGATGTTGTGGTTTTTTGGTCTTACGGTCTTCTGATGAATCGTATACTTGAGATAATCACTTCGTCTGATTCTGTGTGATGTGAGCTTCTCTTGGTCGGAACAGATATGTGTTGTTGTCACCCCGTCCACACATTATTGACTCATCCTGTATAAATAGTAGAAACATGATCTATTATGCAGCTCAAATTAGCCGGTTTGCTATTCAGCTGGAGTATCTTCTACCAAATTTATTCGGTTTATCTAAACAAGTCGAATTAATTTGCATGTAAACGGCTGTTCTGCCACGCAGAGGGTCACCGCTGCCATGTCAAAGAGGAGCGATTCTATTTTCTGGATGCCGGCATATTCATCTAGCAGATAATATTGTCAGAAGGAAGATCATTTACTAGATAAGATTTTGAAATATTCAAGCAGATCTACAGTCTTCGAAAAAATTTGAATTAGAGTATGCATGTTTAAAGTTATGTACACATACCCAATGAAACTCAAAAATTACATCTTTCATCTGTATTTTGATCAATTTCTGATTGATGAAAAAAGATCTCGAATATGAAAGAGAAAATGTTAATTTTCACAACTCACGAGGACATGATCAGCCGTTTCTCATATCACCGAATTTTTCATTTGAAAATCCAAATCACACTTGTTGATCAGAAGGTACTATAAATTTATAATCAGCAAAAGAAACAAAATGCAAAATGTCACAAAAGTTTCACAACTCGTGAGGATATGATCAGCCTGGAGCAACTTACATCCAAAATTTTTTTTTTTTTCGTCAGAAAGAGTTGATTTCATCGTTTTGTTTCATTGGTCCATTTTCAGAATAAATCTTATCATACACTTGTCCACAACGAGCACGTTCTGTGTATTTTTAGCATTGGATTAGATGACAACACGTCCGATTTTTGGCTTGATGACGCTTTAAAAAATGAAATGCAGAGTGATGAATGAAAACTCGCTATATTTATAACTTCAGTGTAATTAGAGACCCAAATCGATCACGTATAAAAAGCAATCTAACGCTTGTAAAGTTTTCTTTCCTAAGGCCAACGGGGCAATTAAAGTTTGTATAGCTGTTCGTTTGACCAACTTTAGATAATTGAATTATTTTCGAGCTGCAGAATCTGTAGAGAACTGCACATTTTGTTGATTTTTGGTTTTGTTTTCACGACTGCAATTATGTTTTTCAGTGTTCGTGACTGGGACAACATTGTGTAGTTTCAAACTATATATTATTATACGTGCAGAAGCCAGCTGCGGAAAATGTGCTGTTTCCAAACTAAACTACATAATGTTCATTACATAGAAAAAAAAATGTACTCCAAATATTTTATGCAAGAGATTTTTTTGGGTCTTGAGTGAATGCAGTTTATGTTTTTCACTAATCAGAAACCAGAGATAACTTCTAATTGAACATTACAATATTTTCAGTGAAAACCCATCCTGGACATTAAGATAAATCATGATCCTTACGATGATAACCAGGTTGTTAGAAATTCTTTCTAGGTTCCAGCGAATACACACGAGTGGACCAACATGACTGAGGACGAGCTTCTGGAGAAATCTGCCTCTTTGGAGTTGTCCCATATAGAAGAAAGCTGTGATCCACTGAGACTAAGATGTGACGCTAAGATCCTCTCACTATATCTGGAAAGCAGTAACGAAGTCCGAGTGAAACGTGCCGTCTCTGGACAGGCCACAGTTTTTGTAAAACCAAGCTCAGGTATATTATGGCACCCTGAAACTTAGCTGGTGATCGGCAGTATCATTTTGGATTTGCAAACATGAATGCCATACAAGCCTGGTAGCGCCATCCGATCTTTTCCGAATTTCGTTCTAGGGTGTATGGCAATAAAATAAGGGTGACTCGTTTTTTATTATACGGACAATTTGCTCTACGACGTTTGTTCAAGATATGAGGGGTGGTTTGATGATGTGGAATGTTGTTTGTTAGGGTTTCTATAGGCTTTGTATGTTTTGATAAGTTATCGAATTATGTTGTATTATTTTTTTGTCCTGATAAATGAGCATGGAATGACATTAGTTTTGGAAAGTTTTTCACGACCATATATCCCAGACATGTTATGTTCGATTCAATGGAGCTTATTTGTCTCATATCAAACTTCCAATTTAGCGAGTTCCTGTAGACAAGGAGCATATATCAGGTATCTAAACAATATTCGCCAGTAGAGAAGAGTCAATTTCTCAATTATCATCAACATAACCTCAAAAGAGCAATTTTTAACATGTTTTTTTTCTATTCATCGAAAACCAGTCATCAACCAAAAAAAAGTTCAACAAGAAACTTGAACAGCTCAACGTTAGTTTAAAATAAATAGAACAATGACTATTGATTTAAAAAATTTTTTATTTCTCTTGGATTCATTGTCTTTATCTTCTACTATTATTTTTTGGGTGTTAACAAGGTTTCTTCTTGTGATTACCTCCTCATCTTATGAAGTATGTCTTCTTCATTAAATCTTAGGTCTTAGCTGGTATCCTATTATAAATTGCTATTGAGGGTACGCAGCACACCTGATTGCTCCACTCCATGGAAATTTTGGTCTAGAAAGTGTTAAGGTCGTCATCTTACCACTTTTCAACCCATCCTCCAAGCATCATCTGCAGTCGCCCTCTGTCGAGGTAGCTTTCCACGGTCATATGACTCGCCTAGATATACCAGAGGGCAGAGATTTTAACTTCTCCAATTTAGGAGTCCTTTGGTCTTGACTCCGCATGCCTCAAATATGGCGTCATTTCAGCATAGAAGGGCTTCTCGGAGGAAAAGTATCTTCACCTCTATACCGGGTTACCCATCAAAAACGTATCATCATTGACTTTGTGCTTTTTATGTCATCTGCAACCCCTTGGGCAGGGTGTGGCTTACCTCTAAAATCTTTAATAGAAAAGGGGGTCAGATGATTTTGAAGACCTTTGACCCTGCCTACAACTGCCGAATTTCAAGCCTCTGCTGTCATTCCTGTTATTATTTAATTATCACCCGCAGGAGTTAACTTGTCCAAACCTAGAGGATATGATGACTGATGGTGTACAAAAGATCTTCAAAATGAGTTATCGATCAATCCTTTCGACAAAGATTTATTCAATAAAAAGAATGAGGTGAGACTCCAGCTAACTTGGAAACTGCTTGAGTTTTATCCCAAAGCCACCTCCAAACAGACTGTCCAGTACGGAAAAAACAAAGTTTAAGTTTCTTGAAGGTTGAAAACCTGACATGAAATCTGCCAAAACTTTGTGCCTCAGCTTTTAAAAGCTCCAGCGACAGTAACTGTCAACATAAATGTGTTCTGCATCAAAAGATGCAGTGCTATCAACGAAGACAATATCTTCGTCTGTTTTCAACCACTGAGCTCGTTTCATTACACCAACATTAAGAAATGGAGAGGCAGCTAAAGGCTGCCCCAGGGTGGCGTCTTGTCCCCTCTCCTCTGGAACCTAGTGGCAGATGAGCTACTGGTAGAGTTAAACAGCAGAGGTTTCCACGCCCAAGGCTATGCCGATGACGTAGCAATACTTATCACTAGCAAACACACAAAGACCATATCAGAACTGATGCAGCTGAAAATCGTAGATGATTGGTGCAGGAAGGTGAACCTGAAGGTCAATCCTGAGAAAACCTCCCTGGTCAGCTTTACGAGAATGAGGAAGACAGCGGAATTATTCAAACCTATGTTCTTTGGACAAGAACTGCAGGTGGCAAGAGAAGTCAAATACCTAGGCATCATTCTGGATGACAAACTCACATGGAATTCACACCTACAGAAAATAGTGAATCGAGGTAAAGCCACAATAATGGCAACAAAAAGAGCGATAGGAAAGAATTGGGGCATAAATCCGCGCATGGTACACTGGCTCTACTGTACCGTGGTAAGACCCACCCTTGCTTATAGCTCTGTTGTCTGGTGGCCGAAAATCGAGCAGCGACAAGCAGCCACGGAACTTGCAAAAGTTCAGAGGCTAGCATGTCTCTGTGTAACGGGAGCCATGAAAACTACCCCAACACCCATGGAGGCCATACTTAACCCACCTCTTTTAGATATCTATATCAAAATGGAAGCAAGAATGGGAGCATATAGACTTAGCAACACCGGGAACTGGAGCCACTCAAACTCCCAAGGACACACTAAGATAACCAGCACAGTCACGAACCACTTAGTAACAATGAGGAGTGATATCATGTTGAAAAATATCAACTTTAGCACGTCTCCTAAGACCAAGCTAATATGGGAAGAGGAAACGGTGAAACAACTCCGGATGGCTAATGGGGCAATATGGTACACAGACGGCTCCAAAACAAGCCGGGGAACTGGTGCCGGAATCGTAGGTGAAAATCCAAAGTGGGAAACATGTGAACCACTCGGGATGTACGCTACAGTTTTCCAGGCAGAAGTACATGCAATAAACGTATGCGTGCGAGGGAATCTCAGGAGAGGCTACAGAGGAAGGAAAATCCTTATCCTTGGTGACAGCCAAGCTGCAATCAAAACCATCTCCTGTCGGGAAACCAAATCCAAACAAGTCATGGACTGTCAGCAAAACCTTGTCACACTGGGAGTATCTAACGATGTCACTCTTGGATGGATACCAGGACATACAGGGATAGCTGGGAACGAGCGGGCGGATCTACTAGCACGCAAAGCTGCAAACACACCACTCCTGGGTCCAGAACCTGCTATTGGTATTACAAAATCCTCTGTGAGAGGTTGGCTGAACTGTTGGTCCAAAAAACAACAGAAAGCTAGATGGTGCCAATCACCAGGTCTGAAACACAGTAAATTAATGATGGCAGGCCTACTGAAACTCAGCAGGAATCAGCTTAGGAGAGTAACAGGTATATTAACTGGACACTGCACTCTAAGGAAACACATACATATCATGGGTCTTTTCAACAAAGAACCCATATGTAGGCTGTGCAAAGAGGAGGAGGAAACAGCCTCCCACATTGTATTCGAATGTGAAGCGCTGGCGTTCTGGAGAAGAGATAATGGGGAATTCACAACCACTCCTCAAAGGACGGACAGGGAAACAGTAGAACGAGTCATAAACCTTATTCGGGCAATGGAGCTCTTCGACTGAGAGACAGGCACAGAGAAGATACAATAAGCCCAACTAGAGGTTGCGGTGTCGGGGCCAACAGCCCGAAACTCGTAGCGCCTGTACTTCAGTAATCAGTAATCAGTAACAAATGGTTGTTCTTCCCAATTTTGCCCAATTTTCTTGTTCAGAATTCAATCTCTACAAAGTAATGGCAAATTTAAAAAAATGCTCCAATGCAATGCTCATCCTGGATAACGACATTTGCTTGATTTTCGTAAACAACCAAGGCATAGGTAACTCTCGTGCTAGATTATATATAAATAGGGGGGTGTCGTGTCCAGGTGCCATTTCCCGAAAACTCTTACAGAAATCAAGAGTCAACGGTGCACGGAACAGTGCAACAACCTATCGATATTTTATCGCTTTTAGCCAAACATTTGAATGTCCAATGTTCTTGTTTTCAAGACGATTTTTTTTCTAGGTGGGCCGGATTTGAATAGAAGTCGCTTTTTATGTCCCCGGGCATTACTCGTCATCTTGTTGCTGTTACTTGTCACATTAATCTAAATGGATAGTGAGTATTTTTTTTCGAAACCTTTTACATTTATTTTCCTACGGCGTGCGGAAAAGTTACTTTTCCTCACGATTTTTCATTTTGAAAGTTGTACTTTTCGCACTAGTGCACAAGCGCTGAAAAGTTACTTTTCCGCACGATTTTTGTATTGTTAAAAATGAGTCCATACAAAAATAAACATGTTCAGGACTAATTAAGTGATTTATGTTATATTCTACCTTATGTGGCATTTTGAGGTATTATAAGAGAATCTTTGCGTATCAAAAACATCTTTTTTTTATAAATAAGATGGAGAAAACCACTCGTAGGAAAAACATTGTACCTTACTCTTGCGGAAAATGTCTTTTCCGCCCTTAACGGCTGCCGTCGCGTGCGGAAAAGTACTACTTTCCGCACTTGTTAGGTAAATAACTATTGTGCAATCCCCTTCAAAATATTGTTTTGGCTTTATAACAAGGGCTTGGAATGCACAATGTTCTTATTTTTGAGACAATATTTTGTTTCAGGTTTCCCCAATTTTAATGACATTGACCTTCTATGTTCCCACTCTTGCTACTAGTGATGCTGTTAGATGGTCCAATCACTCTTAATGGTTAGTTTGGAGTAGTGAGTAGTCTACACAACTAGAAGTTAATATAAAATAACGATTTTGTTTAACTTCAACTCCTTTTGGTTCAAAAGTCAAGAGGTGTGGGACGGGACATAGCTATGTTTGAACTTAATTTCTGAAAAATATCAGCATTTTTGGGCCGATATTTCTATGTCATCCTAAGGTACAGAATAGCTAAGGTACCCTTAACGATAACGTGGACAGAAGGTTCTGTGAATACCGTATTTTAATCATTGTAATTTGAGAGTTCTCATGGTCAAATCACCGCATCCGCTATTTTTCTAAGTTACTTTTGAGTGTAACCTGACTTTTTTTTGATCAAATTTCTTTGTCCAACTTTAGTTTTCATAATATAATAATTATGATTGTTGCAATGACATTCTGGTGTGCTGCTATTCGTCCCGAAGAACGAACCAGAGAATCGTGATCTGCTATTTACACCATACATCACACTGCCAATATCGACATGAGGACATTTCAGGACGAAATGCTCTGAGGAGGGAGCAATGTGACGAAACATGCCCAGTGGTGGGAACATCCAAGGCGGCCGACAACGGAGATGACGCTACAAGCATTGCGTCTCGCTAACGAGAATCTTGGCTTTTGTCCCGTTTGTCACAACATTCTAGAATCAAAAAGTAAATTCGGCTGCCTACATCTGGAATATTGGAGAACGTTTGCCATCTATCGAGGGATCGAGGAGGATATAAAAACCCGCTATTCAGATAAGAGTCCAGTTGTGTTTTAGTGATCGTTGCATTAAAAAGGGGCAATGTTAAGGAAAACATAAATAATTGACTGTACATAAATAATTGTCAGTAAAAAAATTTGTTAAATTTGGACAGTGTTCTCTTTAGCCGAAAAATATTACGATTATATATTTATTAACAGAAACAACTGCTTGCAGACGTGAAATTTTATCGTCCTGAGACAAACTTAGCCTCTTCTTATTCTGATTCGTCATTCATACTCTTTAACCTCGGAAAATTCACAAAATATGATCAAAACAAACTGAGACTCAGAAACACAGAGTTATTTTTTAAATTTCTTGACATTGACGTCAAATAAGGTTACGGTAATTATCCCGCCAAAGTTCATTAGGTAAGGGGCTCCGCCAGGGCTCAGCTAACCTTGTCATACTTCCAAATAGCGTTACGGTATGTGAAAATTTAACAGCACGAAAGAAGTATCCAATAATCATCTGAATCTCGGATAATATGTATATCAATACAGTGAGGACGTGAATAGTCCCCCCCCCTTCTAACTTATAAACGCATTAATATTTTTGGCTCAAATTTGGAGGTGTTGTTCAGGGTAGGTTTTACTAAGTTTTGACCTCCAACAAAAATTTCAACTGTCAAACTGACAGCTGGGCACCATTTTGAAACAAATTATTGAATGGAAAAGGGGGTCATGTGATACCTTATTTGAAAGGTCCTTCCATTCTCTTTTCACCCCCAAAGTTTGAAGTCCTTAGCATTTTTCTTAAGGAAATGGCGCCATATCGAAAATAAATTATTTGGGTCAATATACTATCTCAAATTCTTAAAAGAACTTTATTAACAATGAAAAGACTAACCTATAACATAAGTGATCGTTTCTACAACAGTATTTAATAAAAAATTTCAAAAAAACCTAATACTAAAGATAATATTAAGAACGAAATCATGCAAAATTATTTAATTATTAATTCCTTATGAAAAATAATAAGGACTTCAAACTTTGGGGGTGAAAAGAGAATGGAAGGACCTTTCAAATAAAGTATCACATGACCCCCTTTCCCATTTAATTTTTTGTTTCAAAATGGTGCCCAGCTGTCAGTTTGATAGATGAAAATTTTTTTTGGAGGTCAAAACTTAGTAAAGCCTACCCTGAAACACACTTCCAAATTTGAGCCAAAAATATTGATGCGTTCAAAAGTTAGAGATGGGGGGGAACATTTACGTCCTCACTGTATAATATAATCATATAAAAATATCAATATAATATACAGAATTTACAGAAAATCAAAATTATCACTTATAATCTCCCTAGAGTTCGAATTATTTCCGGAAATTTTGTCGAGTTGCGAATTTTTTGAATTTTCTTGAAAAATTCGCAACGAGAACAAATTTCCGGATTTTTAATTCGAGCTCGCGGGAGATTCGGCAAGTCAATTCTAACCAACCATAGGCTTGCATTTTATTATGTTGCTATGGCAACGACCTAATTTTATCGGAAATCACCCTGCTCATAATCACGTGACTGAAAGATTAATAAGTGGAAATCGCCCTGGCTTTGCATCTGGATGTAGCTCCCATATGATTACAGTGTTGCCGTCCCCACTCTCCCTAACAATCCCAACCCAACCCAACTTTCACAGACAGAGATAAGGCAAACGGCAACACTGTGGTTGGTGCATGGGAGCTGCATCCAGCCGCGAGTGCATGACAACTGTTAAAAACACTGACAAATATTTTTGATACATGATTTATTTTCAACTTCCAATACAAAGTTGCAATGTTATCAATTATGAACAAGATTGGTTATAACTTCAAAATGTTTTATAAAATCCTGATTCCCTTCTTTCTTCCTCAATGGCGAGTAGAGTAAGGAGCCGTTGGTTTCTTCCGCTAAATGCGAGGTGAGTCCTGGGTTATATTTTTTACAATGATCAGTTTTGGCATGAGATTTTCTTGCCGAATTTCCCGCGAGCTCGAATTAAAAATCCGGAAATTTGTTCTCGTTGCGAATTTTTCAAGAAAATTCGCAACTCGACAAAATTTCCGGAAATAATTCGAGCTCCAGGGAGATTATAAGTGAAAATTTCATGCCAAAACTATTTGAGAAGATTTAATAGTAGCGGCTGGATGTAGCTCCTATGCACCAGTTGGGTTGGGACTGTTAGGGAGAGTGGGGACGGCAACACTGTGATCATATCGGAGCTACATCCAGATGCAAAGCCAAGGAGATTTCCACTTATTAATCTTTCTTTCACGTGATTATGAGCATATATTTAATACAGATATATTGCGTGTTGACGTTCATCACCATGTTAAATTTTTCCGCCGATGAAAAGAGACAGAACATAACGATCCATGAATGAATTTAAATATCGCTCTACCGTAGTGCACTTGTAGCACTTGTGCGCATGAGCTGTATGCATTGACAGGTGCTTCTTATAAATTTTTCAAACTAATCGAAAAACTAGGTTAGGATATACAAGTGTTTGTTTATTTCACGGTTTATTTGATTAACGAACTAAAAAAATTCTCTTTTATTCTGCTTTATTTAGGTATATTCTTCAGAGAAGTTGTTTTTTGATTTTCTTATTGTCTTCAGCTTCAGCTGGTATTGATAATCAGAAACGATGAAGTTATGTAAACTTGTGAAGGCAGTGAACGAGGCAGTGAAGGTTATTTAAATAATTATTAGAATCAGAATATTTAATAATTTAATCAAAACGATTCGATTACCTATATCTGTTTCAACTGAAATATTTGATAGGTACATTTGCGTCTACCTACCATAGGTACAGGGTGTTTCTTAATAAGCGTGTAGTGTGTGAATCAGTGAAACGTTGAGTGAGGAGTTCATATTAATGTAGATTGTAGATTGCAGATCCAAAATCCCTTTATTTTTGATATAGGTACCGATACAGTGTTAAAAACCTATAAAAAGAAGTCGGTTGTTTTTGAGTGTCATGCAGACTGCCTTTTGATATTTTTAATAATTTGGTATTATAGTTGGGTACAGTACTTACTTAATTATGACGCTGTAGGTTTGGGACTATATCAAAAACTTTTTTGTTACCTATCAATTTTAGGAAAAAAGTTATCCCTCATTAAAAGTTTTGCATGTTCCAAAATCCAAAATACAATCATTGGATATCAATTTTTGTCGTTACTAATTGCTCAAGTACATATTATATGGGTCTCTCGTGGGTTTTCTACCTTTTCGATAATTTCCGAGTTTTCTTATCAATCAATCAATATATTACCATATTTAAACATTTAAAATAACAATTATAGTTCTAAAATAACAATGATAGTTCTACTAGTCTACTACGGGGTGTATAGTCTCGCTAGGCCATTAATTGGTCTATACTTGAGATTCTACACCCCCTAAAATAAAGCAAAATATAAATGTCTTATACAGTAGGTAATAGTCGGAGAGATGAGAGACCAAATATGCAACAGTTTTATTAAAGCTGAAATTTTGACAAAAGGTCATGTTTAGATCATATATCAATACCCCCGAGTCAGTCAGCCAGATTCCCAACTGGCCTGGGCAGGGTTTCAAAATTGTAAAAAAAACCTATAAGTTGTAACTGTTTTATTAAAGCTCAAATTTGGTTTGTAGTTAGCAAATGCAATAAGAATCTATGTGCGAGCTGAAACTCGCAACAATATCAGTCAACCAGGGGCCTAGAGTTGTCAAAAAATCTTGTTAATAAAAGTTTTTTATCAAACCTACAATCTTGCATACAATTCGAAGATGTTATTTAAAAAACAAAAAAACCCTGGTCAGTCAGTTTGTGTATCCAACAAACACAGTCAGTCACCCAAAGAACGTCAAGGAATGAACGTCATTTTGACTTGTCTTGTTGAGAAAACACTGGTATAACCAAATAATAATCAATATGGGAAAACTTGATTTTGCAATGTAATGTCATCTCTTCTTTCATATTCAAAAAACCTATGCATATAGCCATACGCACATAAATATGTTTTCTTTTTCTTAAGGTCAGTGATAACTTTCATCGAGCAATGAATAGTGATTTCATCAACAAAGTTTATCAGACAATCAAACAATATAGGGAACCAAGGAGTAAAACTATAAATACAAGACTCAATTTTTTATTGTCCTTTGAACATAATTAGTTTTGTATATTTTTGTCTCACATATTCAGTCTTGGTGGACATTCTTTTTGCTTCATGATAAAATCTAACGTTAATATAAATATTTATAATTAATTTACACAATTGTGTCCTGTGGTTATCAATTATGTGCTGGCTCATTACATGATTGTTCATCTCTTCATTATCAAAGGGCAGACCAATTTTGTTCATTATTTTGTTAATAACTATTGCCTTCATATTTTTCTTGTGAATTTGTTGTAAATATTGCCTAATTATCGTCTCACACGTTTTGCAAATATTGTTTGTGTCTATTGACGGGGCTACATAATAATTTGCCCTGTCTTTAATTCTAGACAAAAGGGGCATATTTTCACCCATGATTTGTCGAAGACAAATAGGACAGTCAATTTTTTTTTTAACTTGTTTGGTTACATATCCAGCAATATATTCGCATACATTTTCGACATAAGGATTTAGTTGCCAAAAGATACTGATATAATCATGATCATGTTCAAAATCAGATATTCCTTTATTCAATTCTTGTTCATCACCTATTGGACAGTTTTTTTTTCTACTTGATGACACATGTAGCATTTCAATTCCATCAAACAGACAATTGCCATTTTCTACCTCCTTAATTTCATGTCTAATTAGCAGACGTTTATATGCGCTTTTAAATTGTAACGCACTCGGATTATTGTTGAATCCTCCCCTGCTTCTAACCGCACTAAAAAAAGTCTCTAAATAATCCTGAGATAATTTAAATGTTAATAAATATGAAAAATCATGTTCTTTCAACTTTTTAAAAAGTGGAAAGATATTTGTTAAACAGATTATTAATCCCAAGAAACCAGTTTTTCTGCTAGATTTCAAAATATTTGTTCCATTTGAATCTTTTAGTGAGGTTATATAGGCTATGAAGTGTTTGGCGTGTTCTTCCATTTTCTCGAAATTATTCTCCAACAATGGTGCATCGAATGTTCTTTTTGAGAACCTATTTTTGCAGTTTAATATGTCTGCCATATTATTAAAATTCAAACAGAAATGTGCAGTAGCCATAGAGCCGGAGAATTGTTTTTTCAATTCATCATCCGGAATTTGATTAAGAAAAACAAACGATTTGTACACACTTTCACTCAAAACTTGCATAGCTAATCTGACATTCATTCGATTGTTTTCAAAAAATATATGTTTTGTCGTTATTTTATTGGCTAATTGTAGCCCCTCATTTTTTTGGAGATTGTATAGTTGTATAATATAGTCCCATGAGATGATGTTGCCGTCACCATCTTTTAATATTTTTCTATCTCCTATGGTATTTCTAACGAGTTTCATCATGTGACATAGATCGAGAAATATATAACACTTATCCCCAGTCACGGGATTTATAAAGAACGGTTTAAAACCTGTATCAAAATAATCAAAATTTGCACCTAAATGAGAACACATGCTCAAATTTGTTGATGCCCCATCAAAAGTTATTGAATACACTTTAACTCTATACTCCTCCAATAATCTGAATGCTCGCGTTAGCAAAGTTGCCCGTTCGCTGCCACTCAACCCTCGATTCAAAAAATAACGGACAGGAATTTTCCAACTCTCATTGAGTGAAACTGCCATTAGTACTAAGGCATTTGTCGCAAGTGGAACATTATCATTTTCTTGGTGTGATTGTAAGGTGCCACAATCCACTCCTCCGTGGAATTCATTTTGATGATATATAACTGACTCCCTGATGGACATTTCATCCATCACTAAATTCACCACTATTGTTTTTTTTGTGGCACGGAGGGCCATGGCATCGAAAGCTTCTTTCGTGAATCCAGGGGCACCATCAACCACGCTATACCATTGCCGGAGAGTCGACGGATGTGGTAGGAGTTTTTCCCAGTGTTTCCGGACATAATTGTAGGCTTTCGGCGAATAAAAATGTAAAGTCAAGGCAAAACTTCGTATTGCTGGTGAATATTTTTTTCTGTTCTTCAGTTTCCTGGACACTAATTGCTTCATGTTTTCAGGTAACGTTTCCTGGAAATAAAAGAGAGATGATTACTGCTATAATAAAATAATTATTGTACATAGCGAACATATTATTTGCTATTTTGGATTTGTATGCTTTGAAATAACAATTATTATTAATTTGAAATAATATATATCGTT
This sequence comes from Orchestes rusci, assembly GCA_958502075.1. Taxonomy (NCBI): domain Eukaryota; kingdom Metazoa; phylum Arthropoda; class Insecta; order Coleoptera; family Curculionidae; genus Orchestes; species Orchestes rusci. The sequence continues at coordinate 2,105,341 of OY293307.1, read as the reverse complement.
GATAGATACCGTTAAGGTGTTTCCAGCTTCTTCCGACAGCAACCCCTTATCCCGCAATTGAGAAACTAGTTCTTTGAGAGAGCCAACTCGTTTTGTAAGGTATCTCTTTTTATCCTGTAACGTTTTAATTTTTCTTGATTTTTCACTATCAATTCTTCTGACTAATGATAAAACTCTTCTTGCCCTTCTGGGAGTTGCTACATCTGGAGTTTTTATCTCAGAGATGAATCGAGGTTCAGAAAATTTGCGTGTCTTCGGAGTCTCACAAACTGAAAAATTAGACATTTTGGATATCAAAATAAAGTCGACAGAATAGGTAATATTACTCGGCTGAATAGTAATGTCGCATTGCTCCATTGGGTCGGATTGCTTCATTGGTTGCTCTATAATTGGGGTTGAAGATGAAATATCTTCTAATGATGATGACCGTGGCTCAAAGTGGAGTACTCCTGGTCTAGATGCACTACCTAAACATTGAAACATTTCAAGTGACAAAGGTACATTCGACAGAATATAGGTAATAGGTATTACTTTGCTGAATAGGAAGGTCGTATCGCTCCATTGGTAGCTCTCGAGGTTGCTCTATTATAGTATGCAGCACTTGCTGAACAGTTGTGGTTGTTGATGAAATAAGGTCTAAAGCAGATGAACGTGGCTGAAGGTGAACAACTCCTGATCTAGACGGGACTTTTATTGATGGTACTGCAGTTGGTCTTAAGACCATTCTTCCTCCTTTAGATTTAGCAGCAGGTTCGAAATAATCATCGGGTCGGAAATGGAACTCGCAATGTTTTATTTTCGATGTATCATCCTGTTCTGATAATTTACAAAAACTGCACCATGCTCTGCGCGTTTTCAAATTAGTCGGAAACCTATAAAATATTTTTTTTACAAAAAACTTCTATTATTACTGTCGAATGTTACTTGTGGAGAGTAGGCGTCTCCCTCACTTTCTCAGAAGCTTGTTTTTTGCTGAAAAGGCAGAGAAAACAATTTCTCGGCATTTTTCTCCTCACAAAAAGCACAACGCACACTCTAAACACAACACAAAAAAGTCTAAGAAAAAATATGTTGAATTTTTTTTAACAAATAACAGCGAAGTGAAGCCAAATTGGACGGTGTTTTGCAACTAACCCACACTTTTTTTACAAATGAGTTTTTTATACTAAACCTACTGATCATACTATAATAAGCAAAAATGATTAGAGCCTCATTCAGCATATAGCGGCATCTGTGAACAAAATTCCAAACCGCAATCGCTGAATCAGCCAAATCGTTTAAATGATCTAAACCACATTTTCAATTATTGTATGTGGGTTAGACGTTGAATTTAGACTACAGTGTGATCATTGTCTGGAATCTGGAAGAGCGCGATATAAAGATATTTTTCTATGTCAGCGCATGTGGGTTGGACGGACCATTTTTGCCAATTGCAATATAACATTGGCTGTGTCATCGAATATTAACTGAAGACTACCAAGGCCAGATATGAATTTTGCATGTCAAACAACCCCTATATACGAAATTTCGTCAAAATAACTTGATTATTCCAAAAGTAATTTGAAAAAATCAAATATTAAAATTCAACTTTGACACCCTGTATCCGAAAGTATATCAACTTTCGGATTTGACAAGTTGAGGTCTATCACAATATTTTTGTGTGAGGAATCTACTGTAACCGTATGTCCCATTACTTCTGGTCCACCCTGTATAATATATTTTTGAGAACAGTCTATCACGCTTTGATATCTTTTTTTACAAAAACCTTAAATATTTGTTGTCCTCATCCTCATGTACTTTTCAAGTTGACATGTCACACTACTAATTAAAAAAAAAACAGAACTGATTTTTCAAAAGTATATTTTTTAAATCATTTTAAAACATGCTAATTTGCTCGAAACAAAACAAAGATGGGTGATGTAGGGTTTACATTCAATCAAACGCTCACACCAAATACAATGTGGATGGTAGCATATGATTCTCGTTTGGCAAGTGTAAATCACTTCCACTTCGAAGTAAAACTGAATGTACAGGGTTATTCATTATATTTTGACACCCATCTACAGCTCTTATTGCGAGTGATAGAAAAAAACTTTAAATACAAAAGTTTTGGTTTTTTTCACGTAGTATCTTCTGGTGATAGCGGAATCAACAAATCGAAATCATAACATAGAAAAAATTCATTAAGTCATATTTTTTTAAATGGAACACCCTGTATATTATTGACTAAAATGAAAGATCTCTTTAATCTGATTTCAAATATATATGGTTTGTAGGCATTTGGTTCAGTCACTTTGAAACTATTTGAATTTAAAAAATATATTTTTTTAAACTACAACAAATATTCACAACACTAACTTAATCATATAAACTATCAACATTCCATTAAAAACGAAGCTACATGTTTTCTACATAACCCCCATAACCAAAACTTTTGTATTTAAAGTTTTTTTCTATCACTCGCAATAAGAGCTGTAGATGGGTGTCAAAATATAATGAATAACCCTGTACACCAGGCATAAGACGATTTTCGCAGAACATGTGCGTATGTCAAACGCACCGTTTTTGCGCTTAGCGACCTAATTGATCGTAGTATCGTGATTTTTGTACCGTCAAAATTAAGACAAGCAATTATTATTAGGTATTGTTATTTGATTTTTCCAAGATTTGCTGTAACAGTAGTTGGTTTATTTATGCATTCAAATTTCAAAACGCGAAAACGCCGCGTTTGACATACGCATCGACCTTGTCACAAAAGATGACACTTCAAGCAGCACTGCTCACACACGTTGAGCGCAAGCGCACTATGTAAGAAAATACAGAAAAGAGATAGCATGACAGAGGCTATCTCGTTTTGATTTCTGACATTTTAGACCACAACACGCAATATATGTGTATTAAATATATGATTATGAGTAGGGTGATTTCCGATAAAATTAGGTCGTTGCCATAGCAACATGTTAATATGCAAGCCTATGGTCTCTAATTTGAGCTTCAAATATTTCTTTGGTTTCATCCAAATCTTGGAAAGCACAAAGTTTGAGTTCACAAGATAATATTTTATTTCAGGTCTCCCCAACTTGAATGACTGTCTATGTCCCCAAACTTTACTTGTTCGATGTTTGTGATGCTGCTACACATGGATAGAATATAGATGAAGTGAGTTTACTATTTTTGTATTTTTCACTCTACTGGTTTGTAAAAATATAAAATAATATTCTTTTTGCAGCTGAACTTAAGTGAATGTTCAATGTTATCTGTGATATATTGACAATTGATGTTTTTTAAATGTGTAGAAAGAATAAACTTTATGTATACAACCAAAAGTGAGTTATTTCTGAGCTTATTTTACACGTGATATCAATTATGTTTATTACTGGGATATCAGGGTGAGTCATGAGAAATATTTAAAAATTTGCTTGAAACTTGATAGTCGAGAAGTCAAAGTGATTTCTCAAGTCTGAAATTGGTTTTTGGGTGTTTTGCGAAAAAAACTGATTTGAATATGATACCAACTATTTTTTTGTCAAATGAAGTAATGAAAAATTCAAATACTATGTAATTTGGAATACTGATAAAGGTTTAGGTTTATTACGAAAAAAATTTGGCCGCATTGCTCACATTCCTTCTAACCAGTTTTATTTGCTTGTCGCACTGTACATCTGTGAACATTTTGGCTTCCACACGATTCTTTTCCTCTATTTTGCCTCCGTTGCTTGGGCAACTACTTATGTCAGCCTCTTCCAAAATCACTATACAATGGGTTGCCTCACTTTTACGGTCATGACGTCATCTGTTTCCAGTGTTGCCAGATGATCCCTATCAAAAACAGTAGAACAGAAGCTGGCAACCTTGTCTGTGATAAATTCATAATCATTACCTCACTTTATTGAAGTTTTTGGTATTTGAGACTATGGTGAGAGATTATTTGCTGTGTCGTTGATTTTTCTTTTGTGGAATTATTCATTTGTGTTTTGATAACTGTTCATAAGTGTGGATTTGTCCATCAAATATAGTGGTTTGAAGGTAGGTCCGTCTACACAACAACACAGTGGACTCGGCGGCCATTTTTGGCCTTCATTATTTTTTGACGTAAGATGTGACATGGATGTGTAATGCTCAGTATATATTTCGATTTATTTATATTTGCCTACGAGATTTAGTACTTGCCCCAAAGATTTTTTTTAGCGTTAATCGTGTATTTTAACTGTTTATTTTCTCACGTGAATTGGTGTGTTGTTTGACAACGGATCAATATTACTCCCTTCTCCTGAAACGTAGATAATTGGAAGTTTCGAAAGTCTCACTTTGACAAGACGACAAATTCCGGCGGCCATTTTCGACCTTATTTATCTTGTCATTGTCGCCACTGTCTTGTATAGAGTCACTGTAGGTCTGTCTAAAAATTTTAAAAGTTTGTTTACATGTGTTCAACTGTCTATTTTATGTGTATTTTACGTGAATTAGGCTTTTTATTATAGTTCAATACTAGACTTCTTAGTAGATTAAGGTAGGACTAATATGAACTAATAGATAAAAATTTGGTTGAAATCTGAGGGTTCTATAGATCCATACAAATCTCATCTATCGAATGACACTATGACTTGACACATGACACGATAAAATGCAGACCGATGCAATCGAATGACAAGAATGACAGGATTCAGTTTACTGCAGCCGCTAGAAACAGATGACGTCATATTTCCCCCCCTCCGTCTCTTACCTTAGGCGAAGTGAGGCAACCTATTTTATAGTGATCTTGAGCCTCTACAAGTATTTCAAAATATATAAATATAGTTTTCTCATCACAAAATTCCATCGTGCAGTAGCTGAAATCCTATTCAAATCTCAAGATTTGTAGAAACAACATACTCGTTGTAGAAAAGATTGTTCAATCTCCCCAACCAACCTGTTCAAATTCCATATTTTTGCATATAAAGATACGTCAAAACAGATTCTCTCCGGAATAACGATCAGCTCCAAAGTCTAGAAAATAAGAGCTATCGTAAATATATATATATCTAGAAGTTGAATAAAATGGATTTTCGTCAGGATACTTCAGATTATCAATGGAGGAATTTGGAGTGGTGCTGCTTTTTATTGTAGACGTTCATGTCGTGGTTACTTTTCAGATTGGTTTTGCTGGTGCTCAAAATAATATGACGTTTTTACTGAGTCTATTGATTATTATATATATATATTATATTATATTATAATATTATTACATATTTGCTCTTTCCATATATCAATTACAATGTTCAATTTCTGGTTAACAGAACTCGCCGTTGATTAGCTTTAAGCACATTGGGAGTCTTGGGAGTTATTTATGAAGTTTCATTATGTTATAACTCAATATTTGTGCGACAGTATTATAAAGTATCTATTTTCATCACTTTTTAGTAATTCTCCATGCACATCATTGCATTACTAATTATGAGATATTCAATTTATAAAAAGCATCAGGTATACACTTCTAACTTTTGAACCATTTGATATATGCAAACAAAATTTGAACACATCGTATGTGAAGACGTTCTGCATTTTTTGACATATTAGTGACAGCTGAAAATGTGAAAATGACAGCCAGGCGCCATTTTGAATGAAAAAATTAAATAGCACACTAAACACTGATCACAACTGTCGAGTTTTAAAGCTTTGTTATTGTTCCTGTTGATATGACAGCGCGTCAATTAATTTTTCATTTTTGTTTAATAATGCTCACCCGCAAGAGTTGACTGCTTCAAACTAAGAGGATATGATCAGGTACAGAAGATCTTCAAAATGAGCTATTACCCAATCTTTTTGACAAAAAAAAGTGGAGTGAAAAATTGAGTAATACCTCATTTTTAAGATCTTCTGTACCTCATCATATCCTCTTATTTTTAAGAAGTCAACTCTTGTGGGTGAGAATTCATCAAGTGACAAAAATAAGAAAAAAAAATTGACACGTTGTCATATCAATAGAAATGATAGCAGAGACTTTAAACTCGGCAGTTGTAATCAGAGTCATATGGCCTCCAAAATGAGGAATCACTCGGCCTCTTTTTACATTTGATATTTTCATTTATAATGGCACTCAGCTATTATTTTGACATTTTCAGCTGTCACTATACTATGTCAAAAAATGCAGATTGTTCTCAGATATGGTGTGTCCAAATTTTGTCCGAATATCAAACGATTCAAAAGTTAGAAGCGGGCAACACTGTATATGATGAGTCCCAGACTCTTGAGCAAGCAGGAACAGGTTAAACCTCCTTTCAGATAAGGAAGTGACCAAGGATTCTCTTAGTTCTTCGTGGAAAGGAATTAAAGAACTAGTCCCAATTAGCTCCATACCCCAAGCGTCACGTGACACAAGCTTCAGTCCGATTCAGTTTTCCGCCAGACTCCGGTCAACACAACTTATTTTGAGGCAATTTTGTTGCGGCTCGTACTTCAGTGGATATTGTCGGTTCATTTTTGATTATTTTAATGCAGTATCTTTCAAACTGCTATCATCAGAGGCTCATTAATTAAAAAATGCCCTATTTTCTTTATATTGGTACGTCTAATAGGGAGATATATATTCTTAAAAAAAAAAAATCCTGTAAATTCTTTGATGCATGTCTACTAATGCCAAAAACAATTTTTTTCAAATTTTTAAATCTTTATTTCTTCTTGAAAATTCAATAAATATCTGCTAATTTTCTAACGGTTTCATTCATAATATTCTCAGGGTAACTACGTCACCGACACGTGATCCTGATCAACAAATGAAACGACTCGAAAGACTGGTGACGCCACATTCTGAATTTGTTGCCAGGTTGTGAAATTAAAGTAGCATTTTATTTCGCTCTATCGCGCATCCACCAATGAAATAACTCATACACCAAGGTCTATAAAGTAAATTGCAAACGAGCTGACAACGCCGCATCATATGGGTAACCTAACCTTGTTTTTTATTGTTTACATCCGTGATTCCGTGATTTGGGATTTGGGTACTGTTACCTATTACTGTTATTATTGTTTCTGAACATATTCTGATACACACACACATTATGGAATGTCCATTTCCACCTGTCCAAGTTCTCCATAGAGTGTTTCAAAATTTTGGAGACGAAAAAGCCATTTGAAATGCCTCGATTCCGTGAAAAATACTGGAAAGCACTTTGTGTAGTGTACAGGTGCAAATGGACTTTTTCTTATGTTAATGTATTGTTGGCTCATCCTTTCTGAACATTTTGTTGTTTGAGGTGAATTGATAAGTTTTTTTTCAAAGAAGTTACGAAGCCTTGTATTGGAGTATGTTTATGAATTTTGAACAATAAAAGACAATAATGAGTGTTCACCTTTTATTGTCACGCAATATATAAACTATTACTATCACTGGTATATGGGAGCATAAAGCCACTGATAAAAATGATGGCACAAAGCACTTTTTCTTCATTTTTGTCACAGATTCACAAACACAAGCTTTTCTTTTTTTTCACTGAATGAGAGCTTCACCGAATATACATAGGATGAGGTCTTTTGAAGGTATTTAATTGGTTTTTAACGTTTAAAAAAAATCCAAATGAAACAAACAGCAAAATTAAAACAAAACAAAATTTGAGGTTTGGAGTAGAACAAGACGGCGCTGTGTTGCCACATTGACACAGAAATCACATGAGATTTTGCTTGTTAACCAAATATTGTATGATTTAGTCTTGAATAAATAAAAACAATTGGCTCAAACTTGAATAAATGGATAGTTGATCAATTTGATTACTTTGACTTCTAGGTGGGTGAGGCATGTTCAAAATGTACCTCTATTGAACGTTTATGAGTGCGCTCCAATTCATCTCTCGACAAAAATAAGGCAAAATCCAAGACATTCAGTATGTTCATCAGTTCTTCATCATTCCTTTTATTTAGTTGTCTACTGAAAAGGCGAGCCGTGGTCGGTCGTGAAAGGGGCAGTTTGGTGACGATCTAACTCCTCAGCACGCTCGTGTTCAAAGCCACTCAAAATTTTTTGTCGGAATCCCAATTGTTTCATTTCTTGAATAAATGATTGTTGTTGTATTCATAAGTGAAATTCTGTACTGTACTGTAAAACAATATTGTAATTCATGCTATTTATAAGATCAATGTTTTCGTGTGGATTCGCGAATGAGGAGATATTTTTTTTTGTTTTTTTTCTGTGAATTCTTTGATGCCTACTAATGCCAAAAACAATTTTTTCAATTTTTTTTATCCATATTTATTCTAGAAAACTCAATTAATATCTGCTAATTTTCTAACGGTTTTATTCAAAATACTCTCAGGGAAACTACGTCACCGACACGTGATCCTGATCAACAAATGAAACGACTGGTGACGCCCCATTCTAAATTTTTTGCCAGGTTGTGAAATTAGCGTAGCATTTTATTTAGCTCTATAGCGCATCCACCAATGCAATTACTCGTACACCCAAGTCTATTAGGTAAATTTAGAACGAGCTGACAACGCCGCATCATGCGGGTAACCTAACCTTGTTTTGGTTGTTTACATACATCCGTGATTTGGGATTTGGGTACTGTTGCTTGTTACTGTTATTATTGTTTCTAAACATATTCCAATACACACACAAATTATGGAATGTCCATTTCCACCTGTCTAAGTTCTCCATCGAGTGCTTCAAAAATTTGGAGACGAAAAAGCCATTTGAAAAGCCTCGATTCCTCGATTCCGTGAAATATCCTAGAAAGAGTATACAGGTGCAAATGGACTTTTTCTTATGTTGAAATATTGTAGCCTCATCCTTTCTGAACATTTTGTTGTTTGAGGTGACTTGATAAGTGTTTTTTCGAAGAAGTTACGAAGCTTTGTATTGGAGTATGTTTATGAATTTTGGATAATAAAAGACAATATTGAGTGTTTACCTTGCATTGTCACGCAATATATAAACTGTTTCACTCGTATATGAGAGCATAAAACCCGGAAGCGGACACAAAGCACTTTTTCTTCATTTTTGTCACAGATTTAAACACAAGCTTTTCCTTTTTTTCACTGAATGAGAGCTTTACCGAATATATGAGGACTTTTGATTGGGTTTTAACGTATAAAAAAATGAAAAGTTTGCAGTTTTTGAGAAGCAAACTTGAAGCAAACAGCAAAACAAAACAAAATTTGAGGTTAGGTTAGGAGTAGAAGGAGACGGCGCTGTGTTGGTGTTGCCACATTGACACAGAAATCACATGAGATCATGCTTGTTAACCAAATATAATTTGATTTAGCGAGTGATTTAGTCTTGAATAAATGAAAAAAATTGGCTCAAACTTGAATAAATAAATAGTTGATCAATTGATTTGTTAATATATAACCCCACTCATCTATTTTTCCAAGTGAAACGTAACTGTGGCAAACGCGAAAACAAAAGGTTGTCTCTGTTCAATCGGGAAAGATGGAAAAGCTAGGGATAGTACGTCAGAGCCCGCCATTGAAATTGGTTTCAAATATCTATCAAAATTTCAAACAGCTCTAGTAAATTGACAAATTCACCAAATGACTTGAAACTCTCACAGAGTACTGTTTGAGCCATTCTAAAAAACATGTTTAAATCTGTTTGTTCAATTTCGAATTCATGAAACCTCCCTATTATTCATTTTTGGCAATAATCAATTTATCCCACATGTTCACCCAAGTAGCTGAAGAAGCTTTGATTTATATCCAAACCATATTTTCACAAAAAAAAACTGGACTGGTAGAGTCATAAAATAATACACTCATGATCCATTGAAAATTCTGTCTCTCCATATATCACTCACATAAGTGCCCATAAACATGTTTTCCTCACATAATATATTGCAAGTACAAATGACTACTTCAATATTAATAAAACTATATAAAACCTTTATGAATATGCCATTATGCTCCCATAGCCTGCTCGTAAAGGGCAATGTTTATAGTCATGGCTTTAGCAGAAGAGCCAATTTCGATATTTAATGCCTACAAATACATGGATATTTGATATCGAAACTGAGTTAAATCATGAACTGCTATTTTCATCTGTGAAGAATTTTCAAGCGATTAAAATTAACAAAAAACCTCGTCTGAAATGACAAAATCGCTCAATATAAAACCTACCCAATAACATTTAACTAATCACAAAACATTAAGGCTGCATCCACACTAACATCAGCATGTGCGTTGCGTTAAGCTTGGGATCAAACAATAAGGTGAAACCAAATAAATTAAATTATGTAGACTATCTTTTGAAAACACAAAGGTCAAAATTTAAAGATTTATCGCAACTTACCTTTGCACTGTTTAAATTACTAGGTAATTAAAAAAATCTAGATTACTCCACGGCTTGATAAAGGTTACACCAACACAAAAAAAAATGAAAAGCTCAATTTTTATTGTGTCATTTTTCCTGAAGCTGAAATGAAAGCGTCGAGCTATTTCACGAAAATTCGGCATAATTCAATTGATGCTGCTTGGGTTGGTAATATTTCTTTTTAAAATAATATATTAAGCTTTCACAGTCGAGGAATTTTCTGTTGGTAAAGGAAATGTATGGAGTTCAGAAGGTCCCTTTTACTTTGTGTAGAGAAATGGAAAAAAGTTGAAAGTGGTTATTGTATAAAATCGACATTGTCCTCCTGTATGAGAAATTCTTTCCTTACTTTAAGTTTCTTGTTGAAACATAAAAGACATGGGCTCAAGAGCTTCAATACATATGTATGAAACCCTCCATAAGAAGTCATGTAAAGACTTTTTCCATTCATTCGTGAAACTCTGCGATGACTGAAGAAATTTCCAGAATTAGAAATTAACTCGCAGGATTTTAGGATCAGATTTTAAGATAACGATCCCTCGGGTCCCATCTCAACACTCATTCCTTTTATCATTATACATTGTGAGAGAATCAACTCTTTTGAATAGACCCAATTCAACTTAATGTTGGTGATATCATCGTATCACCAATACACCCTTCTAAACTGATGTAGGTTATGGTTTTCTTCAATTAGTTTTCAAGCGCTCCGGTTAAAATACGCCACATCCTGAAACGAGTCGGTTAGTTGGGGATTTGTGGAGGTTGCACGTAACTTGCGCCAACTTATCACCTTGATTCCATTAATTTAAACCGCCACTAACAGAAATTACATACCTCAAATTGTCAACGTTGCCGCATGTAACCCAGCTCTTGCTACAAATGTGGCCTAATGGAATTCATAAATGGATTACTTAATCGGAACTTGAACATTACGTAGTTGATGCAAGACTGAAATTGTATGCTCTCAATTTCCATAACTATTGAAATATTTCCGTATTCATTCAATTTCCATAATACCTTATCTACATTTTGTATCCGAACATTAAAAACAGAATTTCGCGTTGCTGAATATGAAATGGAAACTTTTTCACAATCCAAATCATCATAAACTTGAATTGCTTCGCTGCTAGAGAAAAATTTTGTCTCCAGGGGTGTCATTTTTCGTGAAGTTTCATAAGTTGCATTGGATAGTTGAATAAGTGAAGGGAACTCGTTGGAAATGGTTGGAGTTTCGAGGTTTTGAGATAATTGGAGGTTTTTAGGGCAAGATTGAAATTCAAAGTGCAGATTGCAATCTTGTCATGGTAACAATAGATGAGTGGGGTTATATAGAAACAAATCAAACATTTTCTATTGAATATTCCGAGTAATCAAATTGATCAACTATTTATTTATTCAAGTTTGAGCCAATTGTTTTCATTTATTCAAGACTAAATCACTCGCTAAATCATATCATATTTGGTTAACAAGCATGATCTCATGTGATTTCTGTGTCAATGTGGCAACACCAACACAGCGCCGTCTCCTTCTACTCCTAACCTAACCTCAAATTTTGTTTTGTTTTGCTGTTTGCTTCAAGTTTGCTTCTCAAAAACTGCAAACTTTTAATTTTTTTATACGTTAAAACCCAATCAAAAGTCCTTATATATTCGGTGAAGCTCTCATTCAATGAAAAAAAGGAAAAGCTTGTGTTTAAATCTGTGACAAAAATGAAGAAAAAGGCTTTGTGTCATCATAGTTATCAGTGGTTTCCGGGTTTCATGCTCTCATATACCAGTGAAACAGTTCATATATTGCGTGACAATAAAAGGTAAACACTCATTATTGTCTTTTATTGTCCAAAATTCATAAACATACTCCAATACAAAGCTTCGTAACTTCTTCGAAAAAACACTTATCAAGTCACCTCAAACAACAAAATGTTCAGAAAGGATGAGGCTACAATATTTCAACATAAGAAAAAGCCCATTTGCACCTATATACTCTTATTAGGATATTTCACGGAATCGAGGCTTTTCAACTGGCTTTTTCGTCTCCAAATTTTTGAAGCACTCGATGGAGAACTTAGACAGGTGGAAATGGACATTACATAATTTGTGTGTGTATTGGAATATGTCTAGAGACAATAATAACAGTAACAAGCAACAGTACCCAAATCCCAAATCACGGATGTATGTAAACAACAAAAACAAGGTTAGGTTACCCGCATGATGCGGCGTTGTCAGCTCGTTCGCAATTTACCTAATAGACTTGGGTGTACGAGTGATTTCATTGGTGGATGCGCTATAGAGCTAAATAAAATGCTACGCTAATTTCACAACCTGGCAACAAATTTAGAATGGGGCGTCACCAGTCGTTTCTTTTGTTGATCAGGATCACACGTGTCGGTGACGTAGTTTCCCTGAGAGTATTTTGAATGAAACCGTTGGAAAATTAGCAGATATCAATTGAGTTTTCTAGAATAAATGGCCCAGATCGCATACCGGTTGAGTTGCTCAAACTGTTGGACGACAAAAGCATCACAGTTCTTCAGACCATATTTAATCGAATCTATAACACAGGCGAATATCCCGCCAAATGGTTAACATCGAATTTTATCCCCTTGCCAAAAAAGAACAATGCAACAAAATGTGAGGACCACAGATTAATCAGCCTCATGAGCCACACACTGAAGATATTCCTTAAGATTATCCACTACAGAATATCAATAAAGTGCGAAAGAAACATCGGATCCACACAATTTGGATTCAGACGGGGTTTAGGTACGAGAGAAGCAGTAGTTGCGACTCAAGTGCTAATCCAGAACTGCTACGATCAGAGAAAGGACATGTTGCTGTGCTTCATCGATTATGAAAAGGCGTTCGACAGACTCCAACATCATAAACTGATCCAAATCCTAAATAGATTGGACGAAGACCAAAAAGACATCCGTTGCATTCAAAGCCTATACTGGAACCAAATGGCTGACGTCAGAGTTGGTAACGATCGCACAGAAGCAAGACCAATTTGTAGAGGGGTAAGACAGGGGTGCGTCCTCTCCCCACTTCTGTTCAATCTTTATTCTGAAGCCATCTTTCAGGAAGCCCTAGAAGAACGCAACGTGGGCGTTAAAGTGAATGGTGTATGGGTCAACAATATTCGTTATGCGGACGACGCAGTTCTAATTGCAGATAACATGGAGGATTTGCGACATATGCTTGGGATTGTCGGTGAATGCAGTAAGAACATGGGTCTCAATATCAACACCAAGAAGACTAAATTTATGATAATTGCTCGAAAACCACAAGAATTTCAGAACTCAAGCCTAACATATGACAATCAACCAATAGAACGAGTAAATAAATTTAAATATCTAGGAACGTGGCTGTGTGAAAACTGGGAATCGAATACAGAAATCAAATGGCGGATTGAAAATGCCCGCAGTGCGTTCATGAAATTCAAAAAAGTGTTCACCAATACTGATTTCGATCTGGGCTTGAGAATTGGATTCGTCAAATGCTATGTCTGGACAGTGTTGCTTTATGGTATGGAGGGATGGACACTGAAGGTGAGCACTATGAACAAACTGGAAGCATTCGAGATGTGGATCTATAGGCGTATACTGAGGATTCCATGGACTGCAAGAAGAACCAACGATGAAGTCTTGAGATTAATCAATAAAGACCGCGAACTGTTAGACACAATTAAACGTCGAAAAACAGCATACCTGGGCCACGTAATACGTAACGAGAGGTACCAATTCCTGAAACTGATAATTGAGGGAAAGAGAGGAATCGGCAGGAAAAAGATGTCATGGCTCCGCAACGTCAGGCAGTGGACAGAACTGAGGACGATGCAAGAACTAATGCATACCATACGTAATAGGGAAGAGTGGACGAATATGATCGCAAACATCCATTAATGGATATGCAGCAGAAGAAGAAGAAGAATAAATATGGCTAAAAAAAATTGAAAAAATGGTTTTTGGCATTAGTATGCATCAAAGAATTCACAGAAAAAATACAAAAAAAAAAATCCCCATTCTCGAATCCACACGAAAACATTGATCTTATAAACAGCATGAATTACAATATGGTGTTACAGTTCAGTACAGAATTTCACTAATGAATACAACAACAATCATCAATATAACAAACGAAACAATTTGGATTCCGACAGGAAAATTTGAGTGGCTTTGAACACGAGCGTGCTGAGGAGTTAGATCGTCACCAAACTGCCCCTTTCACGACCGACCACGTGTCGCCTTATCAGTAGACAACTAAATAAAAGGAATTAAGAACTGATGAACATACTGAATGTCTTGGATTTTGCCTTATTTTTGTCGAGAGATGAATTGGAGCGCACTCATAAACGTTTAATAGATACATTTTGAACATGCCTCACCCAGCTAGAAGTCATAGAAGTGAAACTTATTTTTTTGCGGTTTTTAATGAATCTACGAAGGATTTTTTAAAAGTTCTTATAATCAAATTACATATTATTATACCTTCCACAAGCAAATATTTCCAAAGGCGAGGCAAATGCTACAATCCATTAACTTTTCATATTACGTGAAACGCAGGAGCATAAAAAGAATAGAGAGAAATATTGTTACAGGAAATTGGATGGACATTTTCTGTTTATTCAATGGCGATGCAATATTGAATTCTCTTCGAATGGGCTATGTAGCATTTTCAAGTCTATATTGCAGATGTATCTTCCGTGGGATCTTTTTACATATTGAGGGGTCCTTCGCATTTTCCAGGCCACTAAACAATTACTGCTTATTTCATAAATTATATAGATAAAAGGTTCTTGCATGCTACAAGCTAGAATAAAGTAGAAGATGGGATACAGGAAAGAATCGGGGAGCGTCCAGTAGGCACGATGCTGGGCGCCAGTTAATCACTCTTGTTGCTACTCTCAGGCGGGATCTATCCATGGTGGTTGAAGTTTTTGGTGAGAGCTTTATCAGTTTGGATGGATATTAATATGGGTCCGTACTAACAACTGAAAAAGACATGTAGGTGGCTTCCCCTGAGAGTAAGAGCCATACTAAGATTAGTTTCGAATTCGGCATACCAAAAAATCCCCAGATACCAACTTTTACCCCAATTTTTAATTCATAGTTATTATTTAAAAAATAGGAAAATTAAATTGAAACTTCAACACCCTGAACATCAAAAACGAAGGCCTTTCGGACCCATATTTATACATAACCTGTAAGTTTATTATTGGATCCTGAATACGTATCTGGAGTATTGACATGTCCTCATGTATAACTCTGTACAGGGGAGACACCACGAGTTATCTCTCCACTTTTGTGGTTGATCAAAGTGAACTCGATCTCAAAAACGTCCAGAGAACAAGGAATAAAGATGGTAGCATATGCAGACGATGTGGCAATCCTGGTGGTGGGCAAAAGCTTGTCAACCATCAGTGAAATCATGGGATCTACATTGAAGGAACTTTTCAAACTTGGACTAGACCCTTATAAGACAAATCTAGTACTGTTAACAATGAAATATAAGGTGCCCAACAGTTAAATGCCCTCCGGAAGACAAACTCTTAGGCTTTCCAATGAGGCAAAGTACCTATGAATCATCCCAGACTCAAAACTCTCCTTACAGAGGAAAAAATGTAGAGAGGCCTGAATGCATTATATATATGCAGAAGAATGATTGGTGAAAAATAGGGACTAAAGCCGCACATTATCCACAGGATGTATGAAGCGATCGTGAGATCCATAATTACCTACGGAGCCAAGGTATGGTGGAGACCCACTGACATGCACTCGAGCATGAAGATGCTCACGAAAGTACAAAGACTGACAATACTAAGAGCAATGGGAGCGAAGAACAGCACACCGCAGGCAGCTTCACAGGTCATTCTAAACTGCAGCACTGCCGCAAAGGAAGCTGTCAGACTGAGGGAGGCCAAATTATGGAAACCGGCAACAAGTGGACATTTAACGCTGCTCGGGAAAATCTTAGAGGCAATGGATTTCCAAGAGGCGTAGCTGCTACAAATGGCACCAGACCAAATGGTGACCAAGAACTCTGTTGAGAATAAGGTAGTGGTTGAAATACTTTCCAGATAAGACTGGAATAAAGACCCAATTATAAGGGAAAAAGAGATATCCATCTTTACAGACGCAGCAAAGACAAATACAGGCACAGGAGCAGGATTGTACTAAAGGAACTAAACATCCAAGAGTCTATCAAACTTGAGAAAGGATGTGGTATTCTGCATGCAGAAATCATTGCCATTGAAGAAGCAGCCAGCCTGCTGCAAAGACTGGACAACACAACAAAAGACGTCACAATGTATACAGACACCAAAGCAGCGTTGAGACTACTAGAATCAGAAACAGTAAGATCAAAGCTAGGGATGAGTTGCCGTGAGGCAATGTCTTGGATCAGGAATAATATGTTTGTTCTATGCAGGGTGCCTGGACATAGCAATATTGAAGAAAACACGATGGCAGATGGACTGGCGGAACTGGGACTAAGAAAATCCGAAGTCAAAATGGAAAGCACTTCGCTGCCAACGATCCAACTATTGAAAAATACAGTAGATAAAAACCTGGTAAACCTGCACAGCGACAGGTGGATCAATCGGAACGACTGCGACACAACGAGAGCTCTGTGGCCAAACTTGGATATGTAAAAACAAGGTGATTACCAGAGCAGAGCAAATGATCTGTGAGCACCCTTGTGGGAGTAATCACAGGACACTGTGAAATCGGAAACAAGCTCCAAAAATGAGACTGATGATTTCTGCAAGGACTGCATCGAGGAGGATGAGACGATAGAACATCTACTGGTCCACTGCCCAACTCTGAAAGAAGGACGCCTCAGGAATATGGGATGATAATACCTTGAAGACTTGGAGAAAGTGGCAAATGTAGACATCGTGTTGATTTTAAACTTCGAAAAAACCATAGGATGGTTCAGAGAGAGACTGCAGGTTAAGACCGAGAGGACACCTCTTCAAACAAGGGAACACAATGGGCAATTTGGCCTCCGAGTGAAAGCAATGTGAAGCAGGAAACTGCGGAGCAGAGCATATCCCTCGCAACCTAACCTAACCTCAATGTAAACAATACGACCCAATACAAAGCTTTATATCTGTTTTGAAAAAAAAAAGATATCAAATTAACCAAAAAAGTAAAATGTTCAGGATGAATAAAACCTCTATATTTTAGTATAGAAAAAAAATCATTCCATTTCTACCAGAAAACTCTATAGAGTGTTTTGAATTCCAAGCATATTCCACCCAATGTTAATTTCATTGCTAGTTTGACTACAAAATTTTGAGAACTTCAGTTTCCTGGTAGAAATGGAATTTCTCTTATGCTGAGATATTGAAGTTCCAATCATTCTGAACATTTTGAGTTTCTGATTAATTTGTTTTTTTTTTAAAGGATATATGAAGCTTTGTATACAAGGCTATGTTAACATTGAGTCTTTTGGAAAATAAGTCAGTGTAATATGTTCTAATCAAATATTATCATCGATTATATTGATACTATTATCAGTTATAATCTCCCAAGAGCTCGAACAAATATCCGGATTTTTAATTCTAGCTCGCGGGAGATTCGGCAAGAAAATTTCATGCCAAAACTATTTGAGAAGATTTAATAGTAGCGGCTGGATGTAGCTCCCATGCACCAACCACAGTGTGGGATTGTTGGGGACAGTGGGGACGGCAACACTGTAATCATATGGAAGCTACATTCAGATGCAAAGCCAGGGAGATTTCCACTTATTAATCTTTCAGTCACGTGATTATGAGCAGGGCGATTTCCGATAAAATTAGGTCGTTGCCATAGCAACATGTTAAAATGCAAGCCTATGATTGGTTAGAATCGACTGGTAGGAAAGTTCCAGAAATATATCATTTCCAAAACAATAATATCAAGTATTCGAATAATTTTTGCAAATTTGCATTTAAAATTTATCTAAAGAGAATTTCAAAGTGAAATTTCTTACATTGTTCCAGAGACCACAAAATGCAAAATATCCTTTCCAGAAATTTAAATGCACTTTATAATAAAATGCATACTTTTAAAAGAGAAATTGTACGGGAGAGTGAGAGCTGTTCTGAAGGTAATGGCAATATGCCAGCAGGAATCAGGCTTCAATTCTTTGAGGGTCAGCACTTCAATTTTTTGATGCGAATCAACTTTTTTTCTTGAAACGGATACATTTATGCTTTGGTAATGGTCGGTAAAACTTGGAAAATAATATATTCAAGTATACACTTGGACATCTATAAGCGTTTTCATGGGGTATGGTACCCCAACTGCCGCTAAACAGTTCGCATCTCAATGAATTGAGAGAGGAGAGTCCGCATATCACTCTCGAGGCTTATTCGTGTCAATCGAGCAGTACGTAAGCTCCTTTACTCACACTCCACAATTTCGAAGGCAGAGGATTGTCCTGCCCTTCGGCTAATCAGTCCACACAGACCGCTTCAGGTCACACAGACCACTACTATCGCCCAACAACACGTGGTTCCCCCACCCCAAAAGCACACTTGTCACACTGACACTCATTCAACTATGAACAACCTATGGCAACACCACAATGTTGCCAAGAGCTTAATATTTGACAAAACCTCATGTTGGTTCCCATGCTCTGTGACCTGTCGAATGCTATACCGAGTTTTTTGATAATGGTAAGGAAAATGAAGAAATATATTTACAATACAAGGGTTTAATTTGAAGAAATATGGATATAATGAAAATTCACATCAACCTGCTTTTATACTTGAAAGTTTGAAGTCGCAGTCACGTTCTATTTTTTCAATCGTAAGACAGATCTTCTTCAAAATGGCGCCCAATTGCCGTTTTTACATTATCAGCAGTCACTAATGTGTTGGGAAATGTTATACGTGCTTATTCATTGGGAATCCAAATAAATCGCACATTTTTGAGCCGCACTGTATAAGCTTTATGAACTGAAGATTTTAAGACAAAACATAATTTGTGTCCACGTAAAACATCACAAAAGCACAGAATATTAAACATAAAAACATACAGTAACTCCAATTCAATCTTAATTAAATTCATGAATTCAAATAGACCATAAAATTTTAAAAGCGCAGATTTATGCACACTAAAGCGAGTAAGCCCGGAAAGACGGAAATTGAATAATAAAGCGACTCGGAATATACCTATAATCTCCGATGCTGGAAATTTATCGATTGTGGATTGAAATGTATGCTGATCAAATCAATCGAAAACATTTTTCTGTGTATGAACGGAACAACTATGTTGATCATAGAACAAAAACTGTGAACATGTAATGATTTTACGGGGAATAGTGTCAAAATAATAGCCATTGCCTTAATAGCTATAAAGTTGAAGGCGTCATTTGATAAATTGGTTCAGATAGTCGTGAAAACACGGAGAAGAAATTGTGGCATCTTGTTCGCGATATTTTATGGCCATTTGTAGAGGGCTTTTAGTGTCAACTGGTTTTTACTAGGATACTAGAATACTCCGATAATTTGTTGAGATTATATGTTCAGGTTAAATTTTACCGCATTATCAATAGGAACAGGATGTTCTATTATAATTTCGAATGGCAGAGAGTGATCGCTTTGATACATCACCATCTATCCGTTTTAGACTTGTTTCAATCAAATAGATTGAATTTCACCGAAATAAATCAAAAAACCCAAAAAAAATCGGTTTAATTAAACGGCGGAATCGGGAAACAACTTCCGCAGTTGATCAAAAATATTCCTCAGAGGCAGTTATTCAAAAGTCCCGCATTCCTTAGAGACCATTTGCCAAAGCGTTTTTACAAAAATATTTCGTTCTATTTTTCCCAATAAAATCACACCATTTTAAAATGATTATATTTTGTTGGTTTTTGATGAAGTTTGTCTGAAAATGTTGAATAATAGTTGGGATGGGTTTCCAGATTCAGTGCTCACATTTCGTTGTTGCACTCTCTGAAGATGATAATATCGCCTTGGACGTGTTATAATCTACACTGTGGGCCAAATTAAATTAGAACCTAGTTTGATCCTCGATAACTTTTTTGTTTGATTATGGATTTAGATGAATTTTGGATATGATATTGGTCAATATGTTCTGGATGTTCCTCCAAAATTGAGTTTTCGAATTCAGGACAGGACCGGACTTACGACGTTTTTATAAAATTGGTGCATTTAAGCTCGTTGCAAAAACGAACTGCGCTACGTACAGACCAACTGATATAGTTTTTGAGAAGGACATTAGTGGGAAAAGGTATCCTGATAATATCAATATTTTAGAACCATAACCTAAAAAACTATGATTTTTTCTATATGATGGTGCTTGTCGGCATAAAAACTATTTCACTTCATTTTGATCAAAGTTTTTTAAAATTTCATAGCAACGTGGATTGTTTGTTAGAGATTTGTCGATTTTTTCACATTTTAGATTTTTTAATTTGGAAAAAAAATAATACCCAATTTTTATTTTTTTTTTCGTTTTGAAACTTTGTTTAATTTCACTCGATAATTTGAAAGGGGCCGCAACATTGCCGTGCATAAATGTTCTTTTCCATTAATCGTTTGATCGAGATTTTATCTTTCATAGATAGAACCATGTCCACGTATTCAAAATCAAACAGGCAAACTCTGGAATCTGAAAAATGTTAACAATTTTCAACAAACAATCCACGTTGCAGTGGAATTTCAAGAAATTTTGATCAAAACGTAGTGAAATAGTTTTAATGCCGACAAGCACCATTATATAGAAAAAATCATAGTTTCTTGGGTTATGGTTCTTAAATATTGATATTATCAGAATACCTTTTCCCACTAATGTCCTTCTCAAAAAATATATCAGTTGGTCTGTACGTAGCGCAGGTCGTTTTTGCAACGAGCTTAAATGCACCAATTTTATAAAAACGTCGTAAGTCCGGTCCTGTCCAAAATTGGAAAACTCAATTTTGGAGGAACATCCAGAACATATTGACCAATATCATATCCAAAATTCATTTAAATCCATAAACAAACAAAAAAGTTATTAAGGATCAAACTAGGTTCTAATTTAATTTGGCCCATAGTGTATAAAATTCATAACAAAACCACTCAAAAACAAAACATTTCCGAGGTCATTCTGATATTTTGCTCAGATTATCAAGTTCATGAGAGAATCACAAGAAATAGGATATTCACCGTTATATGTACAGAACACCTGTCTGCCTCGATAACTTATGGATCCGATAAGGTGACATAATATCGATAAACCAAAATGATTGTTTATCCAATCAATATACTTATCGAATCTTATCGATATCTTGTTGTAAAGAATACTGATAATTGCGCAAGAATCCCACTCATCACATTTCATTAATTCAATGAAAAACGAAATGCGAATCCTCATTAAAATGGATAGACGGTCTTTTAAAAAAAAGGTCTTGTTTGGTGAGTGAGCTTGGTGGGATAAAAAAGCGCCGACATGTATTGTTCGAAGAGTTGAAATATGCAAAGAGTTATTTGAAAAATTACTCTCAAGCGTTTGGATGGGATAAAGTCATTTGATATTTATTTTGTGCCCATCACAAAGACGAAGTAAATTGAGATAAATAATAATTGTTAACTCAGTGGAACACTTTATCCTCAATAATTGTCCTTTATTTGATCCCCACCAGAATCTCAATATACAGTGAGGACGTAAATAGTCCCCCCCCCACTAACTTTTGAACGCATTAATATTTTTGGCTCAAAGGTGTTGTTCAGGGTAGGCTTTACTAAGTTTTGACCTCCAAAAAAAAATTTCAACTGTCAAACTGACAGCTGGGCACCATTTTGAAACAAATTATTAAAAGGAAAAGAGGGTCATGTGATACCTTATTTGAAAGGTCCTTCCATTCTCTTTTCACCCCCAAAGTTTGAAGTCCTTATTATTTTTCATAAGGAAATGACGCTATATCTAAAATAAATTATTTGTGTCAAAATACTATCTCTAATTCTAAAAAAAACTTTATTAACAATGAAAAAACTAACCTATAACATGAGTGATTGTTTCTACAACAGTATTTAATAAAAAATTTCAAAAAAACCTAATACTAAAGATAATATTAGACACAAATAATTTATTTTCGACATGGCGCCATTTCCTTATGAAAAATAATAAGGACTTCAAACTTTGGGGGTGAAAAGAGAATGGAAGGACCTTTCAATAAAGTATCATATGACCTCCTTTTCCATTTAGTTTTTTGTTTCAAAATTGTGCCCAGCTGTCAGTTTGACAGATGAAAATTTTTCTTGGAGGTCAAAACTTAGTAAAGCCTACCCTGAAACACAATTCCAAATTTGAGCCAAAAATATTAATGCGTTCAAAAGTTAGAGGGGGGGGGACTATTTACGTCCTCACTGTATGTGTATAGTCTCCAAGTTCGATAAACCCAAGGTTCTGTTATGATTGAAATTACTTGGGAGTTCTCGTGTCTTTAACGCTTTGATAATAAATTACCGTTTTAGGAAAACAGTATTTTAATACCATATTATACTATAACTAGCAGTATCCGTCACGGCTTCGTCCGCAATGGACAATTTGCATATTTTTTGGAAATATGAAAAATATTAGGATTAGTGAGTGCTGATGCCATTGATGTTTGAAAATCAACCCACGACCTCAATTAATGATTAATGAGCGCCAATCAACACCCACCACGTCACAGAATAGATTAGCTATCTCTGTCTGGCGTATTGACTGAGATGACTCTCTCTCTCTCGGGAGGGTAATATGGCCCCTCCCCGTTTTCGATCATACAGTGAAATTTGCGTTTTCTTTTTTATTTATTTAGTAAATTTTTTGGTATTTTGGAAATTTTTATTCGCTGATGACATTCAAATATTGCGTAGAATATAGAATACGTATATAAAGTTTCAAGTCATTTGCAAATGTATGCAAATTGTCCATTGTTTTAATTTTATCGAATATTGTTGAAAGCAAAAATACATTTTTTCAATTGATTCATGATTTTTCACACCCCCACCCCGTTTACCCCCTCAAGGGTTAAATTTCAAAAAATAACGAAACATGTGTTTAATCAATTTCATGCAAGATTATTGATATGAAGTTTAAAGAGTATGTGACAGAAAATACAATGTTTTATTGATTTATGATTTTCCACATCCCCCACCCCTTCAAGGGTTGAATAAGAACAGTTTCAACATTGCTGTGACAGAACTTTTTCATTTTTCCAGGAATTTCCCACTTTCTTTTTCACAATGACGACTTTTACCAGAGAATTGTGTAATTTTCTTGGATGTTACGACATTTTGATGGAATTTCAATATTGCTGCTACGGAATCACCACTTTTTCCAGTAATCTCTAACATTCTCTCCCAGAATTACTTTCACCAGAGAATCGCGTTATTGTCCCCGAATTTACGACATTTTTTATGGAATTTCAACATTGCTGCTACGGAATTAATACTTTTTACCTGGAATTCCCAACATTCCCTTCTAGAATTTGCAAGATTTTCCTCGTAATTGCAATATTCTTTGAAGACAACATTGCTGCTCTATGTTAGAATTATTTCTTGTCCCTTGTTGATGATCAAATTGAAAGAGGTACCTCTTTCAATTTGACTGCTGCTCTATTTTTTCCAGATATTACCAACTTTTTCTCTCAGAATTACGATTTTTTTTGAAAAATTGCGAGATTTTTATCGAAGCTCCAAAATTTTTCAGTTCAAGATTTACTTAGGAATTCTAGCTAACTTTTCCAAAATTACGTTTTTTTGCAAAGGAACTACACATTTTTTATCGGAATTAACATCAAATTGTTCCGGAATTACTACCAACATTCTTTCAAGAATCAAGACTTTTTTCTATACTAGGAATTGTGAAAATTTCCTATGGGTTCCATAATTCTTTTTTGAGTTTCAACATTGCTACTAAGAGATTACCACTTTTTTCCAGGAATTTCCAAAACTTTTTTCCAAAATTACGATTTTTCCAAAGAATTGTGAAAATTTCCTCCGAATTCTAACATTTTTTGTAGTGTTTCAACATTGCTTTTATAGAATTACTACTTTTGTCCAGTAATTCCTAATATTATTTTCCAGAATCACGATTTTTACTGAGGGAGTTTTTTTGTCGGAATTCCAACATTTTTTTCATATCAAATAATTGTTACGGAACTACTACTTTTGTCCAGTAATTCCTAACATTATTTTCCAGTATCACGATTTTTACTGAGGGAGTTTTTTTGTCGGAATTCCAACATTTTTTTCATATTAAATAATTGTTACGGAATTACTACTTTTTTCCAAAAATGTTCATAATTTTTTTGGGATTAAGATTTTTGCAAAGGAATTACGTGTTTTTTTGTCGGAATTCCAACATTTTCAAGATATTTCAATATTAAATTGTTCCAGAACTACTAGTTTTTTCCAAGATCACGGTTTTTTAAAAGAAATCAAGTGTATTTTGTCGAAATTTCAACATTTTCAAGGAGTTTCAATATCAAATTAGACCGAAATTAACATTTTTCCACAAAAAATATCTATACTTTTTTCCGGGATTACGATTTTCACAAAGGTATTACGAGTTTTTTATCGGAATCCCAACATTTCCAGGGATTTTAAATATTAAATTGTAACGAAATTCTACTTTTTTCCAATAATATTCATAATTTTACCGGGATTACAATCTTTGCAAAGGAATCAGGTATTTTTTGTCGGAATTCCAATATTTTCCAAGAGCTCTATTATTAAATTGTTCCGGAGTTACGACCAAAAATACATTTTTTTATTGATTTAAAAATTCTCACACCCCCACCTCGTTTACCCCCTTAAGAGTTGAATTTTGAAAAACGACGAAACATGTGTTCCATTGTTTTCATGCAAAATTATTACTATGAAGTTTGAAGTCGATGTGATCAAAAATACAATTTTTGATTTATTTATGATTTTCCACACATGTAACATGTACTAAATTAATTTCATTTGAGATTATTTATACAAAGTTCCAGGATGATGTTACCAAAAATACATAATCTTTTATGAATTAATGAATTTTCTCACCTCATCTCCTTCGAGACCGACTTTGACCCCCTTATGGGTTGAATTTCAAAAAATAACGAAACATGTGTTCAATCGATTTTATTCAAGATTATTTATATGAATTTTTAAGTTGATGATACCAAAAATACATAATTTTTCATCAATAATATATGATTTTTTCCACTCCCAACCTTTTCACCCCCTTAGGAAAAAAAAATCGCATGACCGTTCCTTAGCAAACCTAGTTATATATTTAGCAGAACATCTCTTCAAAATTTCATCGCTCTATCCATAATAGTTTTGGCTCGGCATTGATGAGTCAGTCAGGACAAGCTCTTTTATAAGTATAGATAAGTGTGATAACTGGGTAATTACCGCACGAGAGTGAAACTGGCAAACCAAACCGGTGAGGCGAGGTTTGTAATCACTTCAGGGTATTACATACATTATTTTATCGACAACCGTGAGAAATAATAACTTGTTGCTGGAAACAACGTGCGGTAATACAATTGGTAAATCACGGCGAGCGGTAATATGGTACTTACCACACCCAAAATCGTGTATCTTGTATATTTTGCAAATGTTAGGATACACCGAACGTATAAGTTTTGAATTTTTTATTAAATGAACTTCAGCATTCGAATTTCAGTTACCAATGCCCATATCCACGAAAATACCAGATATCAAAAAAATGAACATCTGTTTACAAATGCCGATTGCACTTTAGCTGGGCAAATTTATACAAAGCAATTTGCAGGGATCTGTTTCGCATTTTCCAGAACTTTACCGAGGTTTTTCCAGTAAAACCAAGCAACACAATTTGTGCATTTGAAATTTGATGGAACCAAGTTTACAGGAAATATTTAAAGTGTGCCAAAAGTCAAATTAGTGACGGCTGAAACAGACGACTAACGAGTCAGCTGAATGTTTGAGGTAAATATTGATCATGATGAAACTGTTAATCTCTATAGCCCACATGGTTGGTTGAAGATAAATAAACAAATTAGTTAGCATCTTTTAAAAAATTGAGAGTAAGAGATACAAGGTCGGTTGAATCGAGGCAAAGTTGTGCAATTTTAGTCTCAAAAAAAATGCCGCGTCGAATCTTCAAATTCCGACAATAACCATTTTTTTTTCGAAATCCTCTTTCATTTTGTCCTTAGTTGAAAAGATAATGGAAAACGAATTACCTATTTCATGTCTGTGGATTAAAAAGTTAGGTTCGTATTTGAAAAAAAAATTGATGATGGTTGAGAGAATTCGAAACGCCGGATTTCAATTTCGACCATTCTATCTTGTAGAGCTGAAAAAGTGGCCATGAAAATAATATGTCATTCGTTTTCAATCATCTAATCAATTCAATCATAAGTTCAGAGAGCTTTGCCTCCATTTAACCGAGATCCCCATGCATACATACTGCATAGCAGTAACCTCTCTTGATTATTTGGCATCCTCAGAGACAAAACATAAAATAGGTTAATTATAATTAATAATAAGCAAGAGAAAAATCATTTCGAACTCTTTCCTCAGTCAGACCAATCAACGAAATGTTCTACCTATTAGGCTTCATCAGCGCAGATTTATGGTCAGACTAAAGAAAACAACAGTGAAATGAGTCGTGTCTATCAGACAAGTGAATAAACTGTGGTGTTACCTATATCACCAACAACTAGATGCATGGTTCGCAACTTTAGTGTAGATCTCCACCATAATGACATCAAGCGGTGTTCACTTGAAGTACGAAAAGAAGAGTTGGAGTTTTCAAGAGCAATCATACGTTATAATACGCAGTCTCATTTAATATAACTTTCTTCCTAATGAAAAGAAGTTTGCCTCTGATGGAAAGCTCTTTGTTTATAAACTTGCACCACTCCAATAAATTCCCCATGCACTCTCCGCAAACCTACGCCAACATGCACCAGCACTAAAAGTTCCCAGCAAGAAGATTAAGCTCAGATAAGCATAATCTTAATCTCAAAAATGTCCTGTTTTTCTAGCAAACTCGCGATGCTGAAAGTTAAGTTAATTATATAAGTCGGCTGAAACTTCCGAACATAATTCTGCTGATGCAAGTCTGTCCTGCTTTTCAGGGATTGGGATTATATACGCTATATTGTTCTAATTCAATGTCTATAGTACAGCTATTGATACCATTAATTACGAAATTGATTTGATGAATCCATAATACCGTAAGGATAGCAGAGACAATGTTGATTTTTATTTACATACAAAAATGTCGAATCATTCTTAGGTTTTCTATCATGTCATGATTTGATGAATAATGACGAAGCCTATCATAATTAATTTGGAATGACATGGTTACCTGAATTTTCCAATGTTTAGATAGTTTGAAAAATGAAAAACAAAGTGTGCAATCACCAATTTCAATCAAGGCCATTTATCTGTTTACTGCATGGATGATTAATTTTGGTGTAATGCTTAGAAGGACAGAATTGGTTAAATAATTTGTCTTTTCTGAGCGAAATCCGACTGGGTAGACGTTATCTGGAATGTCGATTGAGCAAGAAAATACACAGAGCTGTTGGTTTGATAAATCAACAACTAGAAACTGCCTGCGATTGTGCTTTACAAAATTTGGTTTATGTGCTTTAAACTTGATCTTTTGTTTTGAGTGTTTTATGAGGGATGCCAACTCAACTTCAGTTACCACCTAATAGTGACATAAGGTTTATAAATTACTTTCCTTCTCATACAGGGTTGTCACACTTTTGAATAAATATGGTACCTACGCTTTCTAGTCCTTGCTGAAAATTCTGTGGACTTCATTATTTCCTTCTCTAACAGATGTCTTGATGTCAGCTCTTCCAAGGATTGGTTCTCACTTGGCACAGACTCCTAAATCGATCGGAAGTGTTGAATATTCTGGTAATGACACCATTATCATTTCATGTGTACGTTTCTCCAGCAGTACGTAATCTTATTTGATTCTCTGTATTTTGGAAATGAATGTGTGGAGACTGAAGAGTCTCCATAAGGAAAAATCTCTGTTGGAGTAGATGTACACTTACTGCACTGTCCCCGCCATAAACAGTTTTTGATTTTGTGACGCTACCAGAGAAGAAAATATCGTATTTTCTTTATCTCGAGCGCCACCCTTTGGATAAACGTGGTAAAGGGCCTACAGTAACTATCGCTGTGAATTCCTGTCTGGAGAGTGCTCTACCGAGCTTTAAATCGGAGCTCGGGTTGTACAAAAATAATCTTTGTGATGTCCGTCAGATAATCCAACTGATCCACGATCAGTTATCAAAATAAATAAAACAAAAAGCCAATTTATCACACTGGGTAAAGATTTTTATGGCGTCCCCGATCAGTAAATTATCTTCGTATAAAAGAGCTTGCCCTGACTGACTCATCAACGCCGAGCCAAAGCTATCATAGATAGAGCCATGAACATTTCAATAGATATTCTGCTAAATATTTTTATGTGGGCTAAGAAAGGATTTCCCGATTTTTTTTTCAAGGGAGTGAAAAGGGTGGAGGTAGGAAATATATATATTGATATATTGATAAAAATTATATGTTTTTGGTTACATCAACTTGAAACTTGATATAAATAATCTGGAATGAAATTGATTTAACATATGTTTCGTTATTTTTCGAAATTCAACCCCTAAGGGGGTCAAATTCGGACTTAATAGATTGGGTGGAAAAAATCGTTAATTGATGAAAAATTATGTATTATTGTTAGCATCATGTTGAAACTTCATATTAACAATCCTGAATGAGATTTATTGAACACATGTATCGTTGTTTTTCAAAATTCAACCCTTAGGGAGGACAAGTCAGGCTCAAAGGAGATGGGGTGGAAAACAATATATTTTACTGACCTCTTATTTCAGAACAAATTCGAGGGCAAGGTGAAATAACTTATTTTTGGTCACATCCTTATTGAGTTGGTCAGAGTGAGGGCGTGGGAAATCATAAATCAATAAAACAATCCAGTTTTGGTTACATAAACTTCAAACTTCATATCAATAATCTTGCATGAAATCAATGAAACATGTGCTTTGTCGTTTTTCAAACTTTAACCCTTAAGAGGGTAAACGGGGTGGGGGTCTGAAAAATCCTGAATCAATGAAACGGGTGCTGTTAGTTAGTATACTAAAAGAAACAGAACAATCTCTGAATCGGCAAAGAAACATCACCAGAAAACAGCAGAAACTTGTCCAACGGCGTGGGGGTACATGTGGTGCGGACCACAGGTGCATTCGAAACATAGCGTGGAAATGTGGAACGGGCCACAAAAAACATTTGATATAGAAAAGCAACGCGCGAGTTTGACGAAAAAAAAAAGACAAATTCAGTTGATGTGACGGGAAGGAGGCTCTACAGTGGGCGAACTCGAACGGTTTATGGATTTCAAACAAAACGCGGTTTTAAGAATTTTAGTGCTAATTAACCCCTTCCTTAACAAAGTGTACGAAACCCCTGAATTCTACGGCGAGAAATAATATAAATACCCACCACTGGACATTAAGAAATAATATTTGCCAGGAACTTATTCTCCGTTTCCTGCAAAAATATCACTTCTCCATAATGTCCTAGGCAAATTTTCTCTCCGAATGCCAGCTTATTTTGTTCAAAACGGACAACGAAAAATCCACAAAACACCGGAAAACTATATCAAACACGAAAAGTACTCAATCTCTTGGTATTTAGTTGAAGTTTTTGAAAATTGGATCGATCGCCTAGACGGGACGGGTTCTTGTGCAGCTGTACTCGACCACTGTTAACCATCAATTGCTAAATTCGCAGCTAAACAATTTTCTTCAAGTGGTGCTAAAATATGCATTCCGATGCGTTTGGTATACTCTGAAACGTACGACGGGTTCAATTTGATAAATTAACGATATTTTTATGACACGCGGCGCACGGAAAATGATATTTTAAAGAAAATTTACTACCAGTCAATTCTAACCAATCATAGGCTTGCATTTTATTATGTTGCTATGGCAACGACCTAATTTAATCGGAAATCACCCTGCTCATTATCACGTGACTGAAAGATTAATGAGTGGAAATCTCCCTGGCTTTGCATCTGGATGTAGCTCCCATATGATTACAGTGTTGCCGTCCCCACTCTCCCTAACAATCCAAACCCAACCCAACTTTCACAGACAGAGATAAGGCAAACGGCAACACTGTGGTTGGTGCATGGGAGCTACATCCAGCCGCGAGAGCTTGACAGCTGTTAAAAACACTGACAAATATTTCTGATGAATGATTTAT
The DNA here is from genome assembly GCA_958502075.1 of Orchestes rusci. Classification (NCBI taxonomy): domain Eukaryota; kingdom Metazoa; phylum Arthropoda; class Insecta; order Coleoptera; family Curculionidae; genus Orchestes; species Orchestes rusci. Next base: position 2,074,806 of record OY293307.1, on the reverse strand, counting down.
TTTCAACTTCCAATACAAAGTTGCAATGTTATCAATTATGGACAAGATTGGTTATAACTTTCAAATGTTTTATAAAATCCTGATTCCCTTCTTTCTTCCTCAATAGCGAGTAGAGTAAGGAGCCGTTGGTTTCTTCCACTAAATGCGAGGTGAGTCCTGGGTGATGTTTTTTCCAATGATCAGGTTTGGCATGAAATTTTCTTGCCGAATCTCCCGCGAGCTCAACTTAAAAATCCGGAAATTTGTTCTCGTTGCGAATTTTTCAAGAAAATTCGCAACTCGACAAAATTTCCGGAAATAATTCGCGCTCCGGGGAGATTATGAGTGAAAATTTCCTACCAGTCAATTCTAACCAATCATAGGCTTGCATTTTATTATGTTGCTATGGCAACGACCTGATTTTATCGGAAATCACCCTGCTCATAAACACGTGATTGAAAGATTGATAAGTGGAAATCTCCCTGGCGCTTTGCATCTGGATGTAGCTCCCATATGATTACAGTGTTGCCGTCCCCACTCTCCCTAACAATCCCAACCTAACCCAACTTTCACAGACAGAGATAAGGCAAACGGCAACACTGTGGTTGGTGCATGGGAGCTACATCCAGCCGCGAGTGCTTGACAGCTGTAAAAAACACTGACAAATATTTTTGATAAATGATTTATTTTCAACTCCCAATACAAAGTTGCAATGTTATCAATTATGGACAAGATTGGTTATAACTTCCAAATGTTTTATAAAATCCTGACTCCCTTCTTTCTTCCTCAATGGCGAGTAGAGTAAGGAGCCGTTGGTTTCTTCCACTAAATGCGAGGTGAGTCCTGGGTTATGTTTTTTCCAATGATCAGTTTTGGCATGAAATTTTCTCGCCGAATCTCCCTAGAGCTCGAATTAAAAATCCGGAAATTTGTTCTCGTTGCGAATTTTTCGAGAAAATTCGCAACTCGACAACATTTCCGGAAATAATTGGAGCTCCGGGGAGATTATAAGTGAAAATTTCCTACCAGTCAATTCTAACCAATCATAGGCTTGCATTTTATTATGTTGCTATGACAACGACCTAATTTTTTCGGAAATCACCCTGCTCATAATCACGTGACTGAAAGATTAATAAGTGGAAATCTCCCTGGCGCTTTGCATCTGGATGTAGCTCCCATATGATTACAGTGTTGCCGTCCCCACTCTCCCTAACAATCTTAACCCAACCCAACTTTCACAGACAGAGATGAGGCAAACGGCAACACTGTGGTTGGTGCATGGGAGCTACATCCAGCCGCGAGTGCTTGACAGCTGTAAAAAACACTGACAAATATTTTTGATAAATGATTTATTTTCAACTTCCAATACAAAGTTGCAATGTTATCAATTATGGACAAGATTGGTTATAACTTCCAAATGTTTTATAAAATCCTGATTCCCTTCTTTCTTCCTCAATGGCGAGTAGAGTAAGGAGCCGTTGGTTTCTTCCACTAAATGCGAGGTGAGTCCTGGGTTATGTTTTTTCCAATGATCAGTTTTGGCATGAAATTTTTTTGCCGAATCTCCCTAGAGCTCGAATTAAAAATCCGGAAATTTGTTCTCGTTGCGAATTTTTCAAGAAAATTCGCAACTCGACAAAATTTCCGGAAATAATTCGAGCTCTAGGGAGATTATGAGTGAAAATACTACATCAATTAACTGAAAATAGACTGTCATCCAACAGAATATCGCGATTATTGCTTATTCACGAGAATTCTCTATTTGGGATCCTACATGAGCTTTTTCACTCCGGAGTTAGTTTCTATGTCTGAAGGCTACAATAAAATATCAGTAAATGCATAGTGAGTTTCCTCATGATATGTATGTAAGAATCAATCAGATGCCTAGGTGTTGTTTTATTTGCTGACTTTTCTTTCTAAGTTCTATCAATTAAAACATTACTATATATGGTATTTTTCGATTAACATGATCAATGCCACCAAGCGCGTGGTTATGTGATTTGCTGGTGACCAAATATGGATACCAGCAAACTACACTACTTTAGTTCGTTATCGAATTGTTTATTTTCAGAATATTGAATAGTTATCCAACCCATTGAACAACCCCAAAAAAAAACCAAACCGATTGAACCAAACGATTTCGGTAAAACCGCGGCTGCACCGCCATCAAGTGCATAACGTTCGAGAGCAATTTAATATGAGCAAACTTCGCAAAATAGGTTTCAAACGATATATACGGCACTGCTTTCCAAACAGTTTTAGGCGAAAGCTTCAAAGAAACTTCTATCGCCTCCAGTAGTTAGGCTTTGCATTATATGAATTGTTTGAACTTTAAATTACCTGATTGGAGCTTCATTCATCTGGCGTTGTAGTGATTGGAGTTCACAGTGTATGTGTAAAGTAGCGCTAGTTTGTTGAATCCTTTGACAGATAATAATTCCTATTATTGAACTCCTAGAAGATGTGTGATGGATTTTCTAAGAAAGTTTTTTGAAAGGGCTTCCTTGTTGCTGTTCCGTAATTTGATGATGTATTCAGGAGTATCATGACCTAGCCTCACGAGCTGGATGATTATAATTCACATTAAAGTTAGTTCCGATCAACTCTTACAGGATTTTCTGGAATAGTTATAAGTCACGATCTCAACTTCAAACCTCATTGTTTCACATCTCTGAGTAAATCCCTTAAACAATTCAGGCCATTTGAACTGCTCGAAATCGAGAGTATCCTGTCGAGCCGACAATTTATTTTCTATTAAGTTCATCCAGTTTTTATTCGGCAGAGCCCGTAGAAAATCTTATAAAAAAGAGATTTAGAATAAAGAGATTTGCTTCGTTGTTTTTGTTTAGAAAGCAATTTCGATGAGTCTTCCAGACTGTTGATCCGAAAAAGTATATTCAATTCCGATGATGTTATCTTCATCTCGGATGTGTTGTATAGATTAACAAGGGATAATAGTTTGATCTTCATCATCGGTTATTTGGGATGTAATATCGGAATTTTTGTTACCCCAGTGGCACAAAATCTTCAATCAATTCCTGATTAAACGGGGAGATTCTGTCCTCTCCGCAACCGGAACACCTGAACAAACAGCTATACAAGCCCTTTACAAAGTTATAGAATGTAGAACAGGGATGGCACAAACTTGAACACTGAATCGTGGTTTTGTTGTGTTTCATCTCTTTTGAGAAACTATTCTGTGCCTCACAGCAGTTAATTAGGTATACATGACCGTCTGTGAATACTCCGGTGATTTTAGACAGGGAGGAAAAATCGTAATTTTCCTTATCTCGGGCGCCACCCTCTGTATTAAAGAGGTAGATTGCCCACAGTGCCTATCCGGTAGGTTTTAGACAGTGGGTGTCTCTAAAAGGAGATAGATAGAGGGTGTCAAAGTTGAAATAACTTTAAAAATAATCGTTATTTTGATGGAATTTGGTATATGAGGATTGTTTGACACCATCATATTTACAAATAAAAGGTTTACCTTGTAAGAGTGGCACTTGAGGTAACCAATGCAATGTGTACGATAATAAAACGATTATTTTATAGAAACGTTATGTAGGATGCTTCGGGTTGTGATAATCACAATCAATTGAACAGTAAATCTAAGCGCGGCGTACGGAAAACGATATTTTAAAAGAAAGTACGGTATCTCTTGATAGACAAATAACCGAGTTACGGGAAAACGTGAATTGATTGAATAATGCCTGAATTACATTCAATTTTCCTTTGAAGTTGAAGCTTACCAAACGGGAATCATGAGCTACCATCCACATTGAATTTGGTGTAAGTATGACTTTGAAAACAAATTCCATGTACATGGTAGGATATTATGATTCCCATTTGTCAAGTGGAAATCTCTCACTTTCACTTCAAAGTGAGATTGAATGTAAACCTTACATCAAACCTAGTAAATGTATTTGAGAATTCTGGAGCTTCACTTACAAGGAAAAATGCGGATACCATGCAAAATTTTATTGAGCTATGCTTGAATCTGAAAAATATAAAAGGAGTCTCCTCCCACTCGGTGTGGATTTCCAACGTACAGGGTGTCTATTTAAGAATGGCAAGGTGCCAGATCTCAGAAACTATGCATCCGAGAGACTTGCGGAAAAAAAATTACTGGGTAATATGGAATAGAGAAAATGCTGGAAATGTATCAGAAGTTCCCAAGATCGCCACAAGATGGCGTAACGGTGCTATCAAAACACAAAATCGCTGTTTTTCCGTGATTTTTAGATACAAACAAATATTAATGATTTTTTTTTTGTTTTTTTTGTTTATTTTTTTTTTAATTTTTTTGATTTTTAAAATATATAAAAATAAATTAACCATTACATTTGATTTTTTTGAAAAAAACTCAAAAACATACTACCATTTCAGTTAACGCGATCTAGCGGCGACGGCGAAGGTCAAACATTCAAAACCAAAAAAGTTTTTTGAAGTGCAGATCATGCTCTTTCATGTGAGACCAAGATCGCGTCAATCGGTTGGGTTGTTTCAAAGTTATGAGCATTCTTGCGTTGTAAGGTTTGACAGCTGATACCTGTCTTATTTGACATGTTAGGAAAAAAAATCAGAAAAACAAATTTGAAGGAAATCTTTCAAGGAATCCATAGCGGTACTCATTTGTATTTGTTTGTATTCAAAAATCACGAAAAAACAGCGATTTTGAGTTTTGATAGCACCGTTACGCCATCTTGTGGCGATCTTGGGAACTTCTGATATATTTCCAGCATTTTCTCTATTTCATATTACCCAGTAATTTTTTTTCCGCAAGTCTCTCGGATGCCTAGTTTCTGAGATCTGGCACCTTGCCATTCTTAAATAGACACCCTGTACACTGGGTAGTTATGGTGTTTGTAATAGTAACGTCTGGTGGAAGTCCTAATAAGGAAAACAAAATCAATAACAGCTACCCAACAATTGACGAGGAGGCCAACCATTCCGGAAAGGTGTCTTTTGAATACGTACGTTTTCAGATGTCAAGCGAAGCGGAGCCGGAGTTGCCCCCCCTCCCGGCATCTTCTTACGGAACGACGTCACAGCCTGGTTTTCTGGGTTAGTTCATGAAGAAGCACCACCCAGGCCTCCTTTTTCTCCGCCTGGCTTCATTCCAGAAACGGCGCAAACAGAGCGGGCGGACATCAGGTGAAAACGGAATTGCCATCGCGCTGGCCTACATCCTCACCCTGCATGTACGCATTTAAACATTCCGGCATAGGATTCGGTAATCGGTCGATTTCATCCTGTCGACTAATCAAAGGGGAAGTGTCGAAACCGATACCAGAATGTTGAGCGGTACTGAAATCCAGGTCCGAATGTGGATGTCGATTGACGATAACACGACTAGGCTAAGTGCGCATTAATACTTACTGGATACGGCTAGCGATGAGGTAGGATAACCCTGGATGGAAATTTTAACGAAAAGTTTAGTTACTATTGTTTGAAAATCTAAACAGGCTGTATTCAACGGCGAGCCACTGTTGAGAGCAGCCAAGCCAAAGAAGCCATCCACTCTTAAGCTTGGCTGCTCTCTGCAATGACTGGGTCACTTCTTCTCGTGCATCTGCACCCAATGATGTCTGGATTACTTCTGTCTAGACCCCGTCTTAGCTGACTCTCCCAGTCAGTAGGTGGGGAGGTGGAGGGAAATATTGTGAAGACAACGTGCGCAGAAACGCAAGGCGCACGAAATTCATACCTCCAACTAAATTACCATTTTTGCCATGGGCCAAAAATGAGACAGTCAAGCATGTCATTGTGTTATTGTGAAAACCATTGCTGGCATCTGGTTTCAGATAACATGAAAAACAGACGCACAGATCGTTTTCTTGAAATTTCAATATTTCGAAAAAAGACGACCTTTCCGACTTTTTATACAGGCAGAAATAAATTGATTGGAGCTTTATATGAATTTCATGCTTCCATGCACTCAAAGCTTCCTGACTTTCTATATAGGCTGCAGCAAGTTGACTTCCAATGTTTTCTGCTTGATTTGTCTTTGAATCTGATAATTGAATATGTGCATAATTCATTATTACATATTATTCGCCGTAAGACCGTTTACAAAGAAAATTCACTATTTTTATTGTTCAATAAAATCCTTTGTGAATAGAAAGTTACAAAACATAGTTCACACAAATTTGACCATATAAACATGAAACTATCTGCAAGTTTGAGGCTCGCAGCAAACATTTCCGGAGTCAACCTTGCGAGTTTATATCAGCAATATCTGACTGTCAATAGATGGGTAAATCGAACAAAGCCTTGGGGACTTCGCTTTGATCCCCTACAAGTGGTCTGAAAATGTTCGAAATATGGTATTTGTTTTAGTAAAAGTGGAAGATGAAAATAGTATTCAATTATGACATAAAAGATGATGATTTAGAATAAAAATAGAGGCTAGGTTTTTCAATTTCAATCGATTAAAAATTCTTGTAAATTGAAAGAACTATGATAATTCTGCTTCAAAATTCTCAGGATGTTAATATTGAACTAGTTTTGTCATCAATGAATGTTTCCATTTGAGTCGCTCTGCTTAGAGAAGAATAATGTTCTTGACAGTTAAATTCCAGTTTTTCACAAAACCATCTGCTAATAAGTTTAACAAAGCTGTGCCTTAAATCCCAATTTTCGTTTTTATCTTGAACCAGTGAAGTCGATAATAAAACTTGGTATAAAACAACTGTTGACGCTTGACTCGCCTGGTTTGCGTGATTTATTTCATTAATTTCGTTTTGGTTACGAGTAAATGCTGAATTATTTTTGCCAATAACGCATAAAGTAGGGTGTAGGTTGCCCGGTATATGTTTTGGAGCTTGCTTCAGCAAATCGTGAATACGCGGGATTGTTCATTTTTACCCCTTGCACATGTAATTCGGGATTAAAATTCATTTTTCTGCCGGCATGACATTGAAACTGACTTTTACAGACGCCAAAGAGGCGAGAAAGTGGGACTTTCTAAGGCTAGGCCGACAAAGTAGTGAAAAATGGCTAGGCGGTAAAAATGTTTTCAACTATTTCTAATAGAGGACATTACAAGATTATTTTCTGAATGCACGTTATTGAAGCATAATAGGTATATAGATATTCAAATGAATGTAATACCATATTATTCAGATACTTCTTATGGATTCTGAGTCTGAGTAAATTAAATCCTATAAATTCAGGATACAAAGTAGAGTTCTCACTTTTACGTCGCTGTTCGTTGTACAGTGACTAATACAAGATAGAAGAAAAATGCAACATGGCGGCTGAAAACTGAACTTTGAGTATTTTCGGCCCCGGTGGCTCAGTGGTTCAATCTTAGCCTGGCGTGCGGAAAGACCTGGGTTCAAATCCCAGCTCGGGCATGTTTTTTTAATAAAGTCCTGTACTTTTTTACTGTTTTTTTGTGTCAGCAGGAAAATAATGTGTAGACCACGGCGATAAATTGATTTTTCCAGCTTTCAAGAAATGTCTTTCACTTCTTCTTTCAGCCTGTAAAAATGTCACTTTACTGCCTAGGACAACAATATACTATTTTCTACTGACACGTTATTGAAACCGAGTTTTACTGCCTCCAAAGAAGCGAGAAAGTATCGCGTTTCTGAGGCTAGACCGACTAAATCGTGAAAAATGGCTGGGCAGTAGAATGGACAATTTGCATACATTTTCAAATGACTTGAAATTTTATATACGTATTCATGACATTATTTGAAAGTCACCAGCGAAAAAAAATTTCCGAAATACCCAAAAATATACTAAATAAATGAAAAAGAAGACGCGAATGTCACTGCATGATCGCAAAAGGGGTGGGGCCATATTTCCCTCCCTAGAGAGAGAGAGAGACATCTCAGTCAATACGTCAGACGGAGATAGATAGTGTAATCTGTGACGTATGCGATGTTGATTGGCGCTTTTTAATCGGTGATTACTACATTATTAGAGGTCGTAGGTTGATTTTTTAAACATCAATGGCATCAGTACTTAGTAATCCTTATATTTTTCATATTTCCAAAAAATGTGCAAATTGTCCATTAATTTTCTAATAGAGGGCGTTACAAGATTATCAACTGAATTTATGTGATTGTAGAATAGTTATACCTACAAATTAATATTTAATGTATGTATTTAGTGATAAGAAAAAACGTTTTTTTTTTTTTAATTTGATAAAAAACGTTTAAAAAAAACAAGTTAGTGTTTTTTTTCAATCTATAGGAAGACATCATAAAAATCGAAAATGGGTTGGTTTTTTCAATTTTTTATAAAAAAATAAACAAGCAATAATTTTGATGACAAAAGTGTCAACATCTCGAGTGCGACTCAACACTAGCCAATGCCCGAAGTGCGCAAAAAACGTAGTTACACATTCCTTAAATTTGATGGAACTTTGATCCGTATCTGTTATGAAAAAAATATTGGTGCATTGAAAAACTCAATCGAATCATCAGTTTTCAGATTCCGGCATTTTTTTTTTCAAGACGTGTCACATTTTTAAAATAAAGCTTAAAAAAGAAACTTTTATATGCGTAATTTTTGACAAAAATGGCTAGCAGTGCTAGCACCATTTGAAAGGGGCAAAACTTATTCACTCCTTAAAAATGAAAATGTCAGTGATGTCACAATGATCGAACATATCATAGTAGGTATAGCTATAAAATTTTTAACTTGGCAAAAAGTATCCAGTTTTGAAGAAATCTTGAAAAATTAGGATTGTTTAGTAACAACTTAATACTGTTAACAGTCATAATCTTAAATTATTTTATCCGGTAAGGTGCCAGTTGAAGTTTTATTTAAATAAATAACGTATACGTTGATGTTTGCATTGTAGCTACCTATGAAATCTGCGTTTTTGGGGGCATTGAAGGAAAAACCATGATTCTGAAAAAAAACACCATTTTCGAAAAAGCTTTTTTTCTTAAGAAAACATGTTTTTTTCAAAAAAAGCAAAACGTTTTTTTTCAGTTTACATCACTAAATGTATTACCATGTCATTCAGATAGTTCTCATAGATTCTGAGTTAATTAAATCCTATACATTCACACTTTAACGTCACTGACTTTTGCCATCTTGGTTTTGGCCTTGGCTCTAAAAGCTGACTGCTGTGAAGCAGTGTTGCCAAGTTGAGATTTTGATTGTCGCCTTGACTACCAGGAAAATTGTCAAATTCCGGTTTGAGGCTATATCGTTGATGAAGATTAATTATTATGGATCAACTCCAATGGGATTGAATAATTTCTTGGACATTAAAATGATGTAAGATAGTTTCAATATTTTTGATGATCAGCTATTTCGTGTTTTTTGAAGTAGGTAGTGGGAAATACTATTATCTACAGCTATGTATAATTGGGTATAAAGAGTTTTGATTGTAGGCGAGTTATGCGTCGCATATTCTACTACTCGTTTGAAGTTTGATTGAGATTTTGAATAAGAAGATCGCGAAAAAAAATTATGCTGATTATTCGAAAGATTGTGTAAACTAGTTCAAAATGTGCACCGTACAGTTGAAGCAGAATTGGCACACTTTGTTCCACCAAACTTACCATTATAAAGACGAATAAATCTTGCCGACTATAGAATGATTGAAAATAGGTCACATATGCCGCCAAAGAGCTAGCAAAGAAGAAATATTGAAATGTGGCTCGTTTCGATACTTTCTAGGGCAATTATCTTTTGTGTAAAACCCAGCGATATACAAAAATATTCCTCTCCATTCCGGATCATTTTTAACATGGCGGAAAATTGAGCAAATTCGCATATTAATCATGTGCAAATTTGCTTGATAAAATACAAAATACTGGGAAACTGCAGCGTGAGAAAGTTAGTGTAATACAATTACTCCATTCAGCCAGAATACAAAGGTGCCTCTATAAAGTCATACTGAGATAGAGAGAATATGCAAAACACGTTCTTATTAGAGCTTTGAACGGTGAGTGCATGCGGTTTTGGTTATTTGCCATGGAGTTGTCAGATTCGCAAATTGAGAAACAATAATTATTTCGGTTGACTTATACAGTGTGTCCAGAATAAAATGATGTACATGGGACTATACGAGGATATTGGAAACGGTAAAAGATACGACGTTGCTTAAATGGAAGAAAAGTTGCGTATTTGTATGCTCAAAAATATTCTACCTTTGTTTCATTATGAATCGATTTCGTTATGTTCATACAGGGTGAAAAAAGAAAAGGTTCATTTTGAAAAAAACACAATATTTTGCTTGTTATAAAACCCAACACTTTCAAATTTTCAGGATATAGGTAAGAGGATACGACGATTCTAAAACGGCGTCAAAAAAATTCTAGACCTACTATGTTGCGTCCAGACAAAGTCAAGTCTGTTTTTTTTATGGAAGTCATATTTTTGGAAATTATTTTCAATACGGACCATGAAAATGGAGAAGTTCAATATGGCCTCCATAAGAAAAACCAAAGTTGGCCTCGGCCGGACGCAACATCGTGGGCCTACAACATTTTTTGATGCCGTTTTTAGAATCGTCATTTCCTCTTACCCATATTCTGTAAATTTGAAAATATTGGCTTTTATAATAAGCAAAATTTTGTAGTTTTTCGAATATGGACATTTTCTTTTTCACCCTGTATCTACATCACGGTATCGATTCAAAATAAAACAAAAGTAGATTATTTTTGGGCATACAAATACGCAACTTTTCTTCCATTCAAGCGACGCCGTATCTCTTACCGTTTCCAATATTCCCATGTACATCATTTTATTCTAGACACACTGTATACATATGACACAATTTCACAGGCCGATCGTGTCGAAGTAATCACAGGAATTTATTGTTAGATGACCATTGTCCTTTGGTTATTTGATTCGCTATGATGTGTTTGCATAGTGAATTAAATATTGATAAAACAGTGTTTTTTTAGATTCTGTATATCAAATATCTGAACTTATCCCGTTGAAAACCTCGACATTGACCATAGATTCAGGTTTATCGATAAAATATCAAAAAATCTAACAATTTATGTCCTAGTATGGAACCAAGGTACTTATTCAATGAACATTCTATCATTTATAGTAAATAAAATTTCATTGAACCCCTTACAATATTGACTTGTTGACAATATGCTTTCATCAAATTATTCAAACAACAGCAAACTTCCAGTGATCTCGCGATAACTGAAATGTATCTAAGTATATTCAACAGAAAATTTCCTACCAGTCAATTCTGACCAATCATAGGCTTGCATTTTATTATGTTGCTATGGCAACGACCTAATTTTATCGGAAATCACCCTGCTCATAATCACGTGACTGAAAGATTAATAAGTGAAAATCTCCCTGGCTTTGCATCTGGATGTAGCTCCCATATGATTACAGTGTTGCCGTCCCCACTCTCCCTAACAATCCCAACCCAACCCAACTTTTACAGACAGAGATAAGGCAAACGGCAACACTGTGGTTGGTGCATGGGTTCTACATCCAGCCGCGAGTGCTTGACACCTGTTAAAAACAATGGCAAATATTTTTGATAAATGATTTATTTTCAACTTCCAATACAAAGTTGCAATGTTATCAATTATGGACAAGATTGGTTATAACTTCCAAATGTTTTATAAAATCCTGATTCCCTTCTTTCTTCCTCAATGGCGAGTAGAGTAAGGAGCCGTTGGTTTCTTCCACTAAATGCGAGGTGAGTCTTGGGTTATGTTTTTTTCAATGATCAGTTTTGGCATGAAATTTTCTTGCCGAATCTCCCCAGAGCTCGAATTAAAAATCCGGAAATAATTCGAGCTCTAGGGAGATTATGAGTGAAAATCAGATCTGGCGGGTACGAACTTGCCCAAGTTGTTGAATTCGACGAGTGCTTAGTCTCGGAATTGCTTAGTTAATGAATTTTGAATATAGACTGAAATTAAGGCTGCAATATGCACGAAGTTGTGTTAACCTGATCAATATGTATTGTCATATCTCAATTCTGTCGATGGTATACAGAGTGTGTCCAGAATAAAATGATGTTCATGGGAACGGTGAGAGATACGACGTTGCTTAAATGGAAGAAACGTCACGTATGTAACGTAAATGAAACGTTTTGTTTCGTTACAGAAAAAGAAAAAATTACAAGGTGGTGCAACCAAGACGATAGTGGGAAAATGGTGAGGAATTTGGGTAATTTTTTTTTGAACATTATTGTTGGGCAAAAAGGCTTTGTTTGAAAAATACCAAAAAGTGTACGGCAAACTCAACTTTTTTTTATTTATACTTATTTTTTTTTTATAGAACATCCTGTATGTTAGAATTCTAATCATTTCTCCCATCTGGATCATTTTGGTATACGGTTTGTTGGGTCTAAAAACAAATAAAGGAATTCGAGGCGATCAAAGTTGAAAAAGGACTCATAGTTGGATCATTTTTTTAGGGAAATTTCTGATTGTAAAACAAATTATATATCACTCAGCTAATAAAACTATAGGTGGCCATGCATGAAGCTATAACAACATCAGAAATTAGTTGATTAATCAATTAACAATTAATTAATCAACTAATTTATTGGCAAGTAGGTATCCAAAAGTTTTCTTTTGTGGCACTGACACTTAACTTGAAAATAATGGATTATGCTAGATTATACCACCGAACAAGTAACTATAAAAAGGCTCTTCAGAACTCTTCACTTTATTGTATAGCAGCATCAAGAGACAGCCCGCCGAGCCATTCGGGAGCACATCGTTTTCGAAGCACAGAACATACGTGCCCGATATTTGAAAATCACAAGCTAACAGCGCTTCTCATAATTTTCTCATAACGTCGATCGTTGAACAGACTGGCATTCTCGGACCGGGTGAATGGGGTATGGTGTTGGGAACTTCGGCACTTCTCGGGACGGTTTCGCGCGCTTGTTAGAGTCATCCTTCTTATTGTTATTTGTTCGGTGATTATACGTAGTAGCTTTGACTAGTTATCCATATTTTGTTTTACTCGTGATTCATAGCCACATAATTTTATAAACTGAGTATAATAATGATTAAACCTTGTATTTGCGGGTGATTTCTGAAAAAAACAATAATCATAAAAGTATGATGTATAGTGTTTTTTGAAAGCCAATAAGGTTATCTTTAAGAAGGTAATATAATATACAGGGTGTTCCATTTGCACAAATTGTGTACAGGTCGTGTTTGCAAATCGTGACCACCCTGTATAATAATAAATAACTTTATCAAAAATGTATGTATTGTGTTCAAGGATAAGTATTGTTTCATGGGTCAGTTGAATTTTCGAAACTCTTTTCCATTTCGCTGAAAAAAATAGCTTAACTATAAGTCCTTTTTCAACTTTGATCGCCTTTCATTCCTTTATTATAAGTCCTAGACCCAACAAACCTCATAACAAAATGATCGTACGAGGAAGAAGAAATAACTAGAATTCTTAAATACAGGGTGTTCCATTTGAAAAAATACAAGTTTAGTTTGCCAAAAATTTTTTGGGGCACCCTGTACTATGGCTATATTTTCAAAACATAATTTTTTTAACTAAACATAATCAACAACAACAAAATATTCAAATTACTCACCATTTTTCCAAAATCGTGGTTTAGTCGAATCATCTGACGACTTATCAAACTGACTGAAGACTGGTTGACGTTGACGCTTTGACGGATAACCTGTGCAACGTTGCCAAGGTGATTTTCATGTCAAGGCTGTGTGCTGTTATTGTTAGATAATATCCCAGAGCCGTTCTTATGTGAGTATATTTAAACTATTAAAATATTATCAAAAATGATATTTGTAAAGCTATTTGGTGACGGTTTCATAATTTTCTAATTCATTTTCACGTCGTTTCGAATTTTTCTGAATCATTTTAGGAAAAATCCAGTTTCCGGCAAAACTATTCTCAATTAAAATGAGTCAGACTTTTTGGTGAGCTTGAGTTGGCACTCAGCCAGATTATTCATCGGGGATTCATTTTATTTAAACGAAATGAATCTTTGCCGGGTGAGAAATTTCATACAAAAATTTCAAACTCGCTTTTTCCGCTGGAATAGTTTTCTTTATCCAACATTCTTGAGATGAGTTCACCTCTTTGTAGGCTTCTGGAGTTAGTATTCGTATTCGTAACGTTTTCATCTAGTTTTCTCGCAGCCGGAAAACAGACAGCCAAAGCTGAGTGATTTACCTTTCACAACTTTCCCGGCCTCTCTCGTCTTTTCTAGTCAGGGCGCAAACTGACCCCGTCGCGTCGGTTTTTCCATATCAATTTCTCTCTACGCCGTCGGAAAAAATCTTTTTTCATAACCGCTGTCTTTCTGTTAAGATTTGGCCTTGAAATCCGTTGCTATTTCACCGATGTCAAATTGTTTGACTGTTGTTTGCACGGTTTTTCTTTACGTGTTTTTATTCAAAAGTTCAGTAGTCCATTACATAGCGGAAATTTGCGGAATTTTGGAAACAACGAACACTTCGGCTTTCTCGACTGTTTCAAAGCTATCCAAGAGGCATTGTGGGTCCTCCACCACGTAAAATACAGAGGGTGGCGCCCGAGTTTGGTGAAAATCAACGATCTTCCTTATCCTTGTCGAAAAGCGATTCCGAAAAATCTCGGGGAGCGTCACAATTTGGCACCCGAGCAGGAGAGCCAACTTGCACATGTTTTTTTTAATTCAAATCCATACCAATTTGGTTACAGGGTGAAAAAGAAAAGTTGTTGAGCATTGGGTCTGTTGCGCTGTGACTTTCAACACAAATGATCAAAATCAAATGTCTATTTGAAATAAATAAAAATTACTATCAATATTTACACTAGCGGATAAACACAAAAGTGTCTAAACCTTATTTCGAATCACTGAAATTCATTTCGAGAGTTCCCGGATTATATTCCGCAGCAGAAACAATAATTGCGTTAGTTGGAGAAATGAATACCCTGGCCCCTTTTCTTCGTTTATGAAGTACCTTCTTCGAACGCTTAATGAGTGTTTCTCTAAATCGGAATAAACAACTCTTTGGGAAAAGTTTTATTAACTTCGTTGATTTCCTCTGCCAATGAGACCCTTGTTCACAATAGCAATCTTTTGACAAATTGAAACGTTTTGAAACTCTAGCTCAAGAAAGACCTTTGGCTACATCTTTCATCGATTCAGACTGTTGTATTGTGATAAAATGTCTCTATAATGATGAAAGCAACAATTCAGGTTTGTTAATTAACACTAGTTAGGAAAAGCTAGTTTTCGAAACCACCCTTTGGAATTAATTATCTATTTTCTTTATGCTAGAAATCGTTAAAAAAGCAAGCTATGAATAAATTTATTTTAGCACTTTCAACAACCTATAGACAGTTATTCAAATTGCCCCTCTCATCATTGAGCTCTGCTTGACAACAAAATCGACTTAAAAGTTTTCAAAGAGGAACAAAAGTCGACTTTACAAAGTAAGGTCTTTGGCATTTTACTTGCTTTTGTTCATTATCGCCAGATAAAAAGATTGTACTTATATTGGTTATCTTTCCCAGAATGTTGAAAAAATGCTTGATATTTTCTGGAGTTTGATTCTAATTTTTCCAAAATTCCTCGAGGTTTTTTGTATATTTTGGAACATTGAACAGTTTGGACAACTGCATTTCTTGTCCGAGGAATACGGGTTAAGATTCCTATTCCTCGCGAAGCTGACCAGGAAGGTTTTCTCAAGATTCACCTTCAGCTTTACCCTTCCTGAAATAGTTTTCTACGATGGTCAGGACTGTCTGCATCGGTTCTGATAATTTTCTTGTGTCCTTACTTATGACTAGTATTGCTACATCGTCGGCATAGCTCCACCATACTTTGTCTGCGACTAAGTTCCAGAGAAAAGGAGATGAAACTCCTCCCTGGAGGCATCCTCAAGCTACCTCTATGTTCACAGTTTCATCAAGCATAGTTGCTTGCATAGACTTAAAATAACAAGACAAGTAACAAAACAAATATTGCTAACCCCAACATCTCCCTCATGAAGCTATTTACTCTATTTCAGCGCCGTTGTCATGTGCTCTTAATGTTCTAGAGCTTTATGAAAAATACCGGCAAAAATAATTTAATTCAACTACCAAATCATCAATCTTAAACACCTATAATTCCGTATTCTCAGTTTTCCGTCACAAATGACTTTTCTGTCGTTTAAAAACATTGTTGAAGGTGAACATTTGTATGAAGCTCTACATTTCATGATGAAATATGGCAACATCCGGTCGCAACTTTGAGGACGGACCGGCTGACGCATTGTTTACAAACGTCCGCTTAAGTGAGCTTAATGCGATTATAGTTTGCTTATTTCTCAATTATTCAGAAAAAGTCTGTTCCAAATTGCGAGATTTAGTGTTTAATTGATAAACAGTGCCTAGAAAGTGTGTAGTGTGTGGCCAGAGAAAAAAAACAGGCGAAAATCGGGCGTTTCACCGGTAAGTAAACAAAAACAAAACTGGCCTATCATCATTGTGTTGGGACCAAAACATTCAATGCTGAAGGTATAGGCGTTACGTGTCTTGATATTTTAAGTCTATGATTGCTTGGGCTTTCCCACACTCCAGCATGTTTTTTATTCACCTGCAGATTATGTTGTTGATTCCACTCCTGTTTATATTCAACGTATCATGATAGACAGCAAGCGATTTCCAGAATCCAGAATCACACAATACATGATATAAATATGCTACACGTAAATGTATTCCCTGACCCTTTTCTCTGTTTTCACTTATTATCTTCCTGGAGCTCGAATTATTTCCGGAAATTTTGTTGAGTTGCGAATTTTCTTAAAAAATTCGCAACGAGAACAAATTTCCGGATTTTAATTCGAGCTTGCGGGAGATTCGGCAAGAAAATTTCATGCCAAAACTGATAATTGGAAAAAACATAACCCAGGACTCACCTGGCATTTAGTGGAAGAAACCAACGGCTCCTTACTCTACTCGCCATTGAGGAAGAAAGAAGGGAATCAGGATTTTATAAAACATTTGGAAGTTATAACCAATCTTGTCCATAATTGATAACATTGCAACTTTGTATTGGAAGTTGAAATTAAATCATTTATCAAAAATATTTGTCAGTGTTTTTAACAGCTGTCAAGCACTCGCGGCTGGATGTAGCTCCCATGCACCAACCACAGTGTTGCCGTTTGCCTTATCTCTGTCTGTGAAAGTTGGGTTAGGTTGGGATTGTTAGGGAGAGTGGAGACGGCAACACTGTAATCATATGGGAGCTACATCCAGATGCAAAGCCAGGGTGATTTCCACTTATTAATCTTTCAGTCACGTGATTATGAGCAGGGTGATTTCCGATAAAATTAGGTCGTTGCCATAGCAACATAATAAAATGCAAGCCTATGATTGGTTAGAATTGACTGGTAGGAAATTTTCATGATAAAAACCAATTTATTGAAGCAATTCTGTCAAATTCATGTATACGCTTTGCAATTTAATTTCCATCTCAATGTTCCAGTCTATTTACAACAATTTTTTTTGCCAATTTACATCAACGGAACAAACAAAGCCGCAAACGATCTGCATTTTACTAATTGCGCAAAAGAGTTTTATTATAACAAGCCTTTTCCGTGCAAATATTTATACGAGCTTCAGTGATGTATGACAATTAATATTCTCCCAGCGATAATAAAACATGTTCAAACATGACCAAATGCATTTGTAGTATGCTATCACTACACACAAATATGCGTCGCAAGAATTACTGCGCCAGAATGGAATCATTAATTTCCATAATTAATAGAATTACGATGTGGTGTGGAGATGCGTGGAAAGATTATGAATAATTAACGGGTTTGCTGACAAAATGTTCATTTAAATGAGCTGTTTGATTCATTGTTAAATTTCAAATTTTGACAGATTTTGAGCAATCATAAAAGTTGCCAAGAGAAATTGCTGGAAAGTATTTCCAAGTTCGTGCGATGTCCGCTAGGGGGCGTAATACAATAGTGAAATAGAAAATATAGGTTTTATCAAGAATATTGAACGGTGACCTACCAGATAAATGATTTTATATTAAATAAGAAGAAATTATGAACATTTTTCATTTTAAACTTTTTTTTTTAATCTGTCAAATAATGGGTGAGGGAAGGGTCGGATGTTGATTTTTTAAATTTTTGATAACTTTTGATTGGCTTTACTGATTCCAATAAGCTTAGCGTCATTTTAAAGGTTTATTGTTATACTTTTTTATGGTGTTATATCACTTCACGAATTATTTCATTGCTGAACGCTATAGGGCGCTTGCTGTTAAAATGAATTATTTCATAGTTTTTATCAAAAATAGTAATTACAAAAAAGTTCTTCTTCTATGTTAGTTTGATAGAGCATGAAAAAAATATAAAAAATGGCGCTTGTCTAGGTTGTTCAAAACTATCAAAACACTTTTTAATAAAATTAATTAATTAATTAATTTACAATTGAAAAAGAACAAAATAATGAAATTCCCTTTTTAGATATACTAATCAGAAAAGATCTTCGAAATTTCAAAACCAAAATTTATAGAAAACCAACCCACACAAATAGGTATCTTAATTTCAATTCCAATCATCCATTGAATATTAAAAAGGGTGTGGTAAAAAGTTTATATGATCGAGCAAAAATAATTTGTGATAATGACGATTTTGAATCCGAAAAAGATTTCATTAAAGATGTTTTGTCAAAAAATAATTATCCCGTAAATTTTATTAAAAAGTGTTTTGATAGTTTTGAACAACCTAGACAAGGAGATCAGAATATACCTATTACTAATTTAATTATTCCATACATACCTGGAATTTCTCATAAACTGAAACGTTTAGGTCAAACATATAATAAATAGGAAGGAATGGCTGTGTTGCTCATCTCGAAGTAGGAAGAAAACAGTTTGAGTACTCAGAGCAATAATCTTTTATTTTTTATATTTTATTTTTTTTATTTTTTACTTCCTCATAGAAGCAAGGAGTGACTGCTCAGCCTCTCCACCGCGCCAAGGTCTCAATGCTCTTTGGAAGAAAAAGAAGTTATTCACGCACATTTTCAACCCGGACATGTTCACGCAACAAACGATAATGGAAGACTGTTTCAATTCCTCAATAGAACGTCACATTCATCACATCACCTGTCAATATAAAGTGCCAAAGCGGAAAAATCTTCACAAACAATACAATACTAGAGATATATTTGGATTTTGTACAGTCAGCTAAGATAAATTTGTTAGAAAACCATTTATCTAGTGAGTTTCATGAATCTATTTCTCAATCTAGAAAAACAAAGAGCGGCAAGTTTGGAGCCATACAAATGGATACGTGAAACGTGAGCTGCTTCTGGCGACAGACTTGACATAAATCAATTTTCCACGCTTTTATTTCGCTGCGAGTCTGGATGGACACATGAAGAGTAAATGCTTTTGTTACATATTGATACTTGGAAAAACTAGGTAGCCCCAAGGCAGCTACTGCAATGTTTTAGGTAATTTAATCTAAGTGCACCTGAGCTAAATAATTCAGCACTGAGCAGCCGACGGTGGTGCAATTTTCTCGGCTTATACATGGAGAGTCTATTTTTTGTCTTATTTTACTCTGTTGTAGTAAAAATGTTCATGTAGAGTATTAAAAAGTTATTCTGGCTCTCCATAATTCTTCCAGGTTTCCAGTGTTGAAAAATTCATACATTGACAGACATTACGGTTCCTGGAGAGAAATGATTGGCACCTTCAGCAAACAGGGCGTGAAAAAAAGAAGAAATAAGAAGAAAAAGGGAACTAATAGATATTTGTTGAAAGTACATCCTAATATGAGGTGGGTATACAGAGTGTGTCATTGGTAATAAATAAGTTAGGGTTCACTATTCAATATTCCAAGGTGAGGGTAATGGTGGCAATTACTCACGCAGATGAGGTTTCATCTGATTGAGTAATATCCATTATACCCGAGACTAGAGTACCATACTTTTTCTATGATAATTTGATTGAAGTGGACTATGCAATATTCAATTTCATTTGCAGGGCACTTTTTGACAACTATACTTAAAGTGAGGTTAGGTTGTTAACACAATGACCATAAAACAAGTATGGACGGTCAAATGGGATGTTTAAAAATGATGTATTTGAAGGTTAACATTTTGTCGAATGTTCTGATTGGCTCTAAAACAATGGAGTTATGACATTAGATAATTCCATTGGTTAAAAACAATTGAGTAATGTGAAAAAAGTAACTGGTATGAGTAACGAGTTACATTAACCAATATAAACTGTATGTATGGTACATCTGTTATTGAATAGTCGTGGAAAAATGTATTCTATTACCTCGATTCTACAAACCGGGCTTGAGGCTACGACATCACAAACGTAATAACAGACACTGGAGTAAACAATGGAGTAGCGCCGTAGGTACAGCTGATTCGTAAAAAAACTGGTATTGCTCATTGAAATGTTCAAAAAATTGAGCAGTGTAATATTTGTTTTGACAAAACAAAAAAGTATGACGTCATATTTTTACCAGGTTGATACTTTAGAAAAATTAAAAATCATAGGCTTTCATTTTATTATGTTGCTATGGCAACGACCTACTTTTATCGGAAATCACCCTGCTCATAAACACGTGACTGAAAGATTAATAAGTGGAAATCTCCCTGGCGCTTTGCATGTGGATGTAGCTCCCATATGATTACAGTGCTGCCGTCCCCACTCTCCCTAACAATCCCAACCCAACCCAACTTTCACAGACAGAGATAAGGCAACCGGCAACACTGTGGTTGGTGCATGGGAGCTACATCCAGCCGCGAGTGCTTAACAGCTGTTAAAAACAATGACAAATATTTTTGATAAACGATTTATTTTCAACTTCCAATACAAAGTTGCAATGTTATCAATTATGGACAAGATTGGTTATAACTTCCAAATGTTTTATAAAATCCTGATTCCCTTCTTTCTTTCTCAATGGCGAGTAGAGTGAGGAGCCGTTGGTTTCTTCCACTAAATGCGAGGTGAGTCCTGGGTTATGTTTTTTCCAATGAACAGTTTTGGCATGAAATTTTCTTGCCGAATCTCCCGCGAGCTCGAATCAAAAATCCAGAAATAATTCGAGCTCCAGGGAGATTATAAGTGAATATTTTTTTTTAAATGACTCCTCACATGAGTACAGGAACTAAAGCGAAAATATTGAATTGGTCGGTTGTGTGTATCAAAATTTGCAAATCTACCTGATTCAAATTAATTATTTACTTACATACATCATAACATACCCAAACTTTCCACTTGAATGACATGTCACTGTCGTATAGTTTTGTCAAAACAAATATCACACTGCTCAATTTTGTAAACATTTCTATGAGCAATACCAGTTTTTTTACGAACCAGCTGTACTATTTCTAATGTGATTCTGGAAACTTGATACGCCTTCATCGCCTTATATCCTCAGGCCCACCCGGACAAAAATGTTCATCCTTCTACTCGTCCTTCTATATGTTTTGGTCTTATTAATTCCATGTAATCTCACAGCCAATTATAAAAAACGAATATTTTTGTATTGCTACATTTATTTCTCATAAATCCATATCCAACGTAATCAACACAGATCAGTAGGGGTCAAATCATTATACAGTCTATAGAATAATATTTATTATTGTCGCTGATAAATATTCCACTTCCATAATTTGATGGCTTACGATAGCCATATTCCCTCTCAACCTGCGAAAGACCATTCTGATAAAAGTGTCCAATTTATCTCCGTAGAATTTTCTTCGTCTGGCCTTTCTCGTCACGACTCACATTCTTATTATGTGTTGAGGATTGTCATCGCAAATTGGATAAAAACCAGCAATCTTATCATTAGGATTTGTCAAAGTTCCATGTATAAGAATCAAGTATCCATAAATTATCAAGTAAGACTAAGATGTGATTGTGCTGCTTCTTATGTCATTTTCAAATCCTTTGGCCGTTTGAAAACAGGAGAAACTACCACACTTTCATTAGTTCGGAAAGAAATATGATTCAGAGCAGTAATACTTTACTTCCGACTTGAAATTTCATTTACAGATCTACAAAAGAATTTTTATTTGATCTAACCGTGTCACAAGCTGATAGCCAACTTATAACAGGATCTTGGCACATGATATTTGCATAACAGCTTCCAGTTATACTCTATCGCTAATTCGCGATCCGGAAACTACAATCCAACTTCGAACCGATAAAGATATCCTGAAACTTAGCTGACATGCCAATACGGTCAATTTATCCCCGTTGAACTTCGGCCAATGTATTGACAGAGATAATTTTCGCTGGTCGGTATGGAAACTCTAATCTCAAATCCAATAAGCCACTGTTACTAGTTCGGAGTTTCGCTTGTTAGGTAATTGTACACAGATGTCTGAGAAAATCAAAATATGATAACCACTTACTGAGTTGGCTGCGACAAATAAAATTGGCTGAAAGTGAGTGCAATTTTTCTTCTCCCTCGTCGAAGCTGTGCTTTTCTTGAAAGTGCTCGTGTGATTTGTTATGTGATACTTCCGCTAAAAGTAATCGCTCGTTCAATTACTTTAAAGGCTTGCTATCAAGTTTAGAGGATGTATTTCGAGGGCTTGTAGTTCTACGTCGATATTATTACACCAAGAGGTGAAGTTTTATTTCGCTTCGAAGTGGCTGGTTCATTTTTATTTTTAGATGCATGAAGAATATTAAGTTACTTTGAATGAGTCGAGTCTTCTGTTATCAAAAGACACATTAATATCCAAGAAAAACATGATCCAAATGGAGAGTTGAATTGTTGGAAAAAAACAACTGGAATTCATCTCTAGTGAATAGTTTGTTGGATAAGTCCGAACCGTTCGGTAAAATGTAATAGAATCAAATAAAATAACACTCTTCAGGAACGTTCCTTTCAAACTCCGTTTTGCTTTAGTTTATTTTCAACAACAATGAATCCAAAAGTCCGACGATATTAACAAAGACCGACATTTCCAATGTGCTCGAAAAACACAGCCAACTTTCCACAACGTGGTCTTTTGCTCTTTACTACGTTCCAGCAGAAGTAATTTTTCCAAGCGTTTTATCGAGGTTAACTACTGTCCCACTTGGTCCTTAACGACTAATTTTTGTTCTCTAATTGGCAGGTTATTTCCTCTTTGCGAAGAAGTTTTCCAAGAGTTGTTGAATTGTGAGCTATTTTTGAGAATTTATATACAAAGAAAGAAAGAGCAAAGAACGTTCGATTGTATTATATTACATGGAGTGTAAAAGATTTTTTGGTCTTAATGGTGTTCATCCTGCTTTACAATACGGAATGAAGTTTCCGGTTGGCTTGGGGTTTTCGTTAACTTTGTATAATTAATGCCTGGTTTTTCAATATTTGACACTATTTATTCACTAGCAATGAATTTCATAACTTTATATATATATATATATATATATACAGTGTGTCCAGAATAAAATGATGTTTATGGCACTATATGGGGATATTGGAAACTTTAAAAGATACGACGTTGCGTAAATGGAAGAAAAGCAGCATATTTGTATGCCCAAAAATATTCCACCTTTGTTTTATTTTAAATCGATAACGTAATGTGGATACAGGGTGAAAAGGGAAAAGGCAAATTTTGAAGAAACCACACAATTTTGCTTATTATAAATGCTAGAACTTTCAAATTTTCAGGATATGGTTAAGAGGATACGACAATTCTAAAAACGACGTCAAAAAAATTTTAGGCCCACTATGTTGCGTCCAGCCAAAGTCAAGTCTGTTTTTTTTTATGAAAGTCATATTTTTGAAAATCATTTTCAATGCGGATTTTGAAAATGAAAAAATTCAATATGTCCCACATAAGAAAAACAAAAGTTGACTTCGGCCGGAAGCAACATAGTGGGCCTACAATTTTTTCGACACAATTTTCAAAATCACCGTATCTTCTTACCCAGATCCAGAAATTTTCAATACCTCATCTTTTATAATAACCGAAATATTGTGCTATTTAAAAAATGGCCATTTTTCTTTTTCACCCTGTATCTCCATTACGGTATCGAATCAAAACAAACCAAAGTGAGATTATTCTTGGGCACGCAAATACGCAACTTTTCTTCCATTTAACCGATACTGTATCTCCTGTAGTTTCCGATATCCCCACGTACATCATTTTATTCTGGACACACTGTATATATATATAGTTGTTGTAACTCAACAACTATCTAACCGTCTACCAGCACAAATTTTGTAACTCAACAACTATCTAACCGTCTACCAGCACAAAATCTAACTATACAGGGTGTTTACGGTCTTGTGATTTTTTCTTTAATGTTTATTTCTACACGTTAAAAGAATATGATTAACGCTAAAACGCCTTAGCAAAAGTTGAATAATAAGAGAGATAATGAATTTTTTGTACGATTTTATTTTCAAAAATGATGACACTAAATTGCAAAATTACTGCTTTTCAGCAGTTGTTCAAAGTTATCGCCCTGTTGTTGAACGCAAAGTCTCGCTCGACGTATCCATGAATTATTATTATTATTATTATAATTATTATTATAATTATTATTATTATTATTATTATTATTCGACTTTCGCTAAGGCGTTTTAGCGTTGATCATATTCTTTTAACGTGTAGAAAAGAACATTAAAGAAAAAATCACAAGACCGTAAACACCCTGTATATATATATATATATATACATATATATATATATACAGGGTGTCCGGAAATTACGCGTCAGGATTTTGGTGGGCGATTCTACATGAAAAATTAATGCAACAAACTTCTATACAATTTTTTCAAAAAATTCAAAAATTTTTTCAAAGTACGAATTTTTAATTATTTAAGGTACGGTTAATGTTTAAAGTCGTTTTTCTCGGAAACCGTTAATTCTACGATGATGCAACACGAGCACCTTTTTAAAAAATATTTTGATGCTCTTTACTAATTTGACATCCAAATTTATAAAAAGATTAAAACAAAAAAGTTCTAAGTAATTTTCCTAAGGTGAAGGACAGCTTCAGCCTTTTGTCATTGACGACTAGCGTCAAATTAATAGGGTGAATACAAAGAAACACTAGTGACATGCATGCAAAATTTGGCGAAAATCATTACACTAGAAAAAAAGTTATTAAAAAAAATAAGAAAAAAAAATATTTTTTAACACCCTCTATCTTCCTTAATTTTGAGTTTTTGAAAAAATTGTATAGAAGTTTGTTGCATTAATTTTTCATGTAGAATCGCCCACCAAAATCCTGACGCGTAATTTCTGGACACCCTGTATATATACTGAACACTATCTTGCCGATAACTGGTTATCCGAAAACAATACGAGCACTCTCTCACATAACGCCTATACCTTTAGTTAGCATTGAATGTTTTGACCCAAAATCAATGATAAAAAAAGGGCAGCTTTGTTTTTGTTCACTTACCGGTAGAATGACAAAATGTCTTTAGTATCTGGGTACACACTACAGACTTTATAGGCATTGTTTTACCAATAAAACAGTAAATAGCGCAATTTGAAATAAAAAATAATTCACAGAGCTAGGTTTTCTCCTGTGGAATTGAGAAATCAACTAACTACCAACTTTCTAACCTCACAAAATGGTGTTTGTGAACAATAGCGTCACAGAGAAACAGGCCTCAAGCTTGCGACCAGACGTTGCCAAGTTTAAGCACGAAACGTGAACCTCAATATAAATTTCTACTTTCAAAGGTGTTTCTCGATTACAGGTTATGAGTTAAAAAAACTAAAAATTATTGTTTCATTATAGGAGAAATGCCACTTCACTGCTTAGACAGGGGTTACACTAAGTCAAATGAGTGATGGAAAACTGATGGACTGAATGGCGATTTACACGATCATTCAAACTGAGATCAGTTTGAAAAGAGGTTAGGTTGAAATTCCATGGTAACCAGCGGGTAACCATCGGTTACTTTCTGGTAACATATCGTTTAAACTGACCCAAAACTGCGGAACGCTATACACAATCAGTCTGTTGTCAATCCTTGTCGGACTGACAAAAAATTATAAAATATTCAAAAATTGGTCAGTCCGGTGCATCACTCAATCATTTCACGATCATTTTCTGATTACTCTGACCAAATTCATGCACTGAACTGATGCCAGACTGATCGTGTAACCCAGAAATAAACCACTGGCACGACAGCCGTTCTCCATATATTATACTTTCTCCCCACTATAACAACATACATAAAAGTCGGAGGCGTGGTGTATTATGAATCAGCTAATGCTTTATTATGTCGGTTGCCATGGCGACGCGTCAGAGTTGCTCTTAGTCAATTCAGAACATTGGATTTGATGTTTTGTGGGGTTTGATAAACCGTGTCATATATTTAGCTATGTTTGGTCAGATAATGGGTCCCATGATTGAATCGTATAGTGGAGCAAAACCTCTCTCAATAACGGATGAAGTAAATGTCATTTTTAATAAAGTTAACCATAACGGATGAAATAACTGATGTTATTTTAAGAGGTGCAAAAAGTTTAATCATAGCCCCCATTGAATCTTATTATTCTTATATAAGACGGTTACTTGCAGCGTTGCCAACAATACGGATTTTTCCGTGTTTATATGGATTTGTAAAGCAAGATGACGTCATACGCCATAACTTATGGACCGCTGCAAAGGTGACAGCTCAATCTGTAGTGATACGGATCTAACACGTAGACCCCTTTTAGCAGATGGGGTAGATCAGGATAAAATAGATCTTTCAATAACTCGTCCTAGCTTTTCATGTTTCCTGCACTTCACCTGGTTTTCAACCCACGAGCAGCCACTGACTGAGATCTTGGCAAATAATTGATCATTTTCAATAATTAGTGTGAAGCTTTACTTCAGAGCCTTATATTTCTGCAGAAAAAGAGGCTACATAAAATGTGTCAATCGAAAAAATATCATTGATCCAAACATTGCGATAAATCAAATCCAGAATGTCCATTTCAAAAATTATTATTTATAGACGTGCCATAAAACTATCCCGGTATTTGATTTCATGTCCAATAAATAACATGTCAAACTAATAACTTTCAAGCTCATAAACCATAAAAACGACCGTTTAAAATAAACTAGATCAACAGAATAATGGCAGCGGAACGAATGGACGCAAGAACCAACCCAAGATAGATTGCAAGTTTTCAAGTTACTGAAGTTAATCTGCAAAAAAACATTAATCAATTCAATTTTAATTATTGATTGGACAAAAGGATACGGCCTTGACGACTAGTCAAAGCGGTAATTAACATCAACACACATCTTCCATTTCTCCAAGATAATAATTAGGTGTGTTGATGAGATGGCAACAACCAATTAGGCTATATCCCGAGGGATACATCAACTCCCTGGCCAGACTTTGGTTAAGAAGTCACCCTTGATTTTAATAATGCTAGAAGTAGCGTCGAACAATTTTATTCCACTATGTTTTCTTATCTTTACAAATTTACCACGATTAGGCTTTCTTGTATACAGGGTTACTATTTAAAAACTATCAATGGAGATTATGCACAAAACTCAAATGATAAAAAAATCCTTAGAACCGTTTGATTTTCATTCAAGACTGATTACCTGGAATGGCTGGAGAAGTGAGTGTAAGTGAAGGTTATTTCTATTTCTGGTTCCCTCTACTCTTCAAAAAAAAGTTTTTAAAAATTGTTCTTATCTCTTCTCATTTGTGACAATAATTTTTAAGAATGTCCTCTCGAGAGACCCCTTCATGTAGCCATACCTCTATACCAACACCTCTGAAGACACGGCAATACTATTACTGGAAACTCACTTTCCAGGATGTGAAATCGTCAACAAAACCAGACGATCAACCGTACTCCATCGGAGTAGACGGGAAGATCATCGACACAATGGTGACATAAAAAAAATGGCCTGGGCAATAAAGACCTTCAAACCATTCAAGTCCGCAGTTCCCGGCGATGCTTCAATAGAGTCTGGAGGTCATTATTGGACACCTAGAACTTTTTTTCAAGGTATGTCCAGCCCCAAGCTATAATCCGTTAAGATGGAGAGAGGTAAGAGTCGCGTTCATCTCCAAACCCAAAGCCTACAGACCTATCAGTTTAACTTTATTTCTGATAAGGTATCTGGAAGGCTCTGTGACAGACAGATCAGGGACGTTTACCTGCCTCTGTGCATGGGAAATCCACCCCAATCAACATGCGTATCAACATGGAAAATCAACAGAATCTGCTCTACACTGTTTAGTTCAAAAAATAGAAGAAGCGCTCTCTCACTTTTCTAGACATACTAGACTTTGAACAGTGTAAACCGGCTCTAGCTAGGCACAACGCAGATCTGGATCAGTTGCATGCTGAAAAACCGAACAGTTCAACTAAAAACGGCAGACACTATGGACTATGGTGAAGGCACTGGTGCGCAAGGGTTGCCTCCAAAGAGACGTGCTGTTACCACTTCTATGGAACATGGCAGTCAAAGGCCTTATAAAGAAACACAACGAACAGGGATTCTACACTACTGGTTACGCAGATGACATTACTGTTCTGCTGTCTGGAAAGTTTGAAGGCATCCTGATGAAAACCATGCAGGCTGCTTTAAAACTGGCATAAAGATGGTTCAACAAAAATCAAGCTCGTACTTTTTACCAGGAAAAGGAAGTTGGCCAACCTAAGAGCTTCTCTTCTATGTGGTGTGCAACTCGGCATTTCCAAAGAGGTTAAATACAAGGGATCGTTCTTGATAGAACCCCCAATTGGAACAAGCACTTGAGCTCAACCTTAAAATCAGTAGAGCCCTTAGCACGGGGGCAACTGTCTTTCAAATAACATTCAAACTGATCATCAGATTCTGCAGTCGGTCTCCTGGAACCTGGATTAAGGAACATAGTGGAATCAGGGAAAATGAAAAAGCGGACAGTTTGGCGCGGAAGGAAGCAAAGGGAAAACCGTGTGGCCAGGAGCCCTTCGTTCCACTGTCCTCAAAAACCATCAATCGCAGAATCAATGAACAAACAGTAGAGGTTGTAAGGAAGAGATGGGTCTGGGCAGTCGAGTGCCACTATACATGGCGAACCCAGTACCTCCTTGGGCACTCGCGGAGCAACCTTGGAAAACTGACAGGACATTGTAAGCTGAATAAGCACCTACGTTGGGTGTGGTGACAGATCCGGCTTGTAGAGGGTGCCACGAGGGCGAGGAGAGTGCTGAGCATGTCCTTTGACACTGCCCAGCGGTCGTGAACATCATTATGGGAGAAAAACGACCAGACTTGGCCTCGATCGGGGGATGCTCGGCCACCACAGTCTTGAACCATGTCAACGAAGTGGCCTAAGTAAAAGGATGGCGCATGCTACCCCTCCATATCTCTATTTATCTATGAATCAAAATCATCCTGACAATGAATCATCTACAGGTGTCTTCGATCCTGTACAGCTTTGATTGGATAGAAGCCAAAAATCACTTCAACATTTGCCACAGCAAACTTTACAATGTTCTCAGAAAACAGATGAAATTAAATTCCATTTGAAGCGTTAAGTTCATCTCCATTCAATTGCTCGTGGAAATGTAATATAAACTTGAACTTCCATAACTATTCCAATCTGCTAGTTATAATAAAGATTGAGTTGTAGATAAGTGCATTGTTGTTTTAAAATTTCTCAGTGTTGAATGTAGTAGAATCAAACCTGTAACACCAGATAGTCCATTACAAGACAAGTACTGATGCGAATTTATTGAAACGTAAATAAATAATAGTACATTTTGTATCAAGGGCGGAAAGTAGATGATTTTGACGAGGGCATAAGTAGCAGCACGAGCGAAGCGAGGGCAGATATTAACCGAGTCAAAATCATCTTTCGTCCGTGATGCAAACAGTGCTTTTTGTACAACCAGTTTGTAATAATTTGAAAAAGAATAATAATTATGAAAATCAAAAATAAATAATCGATACACTGCACTACACTGCTAACAAGTCAGACAAGTTTAGTGACAACTGTCAATCGTGGTTATAGGTGTGTTCCCGTATTCTTTTGTGGTGCGGATTCATTGTCACCGAGATTGTCCGGCGATTAGTTCCTTTTAGTATGCTAGGCTGTCACGTGGTTATTAGATTCAGAGGCGTTGGGATCCAAGGAACCGTTGCTAAGCGACCTACTTTTGCGCCCGCGGGCGCGAAAGTACTTTTAGGCCCGGCTGCCAAAATTACCGACTTTCCGCCTGCTTTGCATGCATTGAAAAGTGGACTTCACGTGTAGGTTGTACAAAATAGTACATTTTGTATCAAGGACGGAAAGTAGATGATTTTGACGAGGGTATAAGTAGCAGCACGAGCGCAGCACGAGCGCAGCGAGGGCAGATATTAGCCGAGTCAAAATCATCTTCCGTCCGTGATGCAAACAGTGCTTTTTGTACAACCAGTTTTTAATCATTTGAATAATTATGAAAATCAAAAATAAATAGTCGATCCGATACAGCACTACACTGCTGACAAGTCAGACAACAGACAACTGACGAGTGACAACTGTCAATCATGGTATTCATGGTTACAATAGGTGTGTTCCTGTATTCTTTTGTGGTGCGTATTCATTGTCACCGAGATCGTCACGTGATAAGTTCCTTCTAGTATGCTAGACTGTCACGTGGTTATAAGATTCAGAGGCGTTGGGATCCAAGGAACCGTTGCTAAGCGACCTACTTTTAGGCCCGGCTGCCAAAATTAGCGACTTTCCGCCTGCTTTGCATGCATTGAAAAGTGGACTTCACGTGTAGGTTGTACAAAAATATATTATAGGTCATCATCATCAATGCAAAATTGCTTATCGACTTTAGCCATTTCCAAGCGATAGCTTGTGCATGTATAAAAGTTTCTCTCTATATCAACTTGATTAGCATATCGTGATAATAAAATTAGTAACAGGCAATAAAACATAGCCAGGGTACGTGCCATGAGTATAGTTTTTGATAACAGAACTCTTGTATGCATATTATTTATAGCCTTTAATGACGCCTGGAGTTGAATTTCAATCTCTCTGATGCATTGTAAAATAGGGATTGACACGAAATCAAAAATGCTACATCAAAGTAAACAACCCATTCCATTAATTTGCAGTCCATGTTATTATCTCTTGAATAATGACGCTATTTGAAGTGATTTGAATGTAGAGTTCAAAATTCAGGGTACTAGTTTTGTGTATAACATAATATATAATTTTCTTTCAAAATAATACAATCTCTCATATAGAATAAACATACACATAATTCCAATTATTACAATTCAAATCTATGTGGCAACATAATTGTGCACAACATAGGTAATATTCATAAAGTATTCGATTTGCATATTCTGCCACGTAAATAATACACTTCATTTGGTCCAGCGAGGCTATTAATTAATATTCTCTAGGTGTTAATAAAACATATTTTCCCGTGATTGCATATTCATGACGTTTATGTTGCTCTATAAAAGAGATAGAGTGTCTATTGTTGCGTGCCAGGAAAGTATATGATCTTGTTATTTTTATTTACCTAGAAAGTAATTATTCGCGAATAAATAATAGCTACGTGAGATACGGTATTGATATGACTAAACAAAAGAATATAAACTACTGCAACCAAAAGGCAATTTCTCCCGTCAAGTGGAATTAATTAATTTTGACAAAATAATATTAATGATGCTTCCATTATTTTGTTCATGTCCGTCCAAATGTTACCATCCAACGTTAGTAACTCAAATTGAGAGATTAGAACGCCAAGCTGTTCAAATAAGTGCGGAAGCTGACATTCGTGCGGCTATCATTAGAAGGGATGGAAAGTATGTTTTTTATGGCACTTTAAATTTTAAGGGTCCCCTTTGTTCACGATTTAAAAACTGAATATCTACCAACAATCCATAAAAAGGATTTATTCCAGAAACATTTGCGACTTGGAGATATTTTTCGTGTTTCAATGAGTCTATTGAGGAGTGATTTTCTTCAAACGGAATACGCTATTTTCTAAAACCTGAGTTTTTTTTGAGAACTATATAGAGTGGAAGGCATGGGCGCCGTTATATATTAGGGCAACGAGGGGCGCCAATCCCCCTTGGATTAACTCAAAACCTCATATTTTTTATTCGTTTGCCCTATTCCCAAATATAAATAAATTGATCACAAGAAACCCCACGACCTTTTGATTTTTTCAACGATTTTAACGACTTTTGGGAAAAAGTTGGGCGTGGTACCCCAATTTATGTATATTTTTTTATTAGTTTTTGATTTTTTTTCATTTTTTCTACCCCCGCTGGTCGTATACCCCATAGAACCTACATATTAACAACATGCACAGACTTTTTTATTTTTATTTATTTTTTGATTTTTTTTCCTGCACCAGCTTTGGATAGAGGCTAATGACTGTGCAAATTTCCAGATAATTCTGTGCTATGGTTTAAAAGCTCTAATGGTAAAAACACACAGACTTTCACATGTACGTATGTCACGGCTAAAGCCCTAATATTGGGTAGTTCGCGAATTATCCAGATAATGTTAGAATTATCCATACAGAGTGGATAAAGCCAGTTATTCAAAGAAAGCACGTTGCTTTTTGGGCATTAACCGGTTCATACTGGAATTATCCAACCTCCCTTGGATAAAACCAGAAATATGAAATAGTCCGCATTTGGTACTCGCGATTTGGGTTAGTTTGGGTTGGTTTGGGTTAAATTGAAGGGTTAAAAATTGATTCTATCAGAGTCTATAAGTTATTTCGAGAATATTACAGAATACTTTACTTATTGTGGAATGAGTTCTTTTTCTTTTCGTGATTTAGCCATTGCTTCCTGGCTAAAACTAGAACTACCCGGATAATGCCCGAAGTCATTCAGTTCTTCGCGCTTTATCCAGCAGATTTGGATAAAACGCGAAGTATCCGGTCAATACTAGATCTATCCAATTACGGGTTTTGGCCGTAACATATATATGTATAAGATTTTGAAATTATGGAGATTTGGACTTTTTCTAATTATTCAACCCTTCATATCCACCCTGAAGAAAAACTCAATAAATCAAATTGATGACTCAGACAATAAAAAACATGGAATGTAAAAATTTAATACATATTATATACTAATATATCCTACAATGTGTATAACAAAAAAAAAGGATTAAGGTGAAAAAAAGCAAAAGAATGTTGTAAAACTTCAATACATTCTGGAGAATTCCATATTTTATGCCTAGAGAATGTTGAAACAATAACTGAGTTTAAATTTTCAATTCTCAAAAAGTATAAAAATAATAAAGGAATAAAAAAAAGATCGATACAAATAAAAAAAACTAATTCACGTAGTTTTTAACATCTTTCAAAAAACTAAAAAAATGGGATGAACACAATTTGTTCCTTGGTGTTTTGAAAAAACACATCGGAATCATTAAAAAAAAAACAAGGACATTTTTCAGAAACAAGACAAAATTAAAGAGACATTGTTTTACGGTTATCCGATGTTAACCGGAAAGGTTGACAAAATTAGAAATGTTTGAAAATCATGGACTAAAAACAATATATTTAGTATGTTTATCATGGTTCTTTAAAAACTGAATACCTACCAACAAAGCATAAAAAGTGCTTCTATTCGTTATTCCCATTTTCCACGACCTTTTCGTTTTTTTAACAATTTTAACGATCTTTGGTCGAAAATTGGGCGTGGCACCTCGGTCTATTTCTTCTGTTGTCCAGTTTCGTTATTGATCATAATAAACACTTGGACCTCTGATTTAACACGGATTAAGTAAATAGTCAAGTGAACTCATCGACCTCAGATGGAAATAGTCATTTTAGGTATATAAGATTATACAAATCTGCCAATCCAGAATCATATTTTTTCTGGAGCATCGATTTTTCAAAATGTTTACAGTTTTTTATAAGCGTTTACTGACTTTGATTGATCGATTGCGTTCAAGGAAAGATTCAAGATTGATCCTGCACATTATAAGCATACCATATCAACAAAATAATGGTGCATATCGGATCTTGTCCTCGTGTGAGCGGTCATCGAATTTCCGAGTGTACTAGAAGGTTCGCCATCTATCGAGGATCATCGATAATTCTACACTATTCAGACAGTTTCGGCTAAGGGGCTGAGGCATATAAAATGATGCCCTCCGCCAAACACGTAGTGTTTTGGTTTTAGTTCAACAATAGTTGTGAACGGACAGTTTGAAAACATAAATAAGTGACTGAACATAAATAATCGACTGGACATAAATCAGTTTGAGCTAGACAGTGTTTTCTATAGCAAAGAACGCAACAGTAATAATTTCTTTTTGATCAGGTATGAAGTATGCAGAGGCGGCTCGACATCAGTTGCTCACGTGACAGCGAAAACAAGAAAAAAAAAAGAAATTTCAAAAAGTAAATCTCTATGATTTTTTTTTTAATTATGGTGCATTTTCACTATTTTCATATTGCCCAAAGTCCCACAGAAGTGGAAAAATATCGTTTTCTTTTCATCAACACAGACCCGCTTTAAGCATGTCCTACTTTGTTGCATGGTCACCGTTTTCTCAGTCAATCTGTCCCTGCCCATGTGTGTATGCAT
This sequence comes from Orchestes rusci, assembly GCA_958502075.1. Lineage (NCBI taxonomy): Eukaryota > Metazoa > Arthropoda > Insecta > Coleoptera > Curculionidae > Orchestes > Orchestes rusci. The sequence goes on along the minus strand of OY293307.1, from coordinate 2,040,377 downwards.
TCCGCGCTCCAGTGAAATGTCTTTTTGCTATGGAAATTGGTCGGAAGTATTCGGGAAATCACCCGATGTAAAATCAGTATACAAGAGGTTGCTTTACTTCGCCTGAAGTAAGAGATGGAGGGGGAAAAAATATGACGTCATCGGTGTCTAGCGTCTGCAGTAGACTGAATCCTGTCATTCGATTGCATCGGTATGCAGCGTATCGTGTCATGTGTCATCCGCAAGGTTGCCAGAAGTACTGTTTTAACAGGAGATCTACTGATTTAGCCCATGGGTTTTTGTTCTACTGTTTTTGATAGGGATCATCTGGCAACACCTGACACAGATGACGTCATGGCCGTGAAAGTGAGGCAACCTTGTTATACTGATCTTGGCCACCCCGTGCTATTTGAATACACACTACGGGCAAAAAGCGGCTTCACTTTTGCAGCTGTATGTCAAACCTTGTACAATAATTATGCTGATTGTACTGATGTTTTACTTTAAAACATTTTTCACCTGCGCGTGGTCGGTTGTCACTATTGTAAGGCCATAATCCAACTAGTTCGGTTGAGTTTTTCTTTCAGCAACTCAATTATCACTTCGATTTTACTAGCTAGTTCGATAGAAGATATCAATAATGTTGAGGAATTTAATTTAATCTTTCAAACGATTAAATCTTCATAACTAATTCCACCAAAGCATCATGAAATTTTCATGTGACAAAATACCCTTTTTCAACCCTTTCCAACAAGGCTCAACCGCATTATCATACGATCTTAGGTATATGTTGAAACGTACAGTTAAATATTTAAACAGATCGCTCCACATAAAAGCATTATCCACCACAAACGATCGTTACATAGCGAAGATTCCGAGATGGCATACAAAGATGTTCATTTGTCACTGTCTCGGTATGCCTGTCGCCTTGCGAGTTGATCAAAGTTGGAACATTACGGTTTATTGTCATGTAAATAGAAACTCAGATTTCTAAAGAGTCAAGGTTTTGTGAAACACATCAAGGAATAGTGGCTAATATAAAAGATTAACACACGTGAGTGTATGGAATTAGACTTGATTTATGTGCTCGTCAATTGGTCAGTATCCTCTTTGCTCAGATTTTCCCCATCTCTGTATGGAGGAGTTGTTAACAACCTTTTCATAATCTAACATTGGGTATACCTAATTATTTTTTTACAGAATAACTCATCGCATATTTCCCATAGGTGGATTTTTTCATCGTCAAATTGGATTATGGAAATTGCTCATTTCCAGAAAGCGAGAGAAAATCAGCCCTGAAGGCTCCAAGTGGCAACAACTCTGGAATTGGATTAGATTAAATATAAAGCCTGAAGCGATGATGTTTTGATGCCATTATACAGAAGAGGACCCGCTGTATCAAGTTCCCAATACAATTTCATGTTATGAAACGACAAAGTTTCCGTCAGAGTGACATAGCGCAATAAGGGTAGAGAAGATTATATAAGCAAAATTGTCTTATTTAATTAGTTCAATAGTGGCACATATGATACCTTGGATTTTATGGTTTGTGATTGACAAAGATAGAGACAGCTTGGCACTGGACAAAACTACCAGGATTCCGCTGGTTGTCATCTTTTATCTCTCGTCCTCACTCTATCTGTACGGTAATATCACCATTGTGCAATCGATATCGGTTAGGAGACGTAGCACATTGTACAACTGTACGGAAATGGAACCATTCCCTAACTGTTGCCATGGAAACGAGTGCAAACAGAAGGGAAATGAAAGGATCTGGCACCTCCGCCAAAAACTTAAAGTAAAAATCGATAATAATTACACAATAGTGATAACAATTATTAAGAGTCGTGGAAAAATTATAGTGTACAACTCGCATGGAATGACCATTTCCTGCTTGTTGCACAATATACTATTTATCAGTGAATATGTTCAAGTTGATCATAAGTTTTGGTTAGTGAGTGGTACTCAATAAATACATGTTTATTTCAAAGCATTTCCGAATTCTAGATTCAAATTAACCTGAACGTGTCAAGCATAAAACCTATCCGATCTTCGGGCTTAAGTAGAGCGACGTTCCTCTTTAGCGCAGAAATTTACGATGACAGCTAATATTCCTGCAGCCCTTCCGCAGTATGTCATCTTACACTTCCTCAAATGGTGTGGTAATCTGGACGGATCAAGGTGTATAGTCAGATTTATTATTCATGGTCTTGAGTTTATGTAGTGGCGAAATATGTTCAGTTTTTCAAAATACACAGACACATCCATTCAGTCTATTTGTTACTTTCATACAAGAACTCCCAATAGAGTAATAATATTTTTCTCCTCGATTTTATTATATGGACAGGCAATCCTTCTTACCAACTCCCCGGGGCAAAATGTATCTTACAAATGCGATGTGATTTTTTTCTTTTATGAAAACTTGGTGAAGAAGAAGACGTGATCAAATTTGTAACCTGTTTCTTTCATCGTCGGATGATAAAATGAACTCGACCACTGTTGGATCCTCCACGAGTCCACATTTATGACAAATGTTCACTTCGGGACGGTCGATTAACCCTCATTTGTTGGAAATAGGACTACTTCAACGCCGAAAAACCACAAATGGGAAGGAATTACATAATACATATTTCCCGTCATATTCGAGCCTAATAACGAGAATAACAATAACGATAAAAGATAACGACAAAACAGGGCTGCACGTGTAACCAGAGCGCTCGTTCTTTCGTCGTTATGACTCGTAATGGCAACGTTTTGAGTGAGGTGTCTGTCAGGGGAGTCTTAGAATTTTTAGTAGTTACACTACATGGACCCGAGGAATTATTATTGGACGCGCAAATGTCAAATTAGAAAAAAGAATCATCGTTTAGAAATACGAATCATTTTCTTCGTCTGCAATCTTTTGCGGACCTTATTCAGCAAATAAGGAGCATCAACAGTCACTGCTTTGGTCTTCTTGAGGAGTCCTTTGCATTCTCCTACCCTTTCTTGTGGTCTTCTTACTAGGGTGCTCCTTGCAGTCCTTGTAGCTTGCTGGGTGACCAATCACGCCACACGTTTGTCCTCCAGCGTACACTCACTTGAAGGGTGGTGCACACTTTACGCACTTGTATGGAAATTTACTGGCATCTACAGCATTGATCAGGGTATTTTGTCTTCCGTTTATATACAACCGTAATCTTCAGGTCATTTAGACTTGTGACTTTGTAGATATCTTCATCAGACGTTGTAACCAAGACCAGTGGTAAAAATGCATTTTTGATGTCAAGATATTTCGACTCCTACTCCAGTTCACTGATATCTGCATTGTGAGGTGGGCCCCTTATAACGCCTCGGTACTTGTGATCATCTGGGAAGGAATAGGTGTTGTAATACCTATTGACCTGATCCAGTTCTTCAGTCAATCTGCAAAAATCGTCAGATGTCTTTGGATAAATCAAAATTATTGGGGATTGGATAAGCTCAATCGTCGTAGGAGGGATGCTTGTCACAGTGTCAGTAAAAGAAAGTTTCTCAGCTGCTGCTTTGATTTAATTTGGTCTCTAGGTTTTGCGCGGAGAGGACAAGGCGGGAATATCTTCTGCCTGCATGTCTTCCTCCTTTACGTCGTCCTATCAACACTACTGATGGGCCCTTTTTTCTTACCCAAGGGTAGTTGGGATGATTTCTTGTCTTGAACGTCCCCAAGCTTCTTCAATAAGTTTGCATTAATGGCTTGTTGTTTCGTATTTCACGAAGTTAGGCAATCATCGTCATGTCCTCAATTCATGAGTTGTGTCAAGCAACTCAGAGATGCGACTCTTCGCCTTTTCAGAAGCATCGTTCGTATTTCGAACTGGAGGTGCCATCAACCAGCTCCAGCTCCTCCACAAAATATCTCAAAACAGCACTTATTCAGAGAATAGACTGGCAAAACATCAAATACTCACTACTGTACCGAGCACTACAACGTCCGTTCACTACGGCTGCCATCGGAACACGTAATAACCAACCCTATGTTTCACTTAACGAAGAATTGAGAAGATAGCAGGTCGTTACTTTGCTTATTCTACATAAACATTTCTCTTTTATACTCCATAAAAGCACTCGAGTTCGTCGACAACTAGCTCTCCACCGGCACAATATTAGAAGTCAAAAGTCACTAAGCATATTTCAAAAATTTCCGGATTTAGGACAGTCTACGTGCCAGATAACGTTTAGTCATCAGAATGCACATGAATGATTCACAGAATGCTTCTGTCTCGTTTTACCTCCACTTCAATAAGTTCTTTTCCATATATTTCGCGAGAAATGTTGAGGTTTATCTTGGGTATTTGAAAATGCATCCATGTATAAAAAGCTTTCAAAATTCCAGCCAAATTCCTTATCCAACATAAAACTTTAATACCTACAAATAAACTCGAAGTGCATCAGCGTTTAATGAAATTTGTCGTATATTTTCAATTAGATTTTTGCCGCAATCTTCTCCGGTGATACCAACTTTCTAAGCTCTGACTTCGCCGAACAGTGATTGCTCTTGACAACATAAAATGTGTCCTGCAAACTCACCCCACAAATGACCGTGATGTTGAAACGAAACCATTGCGTTAGTTTTACTAGTAGTCTGGCGGGCGTAGCAGAGATAGTTCCTGACGACCTTTAACTTTAGCAGGAATGTAGTGTTTAAGATTTTTAATCATTTTTCATGATTTCGTTCCAGACTATGCACTTTGCTGTAAAGTTATATGTATCTAGCCAAGACGTAGACGTTATCGTATCACGTTAAGGTATAAGATTCACGTCTACTACGTTCGAAACGTCGGAAGGAGAAAGGCGAATGAGGATCACAGCTGGAGCTTCCATATTGGGCCCCGATCTCTGGAACGTGGCATACGATGGGCTACTTCGCATGACAATGCCGGACGGGACCTTCCTGGTCGTATACGCCAACGATGTGGCGGTAGTCATAACCGAAAAGAGTTAATCCAGACATGACTAGACCAGGTGCGCCCAGTAGACTCATTCTGGGATCACCCCAGGCAAGCGGCGGACAAGACATCAGCAAGGGTGGTGACCCCTAGTCGAATCATGACGAACGTGAAAGGCCCGAAACCAGCGAAACGTAAGCTCCTTATGACAACGGCCCAGTCCATAATCTTATTCGGAGCTGAGATATGGGGAGCCGAACTGGAAGTTGGAAGAAAGAGAACGACAATAAGCCAGGTCCAAAGTGCACTAAGGCTCGCATGTGCCTACCGCAAGTCTCAGAAGCAGCCATCATGGTTGTGGCAGGCGTAATCCCAATAGATGTCTTTGCTAACAAAAAAAGCTAAAGCACTTCACCAAACGAGAACTGGATACGAAGCTAGAGACGAAGTCAGAAAGGTCACATGGGAACTATGGCAGAAGAGATGGAAAGAGCACATGAAGGGCAGTTGGTCGGCACGCCTGATAAAAGATGTTCTACTTCTACATCACCCAATTCCTATCGAACCACGGCTATTTCCACGCCTACTTATAAAAGATGGGGATCGATCCAGCCTGATAACATCATTCACAATGTACCACTCAGCGAAGATAAATGGACTGCGGTAGCAAATCACAAATACACAGTCCTCCAGTCCAAAAACGAGGACCGCTGCCTAGAAGATAGGGGCGACAGGAGTCACAGAGAGGAAGTGGGATGGTCACAACACCTCACGCCAAGAGCCAACCCGCTGTCGCTTACGTGTCTTGTGACTCGAGAAGGAGTTGCCTCTCTGTCCAAAAAAAAAAAAAAAAAAAAAAAAAAAACGTTATGTCTGGAATTATCAATGTTCAAACAAGTACAAAATGGAGATCACATAACATACCTAGTTCATCAAAATAAAGTTTCCATTTACAGGGGAGTTGGCGCATACACCATATTATAGAGAGAAGAGTATGAGTGGAGCGAATATTAAAATGGGTAGTGGATTTTGTCATCTTTAAGCGGCAGAGTAAATTGATTTTCAAAGATATATTTTAAGCTTTTTCATCAATGAATATTACCACCGTACCACCATGGCTACTGATTATGTCAATCAACTTTATCTGATCTGTCCACTCTCAGAAAAGTTCTTCCACAGGTTTCCATATCAGAGTACTTTTTGTCATTTATATGGTAATTTTGAATACACCACTATTCAGGGTGTCCCCATTCAGCTTCAAAGTTGAATTTAAATCATTTTTGGTGTTCATCCATAGGAACAGGATAAATCGACACTATTAAATTGTTATTGAATACATCATCAGACATTGAAGTTGTCTCGGTTTTTAATCAGACTGATAACTCTAGTTAGAGTATATTAATCAGCTGCATACCGCATAAAGCAAAAGTTTAATGTTCAAATTAATAAATAATCATAATATCTGTACCGTAAATGCAACTCCAAACTTATTAACTCCATTTATAGAGTTAGATATTATACTCATCTATTCCATGCATGTAATAAGTTTCTCATCAAATATGTGACAATGAAACGAAATGAGGTACCTAATGAATGAAATTTCCACGTCGCCAGTTATTAAGTGTACCAAGCAACGGTCCGGGAATATTTTCTGACATTCTTGTCTACATTAATATACGACCACACTTCATGTGTTCAATATTAAATTTTTCAGTCTCGGTTATTTGAGTTCTAAAAAAGTAGAGGCGGGTACAGACGTGACTGTACACTTGACAAGTATGCGATGAAAGTGTGTATGAAAATTTTGCACAAATCCTTGTCTGTACCATTCACAAGAAAATGTTTGAATTTGTGTTCTGTATACTTGCTGAAAAAAAAACCTTTGAAGATTCCGGATTACTCCATTTCATATTTGATTTAACTACTTTTTGACATCGCCTACCACAAACCCGAATGTAATTTCACCTCTTCAATCAGAATGGGCCATCAGAACGAGGTCTCCATAAGTGATGTGTATCTTGTTGAATAACAGGACGTAAAGTCTAAGCCCGATGTATCTCTCGCCCTTTTGCGGAAGGAGGAATGTCGGTTTCTTTGAGGCGGGCGATTTCTTTGACTCATACTTCAGTTCTTCAAGCTTTTATAATGAATTACAAAGCTAAGAGTAGTGAATCCGGAGGATTATTGAGTTGAAATAGTCATGTACTTAGACCATTGAAAGACTAGAATCTGCATCTCGGCCAAGAGATATTTTTTGATGTCATGTGATTTAACTGTTAAAGTATATTTGTAGCGTGTGTGTTTTCAAGTGACATGCACAAATAAGTTATACAAGCTTACTTGTCAAGTATATAGTTACGTGTGTAGCCACCTTAACGAAGAATCCCGGACTGACATAGATGAGGTTAGCCCTAAGGAATTTTACTGAAAATAATTAATCCTCAGGTTGCATGTTGATCAAATATGTTCATTATAATGGGCTAGTTTCATATTTTTCAAAACCATTTTTTGTAATTCCTCACGATCTAAAATATTGAGCCACTCTCTGGAGTTGATATTGAGGAAGATAGCTATTAGCCAAAATATAAATAAGTGTGACCCGTTTGTTTTCGGGTCACCCTGAAAAAAAGTTTATTTATCGATCGATTTGGTTCCTGTATCTGTATCTTCTCGCCAAAAAAGAACCCATTCATGCAAAAACCAAGGACTTCTTTGTCAGTTCTCAGGAGCAAAATTTTGACAAACCACATCAGCGATTTTTTTATAAAAAATCTGTGCACGTCATTGGATTAGGCAAAACAGGCCTATACCTACCAACCTTCATCAGAAAGTGTCAAGTGGTAACTATTTCGTTCCAAAAATAGATTACCCATTTATTTTTAAAACTTCACTGTTGGTCATGAAAAATCTACTAAATTTTGGTAATTTCTACCACGCCATCATTTTCTTTTATACATCTATCATTTCATTTGCAAATATCAAAAATCACATCCTAAATTATAATAAAGTGATTTTACCACAGGTGCGAATTAAATAAAAAAAAAATGATGAATAATTTTTTTTTTTTCGGTAAAATCCAATGAGCAGAGATTTTTTCTGAAAAAATCGCCAATGTGGTTTATCCAAATTTTGCACATGGAAACTGGCAAACTTGGTCTTGGATTTTGTGTGGACGAGGTCCTTTTTGGCGAGAAGATACAGTTTGTCAAGCTCCACAATTCAAAAAAAAACTCGAGCCAAATCGGTCGATTAATAAACTTTTTTTCGGGGTGACACAAAAACAAATGGGTTTCATTGTATCAGCGAACACCTTTTACATCATTTTATTTATCCTTTCCACACTGTTACAAGCTGTGGGTGAAAATTTTAATTTTATTTTTCATTACGATTGAGTTTGCAACAATTGATAAAAAAAAAACACTATAGAGTTTAACGAGGGTGCTATAACAAACCACCTGAAAAACTCAGATTGGGGTGCGATGAAAGTCTGGCCACTCTCAATTGCCACTTTCCATAAAATAGCCTCACACGATCCTTCTGAACTTTTACGGGCATCAAAAAAGTCCGTCGAGGTCAGCAGGAAAACAAAACGCCTTTAACGATCAAGAGTAAGTGCACTCCCGTTAAAGGGTAGATTTACGAAAGAAGACCGGTGAATTTTTTGTGAAGCTCAATAGAGTAGGTCTGTGAATATGTTAACAAAAAACCAATTGGGTCTATTTTCCAAATAATGGCAATAGATTAAGTGGAGTAAAAAAGCGGTAAAAATGTTTCGTTTTTTTTTCGACTTAGAACCAGATGAAACCTCACCCAAATCATAAGTTAGGTTATTGTACATGAGAAATGGGCCATTACGACTTTTTTTAGTGGTACCGAGTTTTGTAAAATCGAGAAAACGTGCAAAAATGCGGAAATTCAAAAAAATTACTTTCTATCATTAACCTTTCAATAACTCCAAAACTATTCAACATATCCGAATGATTTTTTTTTTTGACTTGAAGAGCATACATTAGCGATGATCACTGAGGCAATATATTTCTCAGATTTTATTATTTTCAATTTTTCTCAAAAGCTCAAAAATGAAAATTGAATTTTTTGTATTGATATTTCCCGTAAGCGAAAAACTTTTTTGTTTGGACAAATTTTATGCTATATGCTGCGAATGAAGTGTAGTAAAATATATGAGGAAGTTTTCAAAAAAGACCGCAGCCTTTTATCTGTTATAGTTTTCGAAATATGATTTTTTGAAACGGGACATGTCAACCTCGATGCGACGCTCGACTTTCCTCATTGTAATGCATTTGACAAATAATGACAAAATCCAAGACGTTTTTTATTGTGCTTTGTACTTTCTACTGTGTTACACTGTAACGTTGATTTCGTGAACTTTTTTATTAAAAGTGTTTTCTGTTTGACGTATTTGGTTAAACCTATAATAAGAATGACGATGGGGTGTCTTTTATGAGGGCGATTAGATAAAATAAGTGTTTCCTTAGTGAAAAAGCCAACCCAAAACTCTAGTTCATATACTACCCCAAAAAACCATATCTTTTCATAAAAAAAATTGGCATCTGTCATTTCCATAGCCTCCTATGATCAATAGAAGGGATCCAAAAACGGATAGTGTTTTTGAATTTGGCATATCCAAAAACCCCTAAAACGATAATTTTGTAATACAAATTTTTCACAGAATTTTCAGAAATTGGGTCAAATACTAAAAAAAAACAATTTCTCTAATAACCCTTTATCAAAGTTTACTAATTTAGTAAACTTTGCCTTTATAAATTGTGGTGAAATGTTTGCAAAAACCTTTTGTCATCTCTTTAGGTATGACATGAACTGACTATACAATTTATAAGTTTTGTTACTCTAGCTACTAGCTTATACCGAGCGTTCAAAAATCAAAGTCAAACTTAATAAAAAATATGTTATTATGAATAGTAACATCAATATAATTACAGCCAAATATTAATGAATGAACTATTTAAAAATACTCTTCTAAGAGTACAGATTCGTATAGTTTTGTGATTCTAGCCTATACAAGGTGTTCAAAAATTATACCAAAACAAACACTTTTGCTTTATTTTTGAATAGCTCCCGTAAAAACATTGACAATAATTGACGAATGTACTGGTTCTTGAAGGAATATTTAATGATCGTTCTTGCATTGTAGATTTTTTGCCTCTAATCAGCTCATTATTACCATTTGTTTATGGAATATACAAGGTGGTTAATAAATATGATATTTTTTTCCAAATTTGGCCTTACTTCCTGAGCATCCTGTAAAACAAATCATTACAAAATTATCGTTAAAGGGGCTTTTAGATCTGCTACATCCAGAAACGCTTTTCGTTTTTGAATATAAAAAATGACTAGTAACTTTTTAGGTTTTTGGGGCCGTTCTATTAATCATAGGAAGCCATGGAAATTACATACATATATACATGCTTATATCCCCGCTTATATCATTGTTTTATGAAAAGAATTAAATAGAGCTTTTTGAGTACTTGAACCGGAAAAAAAATCCTAGTCGGTATATTTTTGATTAAAGAGCGACTTGTCGCCAATCAAAATGAAACACACTGTATATTGATTTATTCAAATTCTATAGATAATTTCTGTGCGAAAAAACTGGGAGTAAATAATTTACAGTATGTCCCCGGTGGAGGTGTTACTAGAGGACAAATGAACTCAAAATTTGAAGATACGACAAAAAGTCAATATTAATAAAAGTTTTTGCTTGGTCTAAAAATAACATCCGTCAAAAGAAAATAACAGAGTATGAAGATTACTCTGAAGAAACTGCAGATAAATAAGTTTTATTATATGTTACGGGAAATTAATGGTTTTCTTCTATGTTATCTTCAGTTCTCAAAAACAAAAAAGTTGCATCGATAAATGAAAAAATCTAGGCAACTTCAATTTTTTTAAATTAAACTCCCTATATTATGCGCTAAACTGAAGATTTTTTTTTCCTGTATATAATAATACAATACTCAGCTCTCCAGATCTTATAGCTCAGCATAAACATTATTTGTATTTTATGGCATACGGAGCACGGCACCGGCAATGCGGTACGCTCCGCGCTATAGTATGGCGCAGTTCAAAAAATCATATTTCGAAAACTATAACAGATAAAAGGCTGCGGTCTTTTTGAAAACTTTCTCATATATTTTACTACATTTCATTCGCAGCATATAGCATAAAATTTTTTCAAACAAAAAAGTTTCTCGCTTACCGAAAATGTCAATACAAAAAATTCAATTTTCATTTTTGAGCTTTTGAGAAAAATTGAAAATAACATAATCTGAGAATTATATTGCCTCAATGATCATCGCTTATGTATGCTCTTCAAGTCAAAAACAAAATCATTCGGATATGTTGAATAGTTTCGGAATTATTGGATGGTGAATGATGGAAAGTATTTTTTTGAATTTTTGCATTTTTGCAGGTTTTTTCGATTTTACAAAAATCGGTACCACTAAAAAAAGTCGTAATTGCCCATTTCGTATGCACAATAACCTAACTAATGATTTGGGTCAGGTTTCATCTGGTTCTAAATCGATTTATTTTTTTTCAAGAAGGAAGCGACTTTTTCAGGCTTTTTTACTCTAGGTAACCTGACGAAAAAATGGTGCAACAGGTCACATTCATCAAACATCCATAAAAAAATCCATTTCTTGTATCGGTGTGTCAGATAAGTGAATGAACGCTGTAATCTCCGAAATAAATCTTTGTGAAGCTCTTGTTAAATCGAGTTTCCATCACGAACCAAGTTTGGACTATTTGATTATTGTCATAAAGATAGCGAGTTTCCAAGTGCCGGCTCAGATCTAATTTGTCCATTTCCACTCAGATCCTCAATTTCTATTTAAAAGCAAAAAAGTTTATTGAAGAACTGGTATGGTTTTGTAGGTTTGGCAAAAATAAGACGTTATTTCCATCTTTTATCTTGGCAAAGAAAGTTCCATTCAAATTTTCCTAGCAAGCAAAATCAAGATTCGTCTTTCAATGTTATTGTCAAGAAGAAGATGCTCATTCAAGAGAACCGCATTTCCTGCTTCGTATTCCAATTTATGAAATGGAAAATCTGTTTTCAAATAAAAATTTTCACCTAAAAGGCTCATTATTTACGGCATCAGTGGCCCCAATCCGAAGTCGTGAAAGCCAATAAAACTTTTGTCGTTATGTCTGTGAGCTTCATTAGCACAAATATGGGAATTTTTATTTATTTTTCTCCAAAGCCTTAAAGACTTTTCGGCTTATTGTTTGTTCTAGGGAAAGAAATATTTGGATTATAATATTGAATCATGAAAATTGAATGATAAACAAAAACCATCGAGGCATTTTAATTCATAATTCAATCCAATTCATATTGTCCTGTGTGATGGGCATGGGTCAAAGCAACGAAATCCTTTTCTGATTCATTCGATAAATTCGTTCGACATAATATTCAACTTTCGATCTTCTTTTTTCTTTCTCGCTGTTCGTTATTGTACCACACCAATTGATACAATGTTGTTTATTCCTTCTCACTTTATGCATAGAACAAAGATGTAACCTGATAAAACAAGAAGAGCAATTTATATGCAGAGATATATGAACGCTCCAACTAATAAAAGCACATTGTATATGTGTATCCGGATGCAGATTCTGTAGATATGGTGGCTTGGAAAGTTGCTTGTTCATGACTTTTTATAACCTATATATAAAAAGGATGTCTTGATATCACGTCGCGTGAAACTCACTACGCCAGAATGTAAATTCTAATCAAATAGCCCTTTTTGATGTTAGTCGAAAATTGACGGAGATATAACGCTTGGAAGTGTGCTAAAATTGCAATGTTATTGTTAGAAGTTCCAGAATGTCTTACATTATGTTTTTATTGAACTCATTTTTGAATTAATTAGATTGTGATTGATGTATGTCATGAATATAAAAAAGATAAAAAAACGGAAAAGGATTTTTGTTAAATCTCTTGGTGATTTTGTTGAGGAAAACAGACAGGACCTTTTAGATAGAGTTTCAGAACGGGTAGGTCTGAAACATTTACATATTTTGGCGACTGTGACAGGACACCGTCTGTTTTGATATTATGGAGAAAACCAAAAAAGCTTTGGAGATTCAACGGAATGCTTTTAAGAGGATTCATGATGGTATGGAAGACCAAATAGCTCAAGATAAGTACGATTTATTAGAATTACAAAGCAAAGTGACACTCTTGGATGAAAAAATATCTAGTATGAATGAGCTTAATCAACTTTTAATGGATTCATTGTTGAACGATGAAACAGATATTGATGTCATAAATTCAGAGATACAAGTAGCTGATGAATTTTCCTCCGAATTTTTCAAAATTAAATTAAAAGTTGATCAAATGACATCAGGTACGAGTGACAGATGCATCAACTCTGAACAAAAAAAGAAGATTTCGGCTTCCTACTGTTGAATTTAAAAAATTTGGTAGAGATTTAAAAGATTGGTTGCCTTTCTGGAGTCAGTTTCGCCGAATTGATGAAGATTCAGACATTGAAGATGAAGATAAATTTCATTACTTATTTCAATCTACCGTTCCAAATTCTCGAGCAAGGCACCTAGTTGAAAGTTACCCTCAGACAAAAGGAAATTATCCTAAAGTTATTGACGCTTTTAAGCAACGTTTTGGCAAACAAGATCTATTAGTTGAAGTTTATGTAAGAGAGCTGCTTAATCTAGTTTTGAATAGTATGAATAGGAAAACAAAACTTTCTTCTTTCTACGACAAAATTGAATAGAGCTTTGGACACTCTTGGGGTTACTTCAGATACTTGTGCTGCGATGCTCTACCCTCTGGTAGAGTCTTGTATGGGTGAAAGGCTTATAAGAATTTAGCAGAGGAGTCAATTTTATACCGATAACTGTGATTTGAAAAAACGTTTGGATAATTTGATGGAGTTTATGAGAAAAGAAGTGGAGAATGAAGATCGCGTTTCTCTAGCTGCCAGTGGGTTCGAAAAACAAGAAAAAAGAAAGTCACCCGATGAAGACCAGAGAAATATTTTACACACTGCTTCAGATCTCATAAATCGAAACGAAAACAGATCTTCTTATCGTTGTATATTTTGTTCCGGTTCACATATGAGCGAAAAATGTACTGAAGCTCTGAAATGGCTGAGTAGAAGAAAGGAAAAGTTGACAAGTCAAGGCTGTTGTTATTTCTGTCTCAAATTTGATCATGTAGCGAGGAGATGCAGAGTGAAAATTCAATGTAATAATTGTAGTGGAAGACATTTTGCAGTGGTTTGTCCACGCCAAAAAAAATCTCAGCTTGAAAAAGAACTAGCTCCAGGAAGTTCGTGTGAACAAAATCTATCGAATCAGACTTTCACAGAAGTGTTTTTGCAAACGATGGTGGTGCGTCTCAGAGGAGAGAATAATAAGAGTAGGTCTGCCAGACTAATTTTTGATACGGGTTCGCAGAAATCGTACATTATGAGGAGCACCGCTTTAGAAATGGGGTATTCTGTGCTTAGAGAGGAGCAGTTGGTACATTCGCTGTTTGGAGGTTCGCAAACTGATACCTTGGAACATTCTTGTTTTAAAGTAAGATTATGTAGTTTGACTAATGATTACGCATGTAATTTCGATGCATTGGATCAACCCATAATTTGTAAAGACGTTGTTTCTATCAGAAATGGACCATGGTTCTCTGAGTTGGAAAAGTTGGATATAGAAATAACTGATACTTCTGATGGGCCTATTGAGGTTTTGATAGGCGCGGATATTGCCAGAAAGCTATTTACTGGGAAAAAATATGAGCTAACCTGTGGTTTGGTTGCCTTCCATACCCTACTTGGATGGACATTGATGGGAAAGATAAACACCAACGTATCTCTTAATTATACTCCCACTCTGGTTTCTTCATTGATTTCTCAAGATGTGTCAATATCAAATCTTTGGAGACTTGATGTTCTTGGAATCCAAGATCCTGGGGAAAGGAAAAGTTCGAGAGATAAAGAAAAAGAAGTTATGGACCATTTTCTCAACACTGTACGGAGAAGAAACGATGGTAGATACGAAGTGAGTATGCCTTGGATTGAAGGACATCCTCCGCTTCCATCCAATTATGATCTTGCCATAAAAAGACTTCATAGTTCCACAAAGAAGTTGAGAGATGATGGTCATTTTGAAAAATACGATTCGGTTTTTGATAGTTGGTTGAAAGAAGAGATCATAGAAGAGATTCCGAGTACAACAAATTCACAAACAGTTTTGAAGTCTAGACATTACCTTGCGCATCATCCTGTATACAATTTTCAGAGTGCGAGTACCCCCATACGTCCAGTGTTTGATGCTTCAGCAAGACAAAAAAACCAGCCATCCTTAAATCAATGTCTAGAAAAGGGGATTAATCTCATCGATCTGATACCTTCTATATTGATCCGTTTTCGTTTAGAAAAGATAGGAGTAATAGCTGATATCAAGAAAGCATTTTTGCAAATTGGGCTTTCCGAAAATGATAGAGATTTTGTCAAATTTATATGGTTTGATAAACTTCAGAGTCTGAAAATATTCAGGCATTCAAGAGTGGTTTTTGGAATAAACTGTAGTCCCTTTTTGTTAGGAGCTGTCTTGACCTATCATTTCGAAAATGTGGTGAAGCGGAATTCTTCAGAAACGATTTATTCATTCGAGGTCCTAGAGAAATTGACAAACGCTTTCTATGTTGACAATGTTGTGACCAGTATCGGAGAACATCTTTTGGACCGCTTTGTGGATGAATCTACTAGAATATTGGCTGAAGGCAGGTTCGAGTTGAGGGGATGGGAGTACACATTGCCAAAGGAAGATTTTTCGAATTTCACTGACTCATTTATTGTACATGTTTTAGGAATACTTTGGAATCGTTCTGAAGACACTTTACAGCTATCACTTGAATGGTTTCAGAAATTGGATACGAGCAAGATAACAAAACGTGTAGTTTTGTCAGCAGCACATAAGATTTTTGATCCAATTGGTTTTTGCTGTCCAGTGTCTCTTTTCCCCAAGTGTTTATTGCAGAAAACATGGGCTCTGAAATTAGGTTGGGACGATGAATTGCCAAAGGAATTTGCTGATTGTTTTTTATCATGGTTCAATAATATTCCAGTATTGTACAATTTGAAGATTCCTCGTTGGATTTCATTTGAATCAAATGAAAAATCTTGGTCCTTGCACGTTTTCTGTGATGCCAGTGCTGAAGCTTACTCAACCTGTATATTTTTGAGGACTCATGACGACCGAAGAATTCTGGTACAATTAGTCCAGGCAAAATGAAGAAATTGAGCATACCTCGGTTAGAGTTGTTAGCTGCAACAATTGGTGCCAGGTTGAGTCAAACTGTGATTTCCAACATCGATATAAATTTGCAAGTTTATTTTTGGACTGATTCAAGCACAGTTCTGAGTTGGATAAAATCTGAAGAACAATGGAAACCATATGTTTGGAATAGAGTACAGGAAATAAGAAGTCTCACAAACAAAAACGACTGGTACTACGTTCCTGGTGAAAAAAATCCAGCTGATCTCCCATCTCGTGGCTGTCACGCGAAGAAATTAGTAGATGGAAGATGGTGGGAGGGACCTTCATGGCTCTACCGACCTGAAAAGGATTGGTTCACAGGAGATGTTCCATGTAATGAAGATGAAGTTTGTTTGGAGAAGAAGAGAAGCGTTACTTCTTCTAACTAACCCATACTTTCAACCGTTTTGACTACTGTAGAAAGAGAGTTAGCAGAGAAATGTATTATTCGTCTTATTCAAGAAGAATGTTTTGAGTCAATCAGAGATCCAAAACTCATCTCCTTATGTGCCTTTCTTGATGAAGATGGAGTAATTAGAATCAAAACGAAGATATCAGATAGAGACGATTTGAGAAATTTCCGTTTTCCTTTTATTTTGCCCTCAAAACATGAAGTGGTGAGACGCCTAATACAGAAGGAGCACTTGAGAAACTGTCACGCCGGAGTCCAATCTCTTTTTTTTTTTTGAGAGAACGGTTTTGGATTTTACAATGTAGGAGGACTGTTAAATCCGTAGTGTCCGCATGTACTATTTGTCAAAGATTCAACAGAAGACCTCTGGATAGTGTACCTATTCCTTTACCGGCAGATCGAGTTCGACAAGCTTCAGTGTTTGAAATAGCAGGTGCTGATTTGGCTGGTCCATTGCACTTGAGGACTGGAAAAAAGGTCTGGATTGTTCTATTTACTTGTGCTATCTATCGTGCTGTTCATTTGGAATTGGTGTCATCTTTGACAACAAATGTGTTCCTGCAATCTTTAAGAAGATTTATTTCACGGCGAGGAAGACCATCAACGATTTACTCGGATAATGCGACGAATTTTGTAGGAGCAGAAAACTTGCTCAAGAAATTGGATTGGACAATTATTACGAATGAAACAGGTGCCATGAAAATAGAATGGAAATTCATAACTCCAACAGCAGCTTGGTGGGGCGGTTGGTGGGAGAGACTCATACGGATGATGAAAGATATTCTCAAGAAAATCTTGGGAAAAGCACATCTTTCTTTTGAAGAACTCACAACTGTTTTGTGTGACTGTGAAGCGGTATTAAACTCAAGACCCTTAACATATATTTCTGAAAATCCTGAAGATTTATCAACGTTAACTCCAGCAATGTTCCTACAAGACATAAAAAACGTTGGTGTACCAGATTTTGATGCTATTGAAGCAGATGACTTGAGAAAACGAAACAAATACACGTTCAAGCTGAAGACTGATCTTACTAAGAGGTTCAGATCTGAGTATTTGGGTCAACTTCTGCTATTTTCAAAAGGAAAGCAACAGAAAAAAGAACCTTGTGTCGGAGATATTGTTTTAATAATGGATTTTAATTTAAGAAAATTAATTGGCCTTTAGGACGTGTCTGTGGTTTGATTTCTGGTCGAGATGGGGAAATAAGGTAAGCCAAAGTGAAGACTTCGACAGGAGAACTGTTGAGACCCATACAGCGTCTATGCCTTTTAGAGATGGACAGAAGAGAGTTACCAGTTGGTCCCAAAGAAGATGAAGATGATAGCAGCGAACTTTTCCATGATACAGTGATGACGAGATATCGACTAAAAGTTAGGAAACCCGACTTCTATGGATATTGAAATTTGTGTCACTTAATTGTAGTTAGAAGTGAGTATGTTAGAAGTTCCAGAATGTCTTATATTATGTTTTTATTGAACTCATTTTTGAATTAATTAGATTGTGATTGATGTATGTCATGAATATAAAAAAGATAAAAAAACGGAAAAGCATTTTTGTTAAAGCTCTTGGTGATTCTGTTGGGGAAAACAGACAGGACCTTTTAGATAGTGTTTCAAAACGGGTAGGTCTGAAACATTTACAGTTATTGTAACACCATGCTCAGTATATCTATATATACAAAATTCAAAACTTGAATAACTATTAGAAAAATCATATTTTTACGAATTAAAAAAAGATGTATCGATTTTTTTGCTATTTTCTTCAGTTTGCAATAAAAAAAATCGATTCAATTTTTCATGCAAGTTCCCCATTGATGTTAATAAGATCTATTGATCAACACCGATCGGGATACTTTGTAATTGATCTTACCATTCTGTCTTCACAACTCAAAATACACGTCCTCAATGTAACACTAATTCGCACTTTGCATAATACCAGCCAAGTGGATGGGGTCGTTTATTATGATATGGCTTCATCTTAAGACGAGTAATGACATTGCGATGGCTTGTATCGTCTCATGTCTTGTGACGTTTAAAGTGTGTTTGCTCATGCTGCTTATCGTATGCTGTAATATATTGGTACTCTGATACTAGACATGATACTTTACTTTTTGTCATATCACTATCGAATGACATTTTCCATTAACATAGCTTCGCTAGAGAGTGTTTCAGTCAGTGATTCTCGGCTTATCGTGCTTTCTACATGGTGACGTCACAGTAGTGGTCGAATATTTCAAATTTCGTCCCTATCTCCCTATCCTCTACTGGGGCCGGATTCCGTGAACTGTGGAATTCCATATAGCGACACGTCGTATCTGTGTGAAATGATGGGAAGCGACGTGGCGCTTAAATTCCACAGGTACACGGAACTCGGCCCCTGGTCGCGCCATAATTTTGTTGATATTTTGGTTTTGATTGTGTTCTGTTTATCATATCATAACTGATCGAGTATGGTTTATGGAAGCAAAAACTGTCGCCTATTCACGGGAAATAATAATCCTTTTCTTGTTTCCAAAAAATCCTGAAATGCGAAGAAAGTGATTTCAACTCGGGTTTCAAGCATTGGCTATTAGATGTGCTCTTTGCGAAGATCATTTCAATGTAAGTATTGGTTGATTGATAATTTTATCATTGACTCTGTTGCTGCTGTTCTTAATAGGCCTTGACATCACCGTAAAATGAAAATGTCGTTAACAGAATGTATTTCTTTTTTATAATAGTGTTGAACGACTAAATGTAGAGCGGTCGAAAAGGTAGTAGACATGAAACGATAGATCGGTAAACCATCGACCAATGACTGTTGACTAAATCGCAGCGAGATGATGACGTTACGGGAAGTAATATGGCCACACCCCTTTCTCGGGTCAAGTCATTTGAAAATGTATGCAAATTGTCCAATCCTACTCAGTATTATTAGACTTGAACCATGCACTGATATTCGAACAGAAAAATATTTCTGTCCACCGCAGGATTTGAACCAGCGTCTATGTTGATCATGTCATGCCGGTTTGTATCGGTCAGAAGTGGAGTCTTTGTGGTTTTTGTTATTTGTTTATAGTGTTGGATTTCGTATTTTTAATACCTGAACTGAAAAATTACATAGAAGTTCGTATAAATATGGGTCCGCAAGGCCTTCGTTTTCGAAATACTGGGTGTTAAAAGTGAAGACCTGATGATGTTTTTTTGTAGATATTTCCGAAACCTGTCAAGACAATTGAATAATATTTATTGGTACAGTTGCTAAACTTTTTACACTATATCTAATGAATGGAAACTTATTAGTTTTAGGTGTGTCTGTTATCCTCTACTACTGCACACGAATCTACACTTTTCTACACCGCTGCAGACAGTGTAGAGTGTTTGTTATATCAGTGTAGGTTGCCCATTAATACAATCGTCAACCCAGGTCAAGAGAAGGTGTGACTAGTGTAGCGTAGTGTACGTACTAGTGTAGAATAGAGTGGGGAGCTTATTTCGGGTATTTTGTAAACAAACCATCCAACCTATATAATGAAGATGAAGATAAACAAAAAAGAAAATCGTCCTCGAGCTGTATAGTGAAGAAACAGTGTGGATCTTATCAAATAGATTAAAATGGGTAATGTATATGTGAAATTGGATGTGTACAGTGATAAATTTTGTCATTCTGTTAATTATTTTGTGAACAGACTACAGAGATAAGTTGAAGATAAATCTCTTGAAGAGCAAGCTTCATAGACTGCAGTCCACATAAATACGGCCTATTATTCCTATTGTGAGGGTCCAGACTGGAATAGTCTTCAGTGGTACAATATCTTCCGGCTAACTCGTCGAATAAATCTCTGCCAATGCGAAAATACCTTTTGAATTCAATATCAGTAAAGGCAGGAAGCAGGAACTACAGTCTCAAAAACTCTCTTACACAGTTCCGCCTCTTGCGGTCAAGTGTAGTTAAAATTATTTCGGTTAAGCTGTCTTCAGAATGAGACTTTGAAGATGAGAATGAATCATCATCATCGTCAAAAAGTTGAGACAATATGATCCCCGATACTTTGTCGAATCATCCATCGTTGTTTTGTTCTTGCTTGTTTATTTTTTAGGTTAGAATATCTGCAGAAACTGCACTAACGCGTTTGTTAAATCTCCTTATTTACACTGACAGCCATGACTTACTCGAGCAGTCTGCACCTGCACTGCCCTACCCTACACCGAAATGACCAACCCACCTATTGTATTACCTTCATGAGTGAGATATAAAGAGACGGGTTCAAGAAAAATATGCCCCAATTTTTTTAAATGGTGATATTTAGTAGTCTAGACGCACCATTTTCGGGAAAAATGCATTTGAAAATCTTTCAACACACTAGCCTAGTTTACACCGATAACTCGTTTAGTTCGGTCCGATAGGACCAAGTGGGTGGGGATAGTACGGTAGGACCAATGCTTGCTTCTAGTCCGTTTACAACGTCTTGCAACGCGTGAACCTAATGAGTATGCGCGCAATTCGTCAACCGTCAAAAACAAGTCGAAATTATTTATCGACACACTCCGTAATCAAAAAAAACATAAGTAAGTACGCTCAGATTGTCTTGAGAAACTCAGAACCAACACAATTCACAATAATAACAATCAACATAACCTAATAATTTTGATCCAGATCGAACCAAATTTAGTTCGTTACACCTGCTGGCAAGTACCGAACCAAGAACGTTCCAGCTTATTCCGCAACTGTTTACACCATTCGAACCAAATATTTATTGGTTCTGATATAGTTCGAATCTAGTACTTGGTCCGCGGACCAAGTTGTCGGTGTAAACTAGGCTACTGATTCTAATGAAAAAAGCCGTCTGCATCTGGCAAGGCTATCACAGGTAAACCCGTGCTTTCGCTGAGAGTATTGGTACGCAATTTTGTCTGTGATATGTTTTTCAAATGACTTCAACACCCTGTAATGAAGCATTTCCGGACACATGTTTATAGGAAGATTTTTTCTTATCTTTAAGCAGGGAAACTCATCCTGTTTTTTTTCGCAATATTTATGAAACACCCTGTATATACAGGTAAAGCGCAAACATAAAATACCTATTTGGATATATTTTATGACTCATCACAAAACATTGGTACCCACAAACATCTGGATTTTGCGCTTCACCTAAATATCACGAGCCGCCGTTGACATACACTCAATTCCATAAATAATTGGGGCTCTATGATTGAACATTTACGTATACTTAACGTATACGTTACGATTGCGTTAGCATGGTGAAATGAATACGTTAAGATAACGTTAACGTTCAATCACACCCTCCGCAATGTAAGATGGTCCTCTGCATCCAAAGACGAAATAATCCCCCTTATGCTGTATTATTCACGTTAAGATAACATATACGTTATAATTGTTTAGGTACTTATGGAAATGTTCCATTTGATAACAGCGTAACCATGGCGAAACGTACACGTTAAGTTAACGTGTGGGATACAGCATAAGGGGGAATAATGGGGTGTATGATTCAACACAACATATTTTCTTTAGGTTTTTATCCATTTGGTAGAAGGAATACCCTAATCAGACAGAACGAGTCAATGACCTTGACATGAACTAGCAAGATATTCGTCATCCATAACTACTATTATTCAAAATCTGGAGACAAGGCTCTTGATGCCTGAAGAACAACAATTCGGCAACAGAATTTTGAGTTAATATACAAGAGATTCCGATTCTCCACTTTCTCCGGATAAGATATTTTGCCGACAGATCGCAAAAAGGGCTCGAGGCGTCAATTCTATGAATCACTTCGACGGGCCAGATTAGTATTCCAGGCTGTTCAAGCTTGAGCTCGGTGAACGAAAGTTCCCCAGTCCTTTCCTCAACAAGATAGGCCACGATTTTCGTATGGCATTCATATAGCATGCCGTAATCCCTCACTCGGAATATTAAACATAATTCTCCATTTCTCTGACAGATCTATAATGTAAGAGGCTCTATAATAAGATGTCGCAGAAGGTGGAAGGAAATTACATCCTGAAGATATAAACTTTCTTTTGTGTCAGATTCGAGACAATCTAAGCACTAAACCTTATGTCGGACAAAAGTATAAAATCTGTCCTTGTATCCTGTAATTTTGATTGCAGCTATACATAGAGATAATTCTGTAAACTTGCTATTGTTTATCCTCTCGCTATTCCTTTTAAATAAAATGGACCAATCCTCAGTTTGAAATTAATTGCCTGCAATTACTCCACGAGATGCCAATCCAGAATCCAGGTAACGTCCTTAAAAATACCTCGCTCTTCCGAAGTTCGTTCAGGCGTTTTTTTTTTCTCGCGTCCGCCGGCTCTTATTAAATTGATGAATAATTTCGCTCGTAACGGGATGTTTACCGAATTTGCAGGTATTTTGGTATCATGTAATCGTGAAGGTTTTGCTGAAAATCGCTACTTTTATCGTAATAGGTGATATCACTGATATACATTTTCACTCGATAATATTTCTGATAGTCTTTGAAGATCAAAACACATCATGGTGACGATTTTTCGATGGCTCAACCATTTTCAGGAATACTTAGAATGGGCTTGTTTGCGACAGGCGCTTTTCCATAATTTTCAATTTTATTCACATCACTTGAACAAACTGTCAAAAAAATCGATTTCTAGCTTTATCAATTTCAAAGTTATATATATATTCACTTGAAACCGGATTTATAACGGCAGATTCCATACTTAATTCTCCAATTAATCCGAATATGCATTTGGTTTTCCACACTATTCGTCTACGGATTTAATTGGAGCATTGAGCACCAGGACAGGAGACAAGATTCATCGGTGTGTTCGTAGAACAATCACAAACCAGTCAGCGTTTCATCCATTGGTCAATTTCAGTCAGAAATAGTTTGCACGCTGCAAATTAAATTAATACTGATTGGCTCCGACTGGTTTGTGATTGTTCTACGAACAGACCTTTATCTGTCGTAGCAAGAACTTTATTATTGTCATAGTGCGATGAGCTGAAGAAAGGATACATTCACCATTCTAGCGGGAAAGCATTCAAGAATCTGGTGAACGTCTTACTAAGTATTTGAATAATTTTATTATTGATGGCTTTCTGTGATTGTCAAGTGAATAATTAAAAAAAATCCAATAAACATAGGTCCGAAAACGCATCGTTTTTTTTTCAAAAATTAATGTTATATATTATACAATATTTTTTATCTATTAGGGTCAAAATTAGGCTTATATTACTTACAACAAGGCTGCCAAATTTCAAACAAATCGGTCAAAATTCAACTGAATTATCAAAAAACCCACCCTCTGTATCATAGAAACGATGCGTTTTTGGACCTATGTTTATTGGAACTATTTTCTTAGAATGACCTTAGGAATCAATCTTTTAATTTTTTTCCAATATTTTTGAATCACCCTGTATACTTTTTTATGTTTTTTTTTGAATATGGCTGGACACAAATCAAAGCTTCCTCAGCCATTTGGAATGAACTGACTGTAATGGTTATGAAATGCCCAAAATAACTTTTTATCTATATATATTTCCGTGAATAATATTGTTGTTTTCTCAAAGTGCTTGAAAAGTCTTATCACGCTTTATATCTATCTACAGAGTGTCTCATACAATCATACCTAAAGCACGAAGTAATTGAATAATTGTATTCAGGTACCTACTATAAGCAGGAATAGAAAAAAAATAAATTAGATATGAAGTCAATCACTTGGTTATATCCATGAAGTTTATTTTTTCACATTTAGAAAACCTTGTCAATAAACAAGGTATTTCAGGATAAGACGCTGATATATATGGGGTGATTTATAAATGAAAATCACAAATAAAACCATTTGACTTTGGCTAGAGGTTGGAGAAGTTAAAAAAAAATTACTCTTAACGTGAATGAACTCTAGATATTTCTATGATTTTTTTCTCTTCAAGATCAACTTTTTCATTTTATTCTGAAACACTCTGTAGGTTTATCACAGGTAACATCAAACATCAACACAACCACACCTGCAAGTGCAGGTGTGGTATGAAATCCAAAATCTATTTGAGTGATAAATAGTGACTAATCTATCATTTCATTTTTTTCTGTATTTTAAAATTCAATTTGTAATCTAAACAATTTGATGTCATGTCCTCATGTATCCTCTACATTTTTGTCATGCACGTAAATGATACGTGAAATGACGTAAAAAGGTATAAATAAGAAATTTAATTTCAAGAAAAATCAAATAAGAATACTGAGTGGAAATTTTAGAATCAATCTTTGAGTGGAAAGGTTTTTTTTCATTGGCTACTTTGCTCTAAGAGAAAAATGAAGGTTTTACTCTAAATAGTATTTCAAGTTTTCTTGTTCCCCATCTATACAGGGTGTTTCATTAATATTGCGAAAAAATTCAGGGTGAGTTTCCCCACTTAAAAATAATAAGAAAACTTCTTATAAAGGTGTGTCCGGAAATGCTTCGTTACAGAGCTACAGGGAGTTGAAGTTTTATTTTTATTTTTTCTAAATAATATTTGAACCAATGTCTATATTTCCATAAAAATTGATATTTGAAAGATTCTTTTTATGCGGAATTCGAATTTTATCTCAGTTTGGCTCTAACTTGTAGAGGGCACCACCTACACTCATTTGTCCTGACATGTACAGCCATAACTTTTTTTGACGTAACCGTATGACATATTTGAGTGAAAAAACATATTTCTCCTTTATTTTTATGCAAAAAAGGCATACTTGATAGAAGTCGCTACGTGCCACCATTTTCGAGATATTTAGATTAGAAATAATGAATACATATGATAATGAAATTATGGCCGAGCATTGTGTTTCATTGATAGTGCCAAAAATGATAAGTTTCCTCATTTGAAACTAAAAAGAAAATTTCATATAAAGATGTGTCCGGAAATGCTTCGTTACAGAGCTACAGGGTGTTGAAGTTATTATTTAATTTATTTTTTTTCCAGTTTTTTTATTTGTTTTTGTTTAAATAATATTTGCATGAAAGTTGTTGATAACATCACACACAAGTCGACTTTTATCTTTTTCACTGAAAATATGAAGCATTAATGCGTAATATGTTATAACTTCTAGCAGGTTACCTTCGCCATAATTTCAAAATCCCATGTATTAATAATTTCAAATCCAAATATCTCGAAAATGGTTCCACGTTGCGACTTCTAACATGTATGCCTTTTTTGCATAAAAATAAAGGAGAAATATTTTTTTTCACTCAAATATGTCATACGGTTACGTCCAAAAAAGTTATGGCTGTACATGTCAGGACAAATGGGTGTAAGTGGCGCCCTCTACAGGTTAGAGCCAAACTGAGATAAAATTCGAATTCCGCATAAAAAGAAACCCTCAAATACCGATTTTTATGGAAATATAGACATTGGTTCAAATATTATTTAGAAAAAACAAAAATAAAGATAAGACTTCAACACCCTGTAGCTCTGTAACGAAGCATCTTCGGACACACCTTTATATAAAGTTTTCTTATTATTTTTAAGTGGGGAAACTCACCCTGAATTTTTTCGCAATATTAATGAAACACCCTGTATATATGGCAACCGACTCTAAAACAAGCAGAACTTTCTATGAACAGTGAGTTCTTGTCGAAAACCGAAACAGTTGGTGCATTTTTGTCATCTTGAGACCTCTATCCGTATCAGGGATAACATCAAACATCCACTTATCATCACCTGCAAAAAGTCATTAATAGAATTTCCAATCTACTCGACAAAAAAATACTTACAAATCTTTCGATTTCCAGCAACAATGTGACCAATCCACAGCACGAGTAAAACCTGGGGTTTCAAAGAGTGACTGCTACCCTAATCCGGCCCACCTGAAACCACCCAGGTTTTCTTTCAAGTGAAAATCGCTCGACGGGTCAATTTTGGAGGTTAAAGGACACATTTTAGTCGTATTTTCTCCCCAAACCCGTCAACCCCTAACAGGAGGTGACAGGCTCCCCCAAAAAACAATTGAATAATAAAAAATTATAGATTATAATAAATAGAATATAATCTAGATAAAAATACCTATCAATACCTTTTCCTTCCTTCTATCACTCGACGCACCTTTTCATTTTAAATGTCTCACAGTGATCTTAACCCTGCTATAGTGAATTAATTTCCAAACAGTACATACAAAATGAAAGGTAAACAAATTGGGATCTAAGGGGGCCAAAAACATGCCAACGAAGGGCTTTTTAGCAGTTCTCTAAGGATATTACTCCCCTTCCCATAGTTTCTGCAATGTACAGGGTCTTCAAAGTAACACATCATCGCGAAAACCGCACCTCTCTATGTTCACTCATAAGGAAGATACCTCACAAAGACAACAAAAATGAACACCCTGTATGTACAGGGTTTTCAGAGATATTTAGTGCCATACCAGCCTGTAGGTATGGCACTACTGTTGATAGAAACAGCTTTCAATGTAGAAGTTGTTAGGTTTTATCTGAACCGTCAGAAAGCGAAATAAAAGTAAACAAAAGACGATCAGATACAGATAGTCAAAAACAATTCATAACTTTGGTTTTTTGAATGGAACACCCTGTATATTATACACTTTTTTTAAAGATCTTTTTATGCTGAACGTGACTAAGTAACAAAGTACAGGGGGTGCTATTTGGAAAAAAAATAAGTTATGATGCTTTGAAGTTTACTATCAGTGGTACCATAATGCAAATCGACGGCGTAGCCACCAAAGTACCCAAGGCAGGTGCTCAAACACGGGCAAAGTCTACACTTGATATCTCAAAAACAAAGTGCTCCGTGGTACCTATCAAATTGCCTGTATAATAAGAAACAATTATTCATTTTTATAATGTTATCGCCATATTTACAAATCTGAGAAAAAGCGCAAAAGTATCTAGCCTATTGATATGATATATTGCAGATCATCACTACTTTCATGGTCCCATAATATTATTTACCTGAGCTTGATTTTATCAAAACCGTGACAGGATTGGGGTTAGTTTGGGTTAGTTAGGACATCGTCACTTCTGCCAAGATATAGTGGAATATCTTCGCCTTAACCAATTTTAAAATAAATGTTTATCAAAATTTATTCCAACATTTTCATTTTAGTATTAGGTTAGGATTCACCTCCTTCATTTTGTCAAACAGGTTCCAAAAAAATACCAAAAAACTTTAAGGGATGGTAGGAGACATGAAAACAAACACTTTTATGTCCGCAAATGAGTAAGATTTTTAAAAAAAGAATAAAAAAAAATAATTTAATTAAAAAAAATAAAATAAAATAAACAAAATCGCGACCAAAATTGTTAAGAAACAACTGATGGTCAAAATAAAATAGAGCAGCGATTCAATTAATGCGCAAAATACCAGAAACATTTTTTTTGCTCTAGAGCTCATTTGCGGACATACACTGTGGGCCAAATTAAATTAGAACCTAGTTTGATCCTTGATAACTTTTTTGTTTGTTTATGGATTTAGATGAATTTTGGATATGATATTGGTCAATATGTTCTGGATGTTCCTCCAAAATTGAGTTTTCGAATTTTGGACAGGACCGGACTTGCGACGTTTTTATAAAATTGGTGCATTTAAGCTCGTCACAAAAACGAACTGCGCTACGTACAGACCAACTGATATATTTTTTGAGAAGGACATTAGTGGGAAAAGGTATCCTGATAATATCAATATTTTAGAACCATCACCTAAGAAACTATGATTTTTTCTATATGATGGTACTTGTCGGCATAAAAACTATTTCACTTCATTTTGATCAAAGTTTCTTAAAATTTCACAGCAACGTGGATTGTTTGTTAGAGATTTGTCGATTTTTTCACATTTTAGATTTTTTAATTTGGAAAAAAATAATACTTACCCAATTATTTTTTTTTTTTCGTTTTTAAATTTTGTTTAATTTCACTCGATAATTTGAAAGAGGCCGCAACATTGCCGTGCATAAATGTTCTTTTCCATTGATCGTTTGATCGAGATTTTATCTTTCATAGATAGAACCATGTCTACGTATTCAAAATCAAACAGGCAAACTCTGGAATCTCAAAAATGTTAACAATTTTCAACAAACAATCCACGTTGCCGTGGAATTTCAAGAAATTTTGATCAAAATGAAGTAAAATAGTTTTTATGCCGACAAGCACCATCATATAGAAAAAATCATAGTTTCTTAGGTTATGGTTCTAAAATATTGATATTATCAGGATACCTTCTCCCACTGATGTCCTTCTCAAAAAATGTATCAGTTGGTCTGTACGTAGCGCAGTTCGTTTTTGCAACGAGCTTAAATGCACCAATTTTATAAAAACGTCGTAAGTCCGGTCCTGTCCAAAATTCGAAAACTCAATTTTGGAGGAACATCCAGAACATATTGACCAATATCATATCCAAGACTCATCTCAATCCATAAACAAACAAAAAAGTTACTAAGGATCAAACTAGGTTCTAATTTAATTTGGCCCACAGTGTAGGTTTACTGGACAAAAAATGATTGTTCTGATGTCCCCTACCATCATTTAAGTTTGTCGGTAGGTATGTTTTTGGGACACGCTGTTTTTAAGAAAAACTTGAATTGTCTTTTAAAAAACTGATCACGCCCACGCCAATGGATTTTACGTAGAAAGTTCAACTAGATCCCGTTTTTACATTTCGAAAAGTTAGGTACCAGATAGCTGAAATACGAGGGGTATCCGGAAATGTATTTTTTTTCAAAATCATCCTGTAGCTCAAAAACTAAAAGGCCAATGACGTTCTTGTTTGTTGTATCTTTCATTTCACAAAAAAGTACCTCAGTTTCGTTAAAACCGCAAGGTTCCGCGATTGCAACTGAAATGGGACAACCTGTACTAAACAAAAAAAACGCCCTGTATACAGGGTTTTTCACTTAAAACACCGCACGTCAATATCTCGGAAACGAATAGGAATATTTGATTTCTGTAAAAAGTAGTCAATGTATGGGATCGAGTAGTTATTTTTACAGTTAAAAAAATTCGACGCCTACCAAGTGTAAAGCGTCTCGACGCATCGAAAATATTAATCGAATGCAGGGACTTTGAAATTACGCGCATGCAAAAGTACGAGTTATTTATAAACTTTTTTGTTATTCAGTCGAACTCATTTATTCTACTCAGTTTTGAGATATACAGTGTGTCCAAGATAAGGATGTCTATCATGGAGATCTTGAAAACCGTGAGAGATACAAGGTCGGTTAAATATAGGCAAAGTTGCGTATTTTGATGCTTAACAAAATGCCGTTTTGAAAGCCAAGAAATTCCGACTAAGTACGAAATTATTCGAAAAAAGCCGCAATTTTTCAAAATTGTTTTCATTTTTTTCTGACCACATTTGAAGAGATATTTTGAAATGAATGGAACTTCTTCATTGCCACTTTTTGCCCTTTACAAGATAGCGTTATTAAATTGAAGAACCAACGTTTCGTCTATGAGCAGCCATCATCAACTTTGATTTTTTAAATACGGTCCTGGATTTTTTATTACGAATTTTGAGAGCCTCTCATGTTCCTGAACCAACCAGGTATCGCACTAATTAAAAAAGAGGTGGTTGTTTTTAATCTTATTAAAAATGCATTTTTTGTCTCTCTCTAACACATGAGTTCTTATGGAAAAATCCATCAACATAATTTTTTTGAATATTTGCGATACATTGTTGGTTTAGGAACATAAGAGGCCATCAAAATCCGTCATAAAAAATCCAGGACTGTTTTTAAAAAAACAAAGTTGATGATGGCTGCTCATAGACGAAACGTCGGTTCTGCAATTCAATAACGCTTTATTGTAAAGGGCAAAAAGTGGCAATAAAGAAGTTCCATTTATTTCAAAATATCTCTTCGAATATGGTCAGAAAAAAATGAAAACAATTTTGGAAAATTTCGATTTTTTTCGGATAATTTCGGACTTAGTCGGAATTTCTTGGCTTTTGAAACGGCATTTTGTTAAGCATCAAAATACGCAACTTTGCCTCCCTTTAACCGACCTTGTATCTCTCACGGTTTTCAAGATCCCCATGATAGACATCCTTATCTTGGACACACTGTATATCTCAAAACTGAGTAGAATAAATGAGTTCGACTGAATAACAAAAAAGTTTATAAATAACTTGTACTTTTGCATGCGCGTAATTTCAAAGTCCCTGCAATCGATTAATATTTTCGATGCGTCGCGACGCTTCACTTTTGGTAGGCGTCGAATTTTTTTAACTGTGAAAAATAACTACTTGACCCCATACATTGACTACTGTTTACAGAAATCAAATATTCCTATTCGTTTCCAATATCTCGGAAACGACGTGCGGAGTTTTAAGTGAAAAGCCCTGTATAAAATCATCAGCCTCTTGACGCAATATTTGAATTGTCAATTGATTTTCATCTCACAAATACATGAAAGGTGTACAAGATCAACAAGCCTTATGAATTTTTGGTCAAAACTAGTTCTCAAAACTAAAACAAGCTCGATAAAAAATCTATTTCATAAGAATACCACATTATATAAAATCTAGTCAGAATGTAATGTTAAAAGCTGCCTTTTTGACATTGTTATAAAAGAAATTGAACAGAACTGAGTATTAATTCAAACAATCTGTTTATCTACACGCTAGATTTACCAGAAAGTATCTGCCTTTCCCTAATCTGTTCGATCAAAAGTCAGTCTCTTCATATTTCCTACTGGTTCTAATTTTACTGTCCCTTACGTACTTCTGCAAATTCGCCAAAACATCTTTAGCAGTACCACTGAGGGTTCTTGGACGACTTTCTGAAGTCGGTCTTGACCGGACCTGTACATCAACTTTATTTCTGATTTGAGTCAAGTCTTCCACACTCAATTCCATAAATGTATGATAGTCTTCTGCATCTGAAGACGATGACGAATGTCCTGTTTCCAAATTAGCCTTATGAATCTCCGCTCTGGTTTCACTGGAATCTTCGTCCGAACCATTCAGCATGGTACTTCTATTTCTTTGGTTCGGGAAAGCTGTAGAAGGACTGGAGCTACTTCGCAAGCTGTCTGTGTACGTGGTCCTTGTCATAACGTCATCAAGTACTTCCGCCAGTCTTTTCGCACTGCACAATGGAATGATTACTTCTTCAATTTTGTTGAAAAGTTTGTGATTCACAACATATTTTCTATAAGTCTTTATCCATTTGGTACAAGGGGTAAAACGGTTTCCCCAACGAATTTCTCTACTCAGGTATGAAGTCGTTGTCCTTGACATATGGGAAGTAGCAAGACATTCGCCTTCCATAATTACTATCACTTCGAATCTAAAAGACAACAGCCTTGAAATAATAGGCAGATAGTCCGCAATCCTTCACCTTCTCCAAATAAGATCCTTTGCCGATAGATCGCAAAAAGGGCTCGAGGTGTCAATTATATGGATTACTTCGACAGGCCAGATTAGTATTCCAGGCTGTTCAAGTTTGAGCTCGGTGAGCGAAAGTTCTCCAGTCCTTTCCTCAGCAAGATAGGCCACGATTTTCGTATGGCATTCATATCGCATGTCGTAATCCCTCACTCGGAATATCAAACATAATTCTCCATCTCTCTGACAGATCTATAATAAGATATCGCAGTAGAAAATGACATCCTCATAATGTCAAATTACCACAGCTTTTTTACTGAAACACACCATCGAGTGGCGATTTTTTAATGGCCCAACCATTTTCAAGAATACAATACACACCAAACTACCACACACTCCAGCGCCTATGACAAGTTGTATGCAAAGTCCTATAATGGCTTCAGGACAGGATTCATTGATGTATCTACCACCATAGCCTATGGTAGTTTGAGTTTCGATACTGAAGAGAAGATAACCAGCAAACGAATCTATACCTGGAATTACCAGGTTGATACTCAGTACAACCCAAATATACTTTACCTTCGAGACATGTATCAGTAGTTCCATTCGAAGCGTCCACATTTTCAATGGAAATTATAGCCCAAAATCCAGCAAACATCACCCATGTCAATACAAATACAGACGATACCATCAGCAACGTCCATATCCATGAACTTTCAATAAGAGTGTTGGATAAGTCCAGCAAAAATTTGAAGGATCTTTCTTTTGAACTTTTTTGATGTATTGAAGATTTGCCACTTTTTCGTACTAGCCTTCGAACTAGTTTGACTTTGTGTCTCTGTTGCCAGCTTTGGAGGCTGAAATGATTTTACCTTCATCATTCTAGTCTGTTAATTGAATATTTTATAACGTAACCATACCTGGATCGTCTCCGAAGCACGCCAGGTCTATTTTTCACTACGTAAAATGGTAATAAATCACTTTGACCGCTGTTTCCAGCATCTTCCATGTTTCGCTTGCCTTATAATTACATTTTTCAAATTATTTAAAACGGAAATAAACCATGTCACCAAAATAAAATCTATTTGTACACCTAAATGGTTATCTCTGGCATTATCTGTGATGACAGGAGCTTATGGTATTAGGCTCAAATTATATGAAAAATAGTGAATCATAACTTGACTTATTATTCCCTAGAAGTGGATTTGGAAAGATAGTTACGGTAATTATTATTGTAGGCTATAAAATATTATTCTCATTTCCGGAAAGTCGAATTCGTGGAAAGGGATTTCTTGAAGTACCTCCAAATAATTTGTATACAGGGTGTCCTCTTAACCGAGATACAGAACTCATCAATTTAATTTTCTAGCTCTAATTTTAGTATGTTGTGCAGGCCATGAAGACTCATAAAACCATGGTAAAGTCAATATTTTAAATTGTAGGGGAAACCAGGAAAGGACTGGCCAACAAACCTTTCGGGATCCAATTTTCAACAGGTTTCATTTTACAGAGCTGAAACTAGTAGAGACTGGTGTACCTACCCTTTTGTTCTCTGAACTTTTGCGATAGGATCGACCGTTCATGATACTAGAGAAAAATTAAAAATTATCGTTTTTGTCGCAACTCGACGCAACACGCTTTGTTGTAGCGACGCACAACGCAAAAAACACAAATTTTCACTTTTTGTAAGGAAAAAAAAATCGAATATACATCCTAAGTTTGAGAAGCAAGAAAGAGTTAACTGCGGGAGGATTAGAGGGGTGACATTTTGAGAAGGGATTCTTCATACTTCCTCGAATAATGATTTTTTTTTATTTTGGGATTAATGATTTTCTTTAGTCAGACATTTGAGCAAACCTCAACTTTGAGGAGCTATAAAAAGTAAAACGGGAGGATTAGAGGGTTGAAATTTTGAGGAGGCACTATTCATACCCCCAAAACAACTCGATAAATTTTTATAACAGTGGATTTTTTTTTAGGATTTTTGATCGTTTTCGTCAGATGTGGTTTATCAAGGAAAATGTGAACAAACTTTGAGGAGCTATGAAAAGTAAACTGGGAGGCTTGGAGGGATGAAAATCAGCAAAGTTTTATTACAGTGCCATTTTTATTTTAGGATTTATGATTTTTTTAGTCAGACATTATCTTAAGGAAAAATTGAAAAAAGTTTGTTGACTATGAAAAGTTAATGAAAAGTTATAAAGAGCAAACTGGGAATCGAGAGGCATGAAATTTTGAGGGGGCAGTATTCATATTTCCTCAAATAACTCAACAAAAATTTATTATATTATTATAGTGGCATTTTTATTTTAGGATTTATTATTTTTCTCGTCCGACATGGTTTTTAAAGGAAAATTTAAAAGAACTTCCTCAACTTTAAGGAGCTATAAAAAGCAAAGTGAAATGGTTAGAGGAATGAAATTTTGAGAAGACACTCTTCATATTTCCTCAAATAACTCAACTAATTTTTATTGTAGTGGCATTTTTATTTTAGGACTTATGATTTTCTTAGTCAGACATGGTTTTTTTAAGAAAAAATTTTAAAAAGTTTCTTAACTTTGAGAAGTTATAAAGAGCAAACTGGGAATCAAGAGGGATGAAATTTTGAGGGGGCAGTATTCGTATTTCCTCAAATAACTCAACAAAAATTTATTATTTTTCTCGTCCGACATGGTTTTTTAAGGAAAATTTAAAAAAACTTCCTGAACTTTAAGGAGCTATAAAAAGCAAAGTGAGATGATTAGAGGAATGAAATTTTGAGAAGACACTCTTCATATTTCCTCAAATAACTCAACAAATTTTTATTGAAGTGGCATTTTTATTTTAGGACTTATGATTTTCTTAGTCAGACATGGTTTTTTTAAGAAAAAATTGAAAGGTTTCTTAACTTTGAAAAGTTATAAAGAGCAAGCTGGGAATCAAGAGGGATGAAATTTTGAGGGGGCAGTATTCATATTTCCTCAAATAACTCAACAAAAATTTATTATATTATTATAGTGGCATTTTTATTTTAGGATTTATCATTTTTCTCGTCCGACATGGTTTTTTAAGGAAAATTTAAAAAAAACTTCCTCAACTTTAAGGAGCTATAAAAAGCAAAGTGAGATGATTAAAGGAATGAAATTTTGAGAAGACACTCTTCAGATTTCCTCAAATAACTCAACTAATTTTCATTGTAGTGGCATTTTTATTTTATGACTTATGATTTTCTTGGTCAGACATGGTTTTTTTAAGAAAAAATTGAAAAAATATTCTCAACTTTGAGAAGCTATAAAAAGCAAAGTTGGAAGATTAGAGGAAACAAAATTTGAGGAGGCAATCTTCATACTTCCTCAAATAACTCGAAAAAAAAATCATCACATCGGAATTTTTATTTCAGGAAAATTTAAAAAAACTTTCAAATTTGAGGAGCGTTTAAAAAGCAATTTGGGAGGGTTAAAGGGGTGAAATTTTGAGGAGGCACTCCTCATACTTCCTAAAATGAGAAAAGGTCAAATTATTTCAAAAAATTGTTTTCAGCTCTGTAAACTGACACCTGTCAAAAATTCTCCCTACATTTCAAAATACCCTGTATTGTACAATATCCGGTTTTCCTTAAAATGTGCAAAAAATAAGTGAAGAACGAAAAGTTGTGATACAACTCAAGGAAATCATTTTTGTACGATTAAAATTCGAGCTTGTTGGTATCAGATCAAAAATTGATCCAATTTGTAGTTACAAGAGATTAACATAATTCCGCTGTCAAATAATGTGAATAAAAGTCAATATTTCTGCTTTTGGAAGCAATAGTCGTTTATTTTCAAAACGTTAAAAACCACCACATATAAAAGCTGTAAAGTGTATAAGAAAACACCCTCAACATTTAGTCACATAGATTAAATTTTGGTATGAAAACGATCACTGCAACAATACTTAAAACAAAAAATGTGATGCGAAAACCTACATGAATGTCGCTCCTTGTCAAAATCAATACTGATTAATTGGTCACATAAGGAGAGCGAATAAGCAACATAAGTTATACGTTAAGTACGATAATATGAATAAGTTCCTGGTAACTTTTTACCACAATGGTCCAGACGAATGACCACCTGGTGGTACTCTTCCACGAGTTGTGGCACCTGGTTCAGTTGGTTGGCTCAGTTGAGGAGCGGGAGCTGCCTTGGTCGGGGTGGAGGGTTTCTCCATATGGGTGTTTGTACCCTCCAAAATGGATGAAGCATTACGGCCACTGTCTTTTTTAACTGGAGGTTCGGGTGCTCCGAAAATGTCGGTGTGGCCACCACCTGGTGGTTTCAAAACTTTGCTGCTGTTTTTGTCAGCATTGAAGCCTTTGAAGACGTTTGTTGATGTCATTTTTTAGCTGAAAAAAAAATAAGGTGAAATAGTTTAGACAGTGGCACCTAACGAGCGTTTTATGTTTCATTCGAATACTTTCCCAGTTATACAGGGTGTCCCAGCAAGGGTGGCCACCGGCCATATCTCAGAAACTACTGGACCTAAAAGTTCAGGAAAAAAAATATGATCACTAAAGTGGCCACGAGAAAATGCTGGAAAATATTTTTAACTTCGAAATTTTGCCGCTAGGGGGCGCAATCAAAGCTTAAATATTAAAATTCGAAATTTTTCCGGAAATTCTCAGATTGAGGTATATCTTTATCAACATGGTTAGAAAACCTAGACAATTTCACGTCTTTTTGGTACAGGGCTCATTGGCGTACCGATCTTCGTGTGAGTAGGGGAAGGTAGTGAAAGTGTAATTGTTCAAGTGGCTGTAACTTATAAACGACTTGTCCGATTTTGTTGCGTATAGGCTTGTTTGGAAGATAAATGTGAGTACTTTCGTATATCGTATCCAGTGATGCGTGATTGTCTCCAGAAAAGTTGCAAGAAGGCGTAATTTGAATTAAAAACTGTTATTTTCGTTTCACCGCAAAAATTTAAATGGTACGGTATAATTCTGATAACAGAATCGAAATGAAGATTAAATTTACAAGAAAAAACCTTGAAAAAAAAAAAAAAAAACCTTAAAAACCTTAAAACATTAAATTTTACATAATTTGGACTAGTTATTATTATCAGAATTATTCCATACCATTTAAATTTTTGCGGTAAAATGAAAAACACTGTTTTTAATTCAAATTACGCCTTCTAGCAACTTTTCTGGAGACAATCACGCATCACTGGATACGATATACGAAAGTACTCACATTTATCTTCCAAACAAGCCTATACGCAACAAAATCGGACAAGTCGTTTATAAGTTACAGCCACTTGAACAATTACACTTTCACTACCTTCCCCTACTCACACGAAGATCGGTACGCCAATGAGCCCTGTACCAAAAAGACGTGAAATTGTCTAGGTTTTCTAACCATGTTGATAAAGATATACCTCAATCTGAGAATTTCCGGAGAAATTTCGAATTTTAATATTTAAGCTTTGATTGCGCCCCCTAGCGGCAAAATTTCGAAGTTAAAAATATTTTCCAGCATTTTCTCGTGGCCACTTTAGTGATCATATTTTTTTTTCCTGAACTTTTAGGTCCAGTAGTTTCCGAGATATGGCCGGTGGCCACCCTTGCTGGGACACCCTGTACAGGAAGACAAAAAAATAAAAGAATGTGAAAATTAGTCAGAAAAAATTGCCGGTATCTATTATTATTTTTTTTTTTTTAATTTAGATGGAAAACGATGAAGGAGAAAGATAAGTAGTTACACATAGGTATAACAGGGGTGGTCAAAAAATAGAAAATTGTTATTTTGTGTAAGAGAAAAAACCACTACACTGTTATATTTTTGACGATCTGTGTAAATCTTAATTGAAGTTTCTTATAAAAGATTTATGTAAGGTTTATATCCAATTTCTTTTCGAATTGGAACTTCCAGTTCACCTTGACGAACTGAAATTATATGCTACCATCTACATTGAATTTGAGTTGAAAGTCACGCTTACGCAAATTCAATATGGATGGTGTCATATGATAACCGTTTGCCAAGCGGAAATTTGACAGTTCCACTTCGAAATGAAATTGAATGTTAACCAGCCATTAATTTTCAAAATAAGTAAAAACTGACATTCTGGATTTTGACATCTTGAGATACTTTTTTTTCTTTGTATTTTTTGACCAGCCCTGTATTAACGTATTTTCATCGTTTTCCGTCCAAAATTGAAAAAAAAAATAAATAAATATCAGCAGTTTCTTTATTTTCACATTTGGTTTTTTTTTGTAT